>PTEX01000021.1:2802385-2930112 GCA_003342815.1 Eudromia elegans | reverse complement strand
AGGGGGCAGCAGCCCGACGGGGATGGCGGCGGCGCGGCAGGTAGGGCGGCCGTGTTTTCCTTGCATCCATCACTGTCGCCCGCCGAAGCGCCGCACTTTGATGTAAGTCGCGGCGAAACTGCGAGCGGGGCGGTGCGGGGAGCGCCGGGGCGCGGCAGGGGGAACCGGCGTGGGGCCTCGCGCGGCGCCTCCGCGCCCTAGCGCTGCGGGGAGCGGCGGGGCCCCAGGCGGCGGGGGCGAGTGGCCGGGGCAGAGCAGCGGGACGGGGCTCCGCGCGGCCCCTCAGCGGCGCCTGGCCCTCGCGCGGCCACCCCGCCGGCCCCCCCATCCCAACGCGGGCAGGAGGGCGCAGGGACCCCCGGTCAGGGGCGCCACCGAGGGGCCGTCGGGGCGCGGCGGCGCTGACGGAGCGGGCTGCGCTGCTCGCGCCCTAGGTAGGACGGACCTGCCCCCCGCCTCTGTCCCATGTCCAATAAGAAGAGCCCCCGCTTGACACCTGCCTATATACAGGGACGGGAGCAACATCTGCAGCCGGCCCGGGAGGGGGGAGGGAGCCCGCGCCGCCCCGAGCGCAGCAGCCCCCGCGGGTCCGAGCGGGGGGCTCGCCGCCCCTATAAACCCCCCCCGCCACCATGACTTCCAGTAAGATTGAGATGCCCGGGGAGGTGAAGGCAGATCCCGCAGCCCTGATGGCATCTCTGCATCTGCTGCCTTCTCCCGCTCTCAACCTGGAAATCAAACACACCAAGGTAAGTTGGGTGCTTGTGCTCGCAGGGGCTTCGCGGCTCCCTCCTCAGAGCAGGGTTTTGCTCCAAATTGGGTGCCGTCTGCCCGAACCAACTTGGGTACAGAGATGAGAAACTGTCTTGACTTTATCTGTAATAGCGAAAACATTGGTTTAGCCTTGTAATGAGCTGGAGAAAAACGCCAGAAAATAGGAAGGCAAGTGAGACTTGTTGAGACTGACCGTGTCGCTTTGCTGCGCTTTAAGTGTTATTTTTTACAGAACTGTTGGAGTTTTTCTTCAGTGCAAAATCAGTAGTTCCTTAGTATTCTTCAGTTGTGTTTGATATAAATCAAAGGGAGTTACTATACATACATGTGTTTCTCAATCAGAAAATAATTTTTTKTGTGTGTGTATACCCTTTATGCCCAAGGGACTCTTTTATAATTCCTAGAAGACTCTTAATGCTACCAGGTTGTTGTTACAGCTCTGAAACAGGTCTCTTTACTAACTACCTTSTTATTTGAACATATCCTTGAATGGTGGTGTAAGATGACATCTGTTTTCCAACTAACCTTTAAGACTTATTTGCTTAAAAGGAAGGTTAAGAATCATCCCATCAGGTCTATGTTAAAAAAAAAATCCTGGTGTATTTCTGTGGTGTATAGCAGGACTGAATAGTTTTTGTAGACTAAAATATATTTTAAGACCAGTTATTTATTTATGAATGCAATTTGAATTTTCAAATTTGTTTTTATGTTTTGAGTCTTTGCATCCTTAGTGTCTGTAACTAAGGAACGAATTTCATTTCTGTTGGAGAAGTTTCAAATGTATTGTGTGAACAGATTACAATGTGTCAGACTTTGTTTCTAATTATTGAGTAACTTAATAAGAAAGTAAAACACATCAACACTGGAAAAAGGTGATAACATTTTTATCTACTGGAAATACAACTTCAAGAGGTTTAGAACTGATAGGAAACTCATTCTGGCTGGTGTGTTGTAATATTTTCCTCCATATCATTACTTAAAAGCTTTTCATCTTTTCTCTTTTTTAAGCGGGTGCCAAAACTAATTTGTCTTCTAATTTGTTACAGCTATTCCAGTTCTAGAAGTGTGTTTCAGAGCAAGCTGAACTATTTTAGATTTCATTACATTTTAATGAGAACTGTGATATGCAAATTAAAAGATATTTATGATTTCTTCTGTGTAATTTATTGGAAGTTAGCTTAAAAAAAAATCAAGTAGGTGGTTATTTGATGATGTGTGCAGTGATTCTGGACAAATAGCATTTGACTTGAATTTTTTTTGCTGCTGGTTTTATTATCAGATGTGCTTCAGAAATGTTTAGAGTATTTTGATATTTGCTCATATCATAGTCAGTGTACAGAGTAACTGGACTTGTATTTCTCAGTTTTAAAGCTGCAGGAATTATTCTGAAAACCTTTTAAAAAAATCTAACACCATCATTAGCAATTGTATCTCCCTATTTTTTAGAATGCAAACTGGATAGTAAACTTTGTTAAATCAGAATGTGTAGTGCCATCACCTCAGAAATATGCAAGATGTCACATTTTATACTAATGAAACAAGTAGAAGAAAGTTATTTTATTTCAATACTAAACCAGTAACGACAACAAAATTTTTCTTCTAGACTTGGTTTCGAGATATCAGGTAACTCCTGGCAGTTCTTGAGAGAAATTTGGGTTAGGACAGGTATCAAATATTTTATTTGGCACATCCTCTGTCTCTGTTTTTCTGTCTGTCTCCTCCCTCCCTGTTCTCTTTCTCTGCAGGAAATACAAGTGATTTATAGATAATTGGAGTCTTCAGTTTGGAGTCTTGTCTGGAGCAGAACTTTTATCCGGGATCCGCTTTCCCACCTATTACAAAGAAAAACAATCAAAAATGAAATAATGGATTGTAACCTGATGCTTTCATTTGGAGGAGTGGTCGCTTCATGTCTTAAATGACAAGCAACTTCCGTAAACAATAAATAACATTAGACTAAAGCACTTTACCCCCAAAATGTCCTCCCAAACCTTGTAAAATCAGACATCTGTAAGGATTCCTAGCAGCCTCTCTCCTGCTTGTTGGCTGAGAATTTTAAATAYACAACCAGGACTCAGAATTCTTGAGCTCTTTATTACAGCTGTCTCTGAAAGTAAAATCTTAACCATGTGGGAGTTAATTCTTTATGAAAAGTAAAGCTACTGGTGGACATTTTTTAAATGAAGTAATTTTAAAAGTATGTTTTATCAATTGAATTCCATTTCTGGAATTCTGAAATGAGGCAATAGTTAAGATGATTTTTTTAGAGATAAAGTACATTGAAAGCTCCTGGAATCCCTAAATGAGATTTAGTATAGATTTTTCATATACACTGAAAAAAAGATTAATTACTCATTAATCTTTAAAACACCATGCTATCTTTGGAAATGCTAGTTCAGGTAATTCAAGAACATAAATAAACACACACATGTGTTTGTGTAATCTATTTAGCAGATTTTATGAAACTTTCATAGTAAAATATTTACATTTTCCTCTGGTAGGCTAAATAAAATTATCAGAAAAAAATGTGTTTCAATTAAGTCTAGTGTGATGAAAATTTGATGTGTAGTTCTTGTTTGAAATGCACAGCAGTAGCTGATGTGACTTTGCTTTTGGGAGTCAGCCTGTGCTTCTTTAAAAACATAGTCATTAGCAATGTTTTCTTCATCTTTTTACTGCCTCCACATGGTCTCTGTGAGAAATAATTAGTTTTAGATATGCATAATAAGCCATGATGGATGGGATGTAAAAAAAAARCATGTTGTAGCCAAACACGAAGATCAGAGTTCAAATGTGCTTACAGAATTAAGTACTTCTGTGTGGGTGGCAAGTAGTAAAACTGCTACATGTGAGCTTGTATCTCTATTTCCACTGTGATGAGCCTTAATTCATTATTTCTTTGCATTTAACATTTTGAGAGGAATCACTTGCACAGAGCAGGGGACCCGCCTGTGTGGAATCATGTTGTTCAGCAGCCTGGTAGCACTGTCCCCCAGACCTTTCGCAGGTTTGTGGCAGTGCTGTGCCCTGCACAAGGGAGCKTATCAGCAGGAGGGCATGCAGGGGATCAACCCTCTCCCTGGCAGCCAGTGATGCTTCCAGGATGTGCCAGGAGCTCTCCTGGGATGGCTCCTCAGAAGTGTGTGGTCAGCAGATCAGCCCTAAGGGATAAGTCCGGTGAGGACATGCTGTTTGTCTTCAGTGCAGGGCAAGCACATCCCGGAGCCGATGGAGCCTGGCAGCTCCCTGGGGAGATCCATGGGTCTCAGGCTCCACCAGTGCCTCGTATTCTTCTCACACCCTTCTGAAACTCCACTCTGTCCCTTGGGATTGAGTGTCAGCCAGCAGGCATGGAGGCATCCAGGGGGACAAACCCTGGGCAGCATTTTTCTCCCTTAAACCTCAGCTGCCTCCATTCGAGGAGGAAAGGTGTTTCTGCAGGATGTGGCCTTTTCTTGCTCTAGTGTCATCAAATATGACCTATGGAGTATTTTCTTAGTGGCGTTAGCAAGTCATGGTGACTTTAAAGGATAGCTCGCAGTACAGAACAAGGACCCTGGGGACTGTCCTGTTCCTCGCTTCTCCCAACATTTTGTGTTACTGTGAGTGAAAAGCTTGTCCTCAGTTTGCATCATGGTGGGACACTAATTAATCTGGGTGTTGTAACATTTTTTTCCTGCAGGCCAATTGATTTTAGTCTGATCTTGAGCATTAGGAAGAGGTAAAGAATTTGAAAACTGTTCGTAAGAGGTGCTGTGAGGGGGTAAAGTTGCAGTGCTGGGGATATACAGAAATGTTTCTATGATATTGGCTGTTCAATGTGTGGAATTCCTCCAGTAGTTCTACTACAAAATAACTGTGTGGAAAAGCTCACATCTAACCTTAAAGCGTAGACTAAAAGCAGGCCAGTTCCTAAACACAGATTAAGTAAATAGTCAAACTGTCAGCCTGCCCAGCTGTGAAACAGAGCATCATAAACTTCAGTTTGAATTAGGTGTGGGCAAGCTGCTTTTGGGCAAATGAGAACTAAGAAAAATATTTGAAACTCTAATATCACAAGCATTTTGGTTTGAAGTCTTTTGTTGTCAAGTTTCTGTGTTTTCATTTCCAACATACTTTCTTGGCATTGCCCAGAATTGAATGTTGTGGAATATATTGACAAATTATTTCCCCAATATTTCTTGCATGTGTTTCCCAGTTAGAATTCTGGGCTGAAATTCAGCTAGGAGTCAAGAAATCTGTTTTGTTTAGAATAATTGAGCAGAATCTTGTCATTTTTTGAACACACAACAGAGCTTTGGCAGAATTCAGGTAAGTCCAGAATAAATGCTGTTCTCATCTGCAACTCCCTAAATGATTTTGCTATTTTAACATATTACTTTCAAAGTCAATTTCAGTAACTGAGACTTGAGCTGAAGCAGTTAGCTAGCATTTTGGATTAGCTCTCTGAGTGTTGTCCAAATGCAAAAGATGGGACAGAGAAAATTAAGAGATGGTTGCATGAAAGGAAGACAAATAGAATAGCTATTCTTTTCATGTGTGCAGCATGTCAATATCTGATGCTGACACTTGATATATCCTTCTGTATCCTTCTCTGTAGAGTTTTAGGATATATATTGTACTTAAATTTACTTTAGTTTGAATCTGCAATTTAAACTGTTCTAGTTTGTGCATACATTGTTGTTAGCATTACAGTCCATATWCAATAACAAACTACTTGGACGTTTCCTTCTGTTGTATAACCTGAATATAAGATTCTTATTGTCCTTCCCAAATCCATAAGGCATTTTGCACAACTAAAATTTGCCTAGGTTTTGTATGAGGCATCACAAAACAATTGTAGTTGTAGTCATAACCCAGTCTTCTGCTTTTGCCTACTTCAGTATATCTGCTATAACCATGTTTATTTTGAGAGTCTTAAAGTACAGAAACTACCATGCTGAAACTGGCCCCTACTAGAGGACTGCTGTAGATAACTACTAGATAACAGAGTGGATTACTCTGTAGTAGTGACTTCTTAGCATATCCGGGACTGAATACTTTGAGGAAAATGCAAAACATCTAATTGTATCAGGCCACATAATGCTATATTGCTGTCTGAGGGAAATTTCCTCCCTGTTGTCCAGTGTATGAGGTCAGATGATATAGTGAGAGGTAGAGCTCTGCAGCAAATGTTCTTCTCATACTGCAAAAATGTCAATGATTCCAATTTCCCAGTATAAAATATATGTATCTATTTCCCTATCAGCATCACCGTGAACTCAGTAGTGATCAGAGCACTTGCCTAAGATGGAGAAGAACCAAATTCATATCCCTTCTCTGAAGCAGAGTGAGAACTCGCATGTGACTCCTTGCTTTCTGATGGTGATGCATCCCAGTTCAGAATGCTGTCCAGCAGTGTCTTTGGCCATCCTTCAAGAGAGTCTCTCACTCTCTCCTGTTGGATAATACACTCATTCTAAATATTTATTACTATTATATTTGAGAGATTAATTTGATAGCCCAGTGGTCAGGTCATGTGGAAAAGGAGGATCAAAGTCTCTGTTCCAAGAATACTCAAGATGCTAGACCAAGCAAGTATCTGATCCAAGATCTCTTGCTCTGTATTGACCCTTACTATCTGACTGAGTTGGAATGTCTCTTGAACACACACGTTCCTTCTGACAGAAATATTCTCTCTCTCCTCCATTCCATCCTATCCTTCAGAGACTCTTGCCATACCTTTCCATATTAAATTTCTCTCTTAATGAATCCATCTTTTTTCTGGTTAAAAGTTTAGTCCAAAATGCATGGCAAGCTCCAGCCAGGTGCTTCATCATCCTAGCAGTGCAAACCTGTTCCCCACCGTCCTCAGTGAGCTCTGCCAGTTTGAAGTTATTTGCTGCCATGAGCTGCTTTGTTCTGGGAGCTGCACACAGCGGAGCCCTTGTCCACTTTTCTCCTCAAAGCGGATGGTTAACAGGTGCATTCAGTAAGCTCTCCACACACACTGCAGCTCGAYTGGAATATCTGTAAGCTGGTATCTGTAAGTTAAACCTTTCCAAGAAGGTTTCTTTGCTCTTGTTATCGCTGGCTAATATCATCTACCCTTGAGTTGCTCAGACACCCTTTAATTTCAATCCTAATGAATATTTTTTATCTGCAAGTCATGTATCTTACTATTAATGATCTGCAAAAGCAGGTGAACCAAGATATCGATTGCTAGTCACAGTAATGTAGGGGCACCTTGCTATTAACCTCTTTCCAGGGAGAATTATCCGTTTATTTCCAGTCTTTTTATCTTATCTCTTAACCACTTTTTAATCCATGGCGGGACTTTATCTTTCACTATATGGTTGCTAACTTTTCTTAATAGCCTCTTGCTAAGGACTTTATCATCAAAAGCCTTTTTAAAGTCTAAATAAATTATATCCACTGATTCATCTCAGCCTCTCATTTGGCTAACTATCTTCCAAGAAATCTCACAGGTTTACAGAGATAAATGACAAAGATGAATCTGTTGCTTCATATCATAAATTCCTTATCAGATCCTGCATAAAGTCACATTTTTTTCTCTTACAATTTTGCAGATGTTTTTCTTAAGCTGTAACATTTTGCCTTTTCACTCTTTCCTCTTTTAAACATCACAAGCTTACAAGTTTTGTGCCTTTTTTTTTTTTTTTTTTTGAGTTGATCTCAGGCTTTTAAACAAGTACCAAAAAAGTTAGGTGTTTTTTTTCAGGGAAAGGAATGTATTTAGGAATTATAGAGGCATAGGCTGTACATCTGCTATTAGAAGCTAYAAAGTGTATATTGAATTGTATTTAAGCTGCAAGAAATGAGATACAAAGATATAAATAATACATTTATAGGGAGACAGCATTGTAAGGAATTATAATTCAAGTATTATATTATGAATATAAGATAAACATAAAACGTGTACGAATTAAAGATAAATCCTAAGCAAATTGCAGAAAAAAATCCTCAGACTGGCATCCTTACTGAAACACACACACAAAAAAAGAGCGTAAATATAAATGCAAAGACTTCCTAATACATAAAGAAAGACAAAGTTAAAAAAGATGGTCATCTAAGGGCAAATCCTTCATTGCTTTTATGWGTATTAAAATGAATAGAGGAATTCCTGTTCTGACTGTATCTTTCGCAAAACACAAGTTGAGCATTTCAGAATTAGTCAAAAAAGCTTCTAATGATCAGTATTTTGTGTTGCTTTTAATAGCAGTTTACCTTTGTGACATGAGCGTGACACAGCAGTTTTAGGTAATGCAATGTAGCTATGCTTTAAATACAGGAGCATTTCATTACTAAAAGTATGATACATGAAGTCCCATGGAAGTGTTGCTGAAATAATCTACAGCTGACAGAGAAAAGAAGGATTTCATTCTTTTTCACGTGGAGTCAGTTCCTCTCCCAGAAAACACAGTGGACTAGATTTTACTTTACGACTTTAAATGTAATACGTGCCAGCTTTGCTGGACTGAAGTGGGAAAATATTTCAGAAGAGAGAACCATCCACATCAAATTCTGTAATCCAAGTGAAAACGTTTAAGGTCAGTTCAATTTCAGTTGACCTCAGCTGCAGGTTAAAACACAGGGACCACAGTGACCACAAGATTACACAGAACTGAAACTGGTGAGGGATTCGTAGGCAACCAAACTCATAAGTTGTATTCAGAACCCTAAAGGAAGCTGTGGGGGCAGCTGAGGAGGGGCATGTGGCAGGTGTTGCACTTGCAGAAAGGATATATTTTGCTAATTTCTATGTGGATTTCATATATGCAAAATAAAATCCGTTTGGAAGGTAGCAGAGGCTACTTGTGAGAACAGCCCGATGCTGAGTTTGTATGAAGAGACACTGCCAGGTTGCCACGGTCCTCGTACTGTTCTCTGCTCAGCTAGCAATGATTAAACAAAACCCTTCATGTATGACAGATCTACAGATCAGAAGGTGCCTTTCCTCATGGAACACATATGTAAAAGGCTCTAAAGTGGAACTAATTTGCTTCCAGAACAGAACTTTTACCAGTACTTCAATACTATGCAAATATTGTGAAGAGAGTGAAGTGTGCTGGCTTCATCGGAGCTTGGGGCAGATTTTAGGAAGATGAGATGCCGTTATCCAAAGAGTTACTTGACCGACAAAAGCTATTATTTTCCTTCTCTGAATATGTCAGGAAATGTTAAACCTAGCCTTAAGCAAGTATGGCTAGTCAGGACCTCAGGCTTGTGTTTCATCTAAATCATGCTCCCCCTGCCTGGAGGGTCCTTGCAGCTCTGTGCTGGGGCGTTGTTCCCTCATGGTTCAGTGGTTTGGGGTATAACTGGTGTTAGCGCTTCAGTAAAGATAAGTCCCCAGAACAAGTATTTTTCTCATCACCTTCTAGAATACAGACTAGTGTCTGTTTTTCTTCTCTTAGCCTTACAACTCGCATGAATTTTGGACAGAAATGTCCAAATACTTTATACTGGCTATACTTTTTGTATAGCCAAATTAACACCCTTAAATAATCATCCCTTTTGGAAATACCCTCAATATCCCTATTTAAGTGGTTTTTTGTTTTGTTATGGGAAGCTTGTTTGTTTAAAACTTATACTTCTTTTGGCGGTTTTGTTTGTCTTATCATTTTGGTAATTTTTTTCTTTAGAGTGACTAGTAGCAACATTTTATTTTCATTTTGTATTTTGCTGCCRTTTAAAGTTAGCTCTTTCATTTGACCTGCTTTATCTTGTACCTCTCTGCTTAACCACCCCGTTTATTTTCTTGCTTCAACCTCCCATGTTTAGCCTTGGGAATGCAAATCCGCTTTGACTCTTTCACATCCTTAAGCCTCCATGCTGATTCTATGGATTTTAATTTCCTTACTTCAAGCAGGGAGTTTCTATGTTACTTCCTCTTTAAAAAAAATGCCCTTCTTGAAGTTTAGTATCCCAGAGAGTAGGGCTTCTTCATGTATTTCTCTCCTGCAATGAAGCTTAAATTATTTATGTGATGACCATTTCTCAGGGGCTCAGACACAACTTTTAGTCTTTGACAGAACTAAGTCAAAGTTGTTTAGATTAGGATGGAGAGCTGCTGCATATTCTCTGGACGCTCGTGCAGAGCAGCTGTCATTCCACTAATATGAGGTTACTACTGGACCAGTGTTAGCTTCCTGGTCGTTTTCCACTCCAACTCTACCACCACTGTGTTTATCCAGAAATCAGTTCTTTGTTTCTGCATTTATACGGATACTTCATGAGCTGACTCTACACACAGGGGTCTGTGTTACGCCTCTCCCTACCAAATATTTCTTTTCCATGAGCTGTCTATAGGATTCCACAGACCCAGACAGACGCGCACACGCTGCTACTCCCCCAGCCTTGCAGCCTGACTTGTCCTCCCTGTGTGGTTTATAGCTAGAACTCATGGCATGCCCCTGATACTCCTCAGTGCCCTACATTCAAAAATACTTTTTTTTTTTTCTCTCCATGATGAAGTSCAGATCACCCATCTTTTACACTTAGGTTTCTTATGCTGGTTTGTACTTGTACTTTTATTTCTTAACCATAAGATGACCTGGATGAAAACTGTGATCTAATTAGTTGAAAAGCCTGCTGAAGACTTTTTTTGTTTTGCTTTACTAAAGCACTTGCTATGGCATGGCACCTCTTTCTTATTTTCYGCTCTGTCAGTGTGAAAAATCCTCAAAATAGAAATTGTGTTTGAACTGGATTTAATACTTTATTCTGTCAGAGCATTGTGAAGAGGCATTTAACTGAAGGTTGGATGCATAGGATTTTTTTAATCAGTGACTTCAGACTGTAATTTGAAATGTAATTGGAGTTTATTCTAAATGTTCTTTACATCTGGACATAAAAGCACTGAGTATTTTCAAAGCTTAACAACATACCGTAATGTAACATTTTCTGTATCCTCATGTGCTTTTTCAGTTGTAACAGAAATGGTCTGAGTTTATTCTTGAGTAGTTAGAACCTAATCAGGAAATTACGACCAACCTTCCAGTTCAGGGTGGTTATCTTATTTTCTTCTACCAACCAACACCTGTTTGCAGCAGTCCTGTGCTGGTGCACCCTGCACAAGCCTCAAGAAAATGCACAAGTTGTTTTTTTTCCTCAGTAGTCTGGCTAAGCTTTCACTCCCTTTTCCATCAGTGGTGATGCTTTGTTAGGCTTTCTCTTCTTATCTTAATCATACTTTCCTTACAGAGCTACTTAACGGTCTCTTCTGCCTTTTGACTTCTGTCAGATACTGTTGCCCTGTGAGGTGAAGATCAGCCTCTGCTTTCACACTTGTCTGTCTGCAATTGAGACTGGAGGCTGCAACACTACATGCCTTAGTTGTGCCAGCAACGACCTAGCYCTGGTGGTCCAGCCCTCTGACACTGATTTTAAAATCGATATTTTTATCCAGTATCACTGCACCGCAAGTGACAATATTCTGCTCCTTCCATCAAAGCTTTCAGAAAGCATTAATTGATTCAACCTTTCTGTCAAACTCGTGACAAGGCTACATCACAGATGGGGAAGTTCAGAGCTGTGGGAGTGTAACCATGACTAACTCCAAGGCAGACAGTAGGTCAGTGTCAGAGGCAGGATCTCTTGCTAAACCAGCCAGAATCCTAGGAGAGGAAACCTGTTTTTCTGTACTATTCTGGGAAATGGAAATACGGATGAATTTCAGAGCCAGTGTTTATATGTGGATGCATGCAAACAATTATATATGGTACTAATTATACACTTTTCTGTGTGCTCAGCTATGCCTGCGCACACAGTCTGGATGAAAAGAGCCTTTTCTTCATGCTCTTTGCTCTCATCCATATCGCTCAAAGTGCTGGCTGTACCTGACATTGCCTGTCATTCCCTCGAGCGCTGATCAGAGGCGACTTCCTCCTTGCTGTGAGATCCATCTGCGTAATGAGGTCCAGTGAAGTGGCTCTCCTGTGCACTTTCTGTTTGCAATGAGGAATCTTCCCTTTGATGCTGTGTGGAGAGGACTCTCGCAGTCCAGGTTGTTGGCCTTGGTTTTGTTTCTGTTCAGACTTCTCTGAGGTTTCGTTTTAGGAAGGCTCTCCAGCAAAGGCAGAGGGCGAGGGAGAGCTCCATGAGCGACTGGCGCGAGCTCCCTGTGGAACGGGTGTGGGAGCAAAGTGTCCACGCAGGAAGGGGCTTCACTGGGGCTTGGGTACCACTGCCATAGGGCCTAACAGGATTGCTGAGTCTCACATGCTTTTTCTTTCCTTTTAGTGTACGTATTTATCAGTAATAGTTGGAAATGGATGGAAATGTGAGTCTTGCTTTTGTTTCATGTCAGCCAAGATGTTTGCTTTTGATGTTTGAATTCTTTTAGCTGAAACACACGTGTGCTCAGGCTCTTGCCAGTCTCACTTCATCCCTGTCCTGGAGAGAGCATTAGGACAAGTCCTCGATAACCGATTTCCTGGTTAGAAGTCTTTACCTGCCTTCCTGGAGTGGTTCCTGTGACTGAGAACCTTTGTAGTCGGCTCTTCCAGCTGTTTGCCTAAGTGGTCTTCAGGGAGACTAAGAGCAGTGAACCTGGAATAACAATGTTTTACTTCAGCTCGGTCCCACGGGAATTTAGTTATTACTTAATGGATTGAATTGGTGACATATCTTATACCAGATAACAGCCAAAGGTTGCATCAAATTAACCTTCACAAATGGCTATTTATTAATATAGTCCTTAAAGAAAACTAGGCATTGGATAACATGTATTGGCTCTAGTTAATACTGCTTTTCATGCCTTTACATATTGATAGTATTTGTATTGTCCAGATGAAAATTTTCTCAGATTAGAGGTCTTGATGGTGCTTTTAGCCATATAGTGATCATATGTCTTTGTGTTCACTGCACTGAGCGTAAATCCTGTCCTGCAGCAGCAGGGAGGCTAATGAGGTTTGACCACATTCTGCTCTTGTCACATGGAGACCCAGCAGAGAGAAAGGGGAGTCMGTTAGAAAGAGGAAGAGAAACATGAATCTTGAAGAAAGTGAAAAAACTCTCAAAATTACATATATAAAATTTGTTTTTAAGGAAGGCTTTTTATTGACGGGACTTATTTTTGGCTTATTTAAGGAAATTTCTGCATAGTTAGGTTTTGATTTAGTCCATGTTTTTAATGTTAATATGTTTTGGAGAAGGTGAGAGTCATGTTTTTAATTTACACACTCAAAGTTATTGGTCTGTTTCTATTTAAAAGTAAATAGAAGAGCTCATTTTTCATGCAGGTCTACCTTTCTGTAGGAAAAGCTCACCAGTCATATATAAAAATACTAAACTCTGTGAAATATTAGCATTATTTTGCCATACCCCGAAGTGTTTCATTTGCTTGGGACTGTAATCAGCTCTTGCAAGAACACTTCACATCCAATTTTAGTCTTAGCACCACAGTGTACTTTGGGGTGTAAATTTGTTAGGTGTCCAGGCACAGCAGGATCCTTCAACAGCTTAAGCCCAATTCCTCCCAATCTCTCCTATGGATAATAGAAAGTCGAATGGCTTGCTCCAGTTTTGTATATGCAAAACCAATGGCTAATCGACAGAAAGAACTAGAGAACAGAACTAAGCCCTGAGGCAAAGGGGTTTAACTAAAAGTTTCTTTCCTCCAGAAGTAAATCAAGATTTCCTAAGCCTCCTTATTGAAAAGAATAGTTTCCATTTCCAGCCCGAAGGAGGGATTTCTCTGTGGTAGTGAACAGGAGAGGTGTTGTGTTTCTTAGCATCTTCTTGAAAAGCAAAAAGGTTTGTAAATTAGACTTCTGGGAATTGTTATCTCGCAACTTCTTCTGGTAAACACAACAATTTGTTTTAAAGGCTTTCACCAAAGATGTCATAAGTGGTAATCCCGATGTTGTAAGTGGGTACTTAATGTGTTTTAACTTAATGCTGATGATGCAAAGCTATTTTCCCCCAAAGCCCATTAAGAACATCCAGTTTTCTGGTAGACTAACACTCCGGCTTACTATCCTAGAGATAAGCGACTGTTTAACCAGGGTAGGTTTGGCGGCCAAGTCTGTGAAACTGAGCACCATCTGGTCTTTGTGAAAATTTAGGCTTTGAATGCAGGCTTTGCAAGATAGGTCTTTCTTTTCTAAGGCTACCCTGAAGTTACGTGTACAGAAAGTACATATGGTCACGTGCAAGTGCTTTATTGAATATACTAGTGAATATCATTTTTTGTGGTATGTATTAGTAAGCGTGGTTTAGGTGGAAGGGACCATGCAAACCTTTTATGCAAACTAAATAATCTGATAAATATTGAATTTGATTTCATATAGCCTGAAGTGTAGACAATTAGAACAGTTTATCTAAGGGAATGCTTCTCAGGCAATCAACTTTTTTATATATTCCTTCATTTTATTTTTGTAGAATCTATATGAGTGAAATCATGCAAAAGGAGATGTCACTGGGTAATGTTTAGCAAAATGCTCTAATATTCAGATGCTGGCAGCGCAGAAGGGAGGGCAAACTTCCCAGGAGCTTGGGGCTGCTCACTTGGGTCTAATACAGAGTTAGCACTTTGCAGGTCAGTGGCTCTGCTATTTGTCTCTGACCTAACAGATCTGGAGTTCTTCACATCAAAACCAAGTCTTGCTGAGCTGAGATCAAACGTGTTAAGGTAAGGATCTCGCCAGTGATTTATTGTGCTAGGGAGGGCGATCAGGCCATAAGGGCCTGCTGCAAATGAAGTTGACATTCCAGCAATTTCTCATGTGTAGTTATAAAGTAATTTTCTCAGATAGGGCTTTTAAGTCAAAATAAGCTCATCCACTGTATTTTTTTGTGTCACTTATGGTATTGGTGATTTTGGTAGGAGTATGTATTTATGCAGCATAGATAATTTGTGAGAATTTGTTCTTTGGTGATGAACATTTAAAATGGCAAGTAATTACAAGTGATTTGCTACAATCTTCTAAATGGTAGAAAGTGCCTCTTGTAGAAATAAATTAATCACTTTATTTTGTTGTTGTTAAACATAATGTACATACATGACCTGCAGTGCACAAGCAAGGTACAACACAGGAAAACTACACAGATTAATATTAGATTTGTTTGTACAAACCCCTCCTCATTCCTACAGCCTTAATGAGAGCTTGTGGTGGAAGGGTTTCCAGGATCAAGTTCTTAATAGCCACAACTTCATTAAAGCCCAGTGACAGCTTAAAATTGATTCTGTAAACAAATACTCCCTCCCTTCCACTCCTGACTTCTTAATGGATTTTTAGAAATTTTTCATTATTTCATTTATAAGTTGCAGTAAAGGCAATGAAGCAGATGGTCATGCTCCATAAAAGCACTGCCATCCTTACCCAGACCATTCGTGATGGCATTTCCTTGTTATCTGTGGAGATCTAGAGCACACTTAGTTTTTAGCACCCAGCCTCAGCAGCAGTGTTTGTGATGCAGTGCAGAGCAAGGAGGCAAGTGTTTTTCTCCAGCCGCTATTGGGAGCCGTTCAAGTGAAAGGATGACTGGTGTTTAGGAACTTCATTTCTTAGGAATACATGAAATATTGCTTGGGCTATTGGAAAATGTTATTGCTGCTGTATTGTGCTACTAGCAGCAGAGAAATTTCATTAATTGAAGAAGTAGAAATTACTTGGAGGAAAGCCTTTGTGTGCTGTAAGTAAAGTTGTTTTTCCCCTCCACAGATTGTAATAAGACAGCCAAAACAAATGAAGTTTGTGATGGGTGCAGTGTAACAGACAATGCAATCTGAATTTTTTCTCGTTGGATTAATTTTCTTGAAGAACCAACAGCAAAATAATCCATTTAATGAGACTAAGTTGAAATAACGGATGCTGCATCAGCGTGTGGCACAGTGAGAAACTGAACTAGAAAAGAGCATAATCACTGCCTGGCAATCTGGGTCCATGCAGGAAATACCCATGGAAGAAAAAAGAAAGGTCCCACACGAGCAAAGCAAGCCTGCTACAGCATGTTGTTAAGACTTATTTAATCTCCTCAGCTAATTACTCAAACCCCCTAAAACTGAAAATCGAACAAACAAAAAAGTTTAGATAAGCTGGGAGTTTTTTCAATTGGGTGCCCCCTACAGCTTAGAAAAAAAACAGGGCAGGTTTCCCTCTGATGTGCTGCCGCTGCAGGAGAGCAGAGCGGCTCCCAGAAAGGCCAAGGACTAATTAAGCAGGATGCTGGGCAGGGCAGGCGTTTGGTGCGAGGGACCTATGGTGGGATGGAAGGCAGGAAAATCACATTGTGTTCCAGTCCCCTGGCCACCTGGTGGGAGCTGCAAGCCCCTTTCGGCAGGACTGCCCCGCTCCGCGCACCCATCCCTGTCGCCAGCGCATCAGGGCCGTTGGGCCGAGGGCCGGTGCTGCCCGGAGGCACCGCGGCCACGTGGGTCTGACCCCAGGGCAGGGCAGCTCTGTGCGGCTGCCGGGACCCCCGCCGCCCGTGCCATGTGCAGCCTGGATGCGCTCGCACAAGCCGAGCTCGGTGGAGCCCAGCTTTGGCTTCTGAGCCAAGCGCTGCTCATGCCCAGCGCTACTTCTGATCTAGCAGGCTCTGTCGGGCCCTGCTGCTCGCAGGTTTTACCCAGAAGGGCAGATAGGCTCCTCTGCCCGTGCACTGTGCACCCTTGGCAAATGACCCAGGTTGCATATACAGCACCAGATTTCCACGTGCTGCTGCACGGGCAGGAAGCTCATGCATCTTGCACGTTTCCAGACCACTGCCACCTCTATGGTCCTCCTGCTGTCACCTGTTTGCAGATAGCTCAAGTTGCCAACCTGCTCAGTAAACTTCAACCTTGAGTTGATGAGGGAAACATCTAMGGCAGTTTGTCTAGAGCTTGGGACAGCAGCCTCCCTGCCCTGGAGTCCATATGGGAGTTGGAAAAATAATGTCACGCTTTAGGAAAGACCTCTTCTGCCTTTCCAGTTCTGTTTTTTGGGGAGAGAGAAGAGGGCAGAATGAACTAAGATGTTAACAAAACATTTGAAAGGAGAAAATAGCACTAAGTTCTGTTTCTGTTTGCCCTTCATAGATACTGGAGCTGTTGTCAGTCCCAGTGAAGGAAGTTTAGCTCCCAATGCAGCATCTCCCCCCCCCCCCCCAGCTCTGCCTGCTGCCCCTGTCACCCATCCATCCCCTGGGGCCATATCCAGCTCCCGCAGAGCCCGCTTGGTTTCCCCGCAGCGTGATGGGGCTGGGGCTGGACCTCTAGCGGCTGGACGCAGCTCTGTGCACAGTGCCTGCTTGCCAGGATCCACCTGGGCGCGTGCTCAGTGCTGCCTTCCTGCGCCAGCCCCAGCCTGGCCAYGGCTGAAGGGATCCTGCTGCAAGAGTGTGGCTGCAGCGCGGCCCGACACTGCCTTGGTGCCCAGGTGCCGTGGTCGTGCGGGGAGGCTGGTGTGACCACAGACAGCCCAGCGCACAGGGGCTGCGGATGCCCCTGTGCTCACCACTTGCCTGAGCAAGCCCCAGCTTAAAGATAAATCTGAGGAGGTTGCTATCAATCACAGCCCCGTCGTTGATCTGGCTGGAGATGCCTCTTGCTTTGCTGGACCTGCCAGCAGCTGCTGCCCCAGGAGTGCCCCACGGGTTAGTGCGGGAGGGAGATGTTATATCAAGGCAGCCATAAAAGTGAAGGAAAACAAAGCCTGAGAAAATAAAAATGCTGCACCTCTGATTGGCAATCCCTTCCACTTCATCCCCCCACAATTGCACTAATCATTAGGACTCTTGAAATGTTTCCAAAGCAGAGGAAATGAAGTTACTGAGACGGGAAAGGATATGAAATTTTCTGACCAGACTAAGGCACAGGTGCCCAGTATCTGTGATGTTACGAAATATTTACCAAGGGAAATGATGCTGCTGGATTTTTTGCRTGCCTGGCCAGTTGTTGTGTCCCCCACCGCAAGCGAGCGTCATTCAGTAAGTGCTGCGGGCGCCTGCAGCGCTGAGGAGATGCGGTGGCCGAACAGCTGCGCTCCTGCTCAAAGGGCTTTGGCATCTGATGCCCGCCCCCCGCCCCTCTCACAGACCTAACGTCCAAGGCTCTCTAAGGAGAGCGCCACATATGAAAAAGGGATCACTTTGATGGAATGAAACTATAGCCAGCTACTAAATCAATCGAGTTAGGAAATTCCCATTCATTCCTCCATTCATCCAGAACCATATCTCCTGTGGGAAGCCATTATTATTGGGATGTTAAAATCCTCTTCCTGTATCAAAAAAACATTTCTGTAGCTGCAGAAGTACAAAAACATTTTTTATTAAATCCTTGGGAAAATAATTCCATGGCCGCAGCACTGAGGGTTGGGCCAGGGGCTTCCCACAGGCTGTGGCCCCCGGCCCGGCTGAGCAGGCGGGTGCAGCACCCGCACCTCCTTCCAGGGCAGCTGCAAGAAAGGAAATGAGAAGTTACCGTGTTGCCACCTGCACTGTTTGCTCTCCTGAATTCACACAGCCATGGTTTTCTTTTTTTTTTTCTCCAGCATATTCTTAAGAGGAAAAAAAAAAAAAAGAGGCAGTGAGCATACACAAATCCCCAGAGAACTAAAAATCAATTCCCCTTTCCAAACCCAGGGCTAGCCCCTGGATAAACATCAGAGGGGCTCTGTAGTGCATCGAAACCAAATCTCACTCAGCCAAGCACTGCAGAAGAGGTAATAGTTCTCTGCTTTATTTTAGTTAATTGCATTTATATTTATTTATATGCACAGGGATGGTTGTTTCATACTTCCTCGGTAGTAAACAGTTATCAAAACAGAACATCCTGTCTGTGTTCTCTAAATTTTGTTACTACTGCACTGTTACACTGCTCAGCTTGGTTTTGTAGACATCCCTTTTTTTCTGCATGCTTATCACTCATATTTTAGAAATTAATTACCTGCATGGTTTGAAGTGAATATTAATTTACTGATTATTATTAGCAAGCCACTTGGGGGRAGGGGTATGACTACCTTAGCAAGATAGTGTAATTGTTTATTTGCTCAGCTTAATTTGCTTTGCTTTAAGTGAAAAACATTTACCCTTGGCTTGATTTCAAAAATGATAAACATCCAAAACCGCTATTGAACTGAGTAGTTTTTTTAAAAAAAATTCAGGTCTCACTTAAACATAGTATTTGATTCCCTTGCAGCGGCCCAGCAGCAGACTGTCAAAGTAACTGCATTTTTTCAGGTGACTTTGGATTTGGTTTGCCTGGTCTGCACCGTTCGGTACCATGCAGCATCCCAAGGTGGGGTGGTGCTCAGCAGCCACATGCCTGCATGAGGGGCCAGTCACCTCCTGGCCACAGGTGACACTCAGGGGCCAGCAGTGCCTGAACACAGGTACCGAGGGCAGAAGCTGAGCCTGACCATGAAGCGACTGCTCGTGCAACCGAGGGGGCTGCTCCTGCGCCGGTAGGGAAGGGGCCCTGCCTTGTGCCTTTCGTCGGGGGAGGAATAGGAGCTGCCGCGGGGCGTGCGGCCAGGCAGTGACCTGGGCGGCGCTGCAGGGTGCCCTCCTGGGGCTGCCATCCCACCAGACACCATCCTCGCTGAGGGGGCTGCTGGCTGAGTGCGGTGCACACAGGTTAAACAGGAGGGCTGGCACTTCTCTTGCTCCGATGTCACTGCGGCTACAGATGCTGCTGGGAGCAGATGGCCAACAAAATGCTCAGGGGGTTCCTGAACTTCCTAAGTGCTGTCTTCTTCCCTTTCCATTCTGGCACAGTTTTGTTGATAGCACCCAACAGGCCAGATTGCTTAACTACTCACAATACCGCATAGCAAATACATGACATRCTATAGACTTTTTCTTTTCCCTACTGCAAACCACAAAAGGTAACACTAGGACTCAAACAAAAACAAATTACCTCAGTAACTCCTGGAAAACTCAAATGGTTAATCAGTTACCTTTTATTTACATATATATGCTTAATACTGAATTAAGTTGTAAAAACCAAAGGCTGATTTATAGCCTTAGTCAGCCTTAATTAACATTGATTCCAGGGGAATAGTAAATGCGACTTGCCTGCACAACTGCGGGTGAACAATGAACTCACTGGGTGTTGTCCAATTTGTAGCATGATTTACATGGAAGCAAGCCCTTCTTTTTTTCTAGGGTTATCCTTTTTTCATCTGGTGTTTAGGATGGGTTATATATAATCCATAGATTGGAACACTTGCTGTCAAATATTCTCCCTGATTTAGAGCTAGCCTGTACAATGGTCACTATAAATAAGGGAGAAAAAAACCCAATTTGAGGCTTTGCAGGGATTCCTTGTTCTTGCAATGTGTCATCGCTTGTCCATTTCATGGCATTTTTACGAAGTGGCCATAATGAAAGTCAGATTAAATGTACAGGATATATACATTTAATCAACAGCCATTGGAGTCACTAGTGCTGGAAGAGTTATAAAAGACCCTGTGAATGCAAATTTATTGCAAAAGAATCTGAGTCTTGGTGGTAGGAATATCTGCTGAATGGTACTACCTGACACAGAACACCTAAAACTTTCAAAAGTGAGTTATTTAAGTGTAAGGTTTTGCTTGTAAAGCCGCCAGCTGCTGGATTTCAAGACTTGAAACTGTTCCAAAACATGGGTCTAGGTACTTTATATGTGCACTAGAGTAAATACTCTGATTTTACTGCCAATTTAAATGTGCTCAGTTTACAGTAATGAGCTTGTATAGGCAATACCTTGTTTATAGAAAGTGGAACAGGAAGAAACTAACATTAACCATTAACAGTAGCAATTTCTCTTGCCTTCAACTCCAACTTTATGCCAAATAGATCTTTCCCATGTCCTATCTGAAATATTTGCTATTACTGCTCTTTTTCTAAATGCTGCAGGATAAACGGAGCACTCAATAAAACTATCCACCGTATAGTTGTACTCAGCTTGCACTGCAGCCACTTTTGTAATTCTAGGGCACTACTTATTCCTGCCCTGAAATGTCTTGTGGGAACATACACACGTCCTGTGTACTGGCAAACTTGATGACAGTTGTTCAGCCCAGCAGAATATAGTTAACATCTCTCTAACAACAACAAAAAAATTGCTATCGTCTCTACTTCTCAGGTTTAGTCAAACAAAATGTTTTATTCTTTCAAGACAGAGATCACACAAGGAACCTACGTGTTTATGTACATACTATAACCTTAAACAAACATCCTTGCAGCTCCTCCAGCCATCTGCTTGTGAGGCTCCAGGCTCCCCCGGCCCTCCCCAGCACATCCCCGCACGCAGCTCGGAGCCAGCTCCACAGCAGGCAGTGCAAAGCACAGCAGAAAATCCTTACACACAGACCCAGGCTCTCTCTGTTCAGCCATGGAGAATCTAAAAAGTGACAGAAAAACACCAGAACATTTCTGCTTGTTGTTGGGCCCTAGAGATGATGCTGATGGTTGGTTTTTTTTTTTTTTGGGGGGGTGGGGGGTGTTTTTTTTTGCTTGTTAGCTCCGAAGTGTCCGGACCTGTTTAAGCAGAGCACAGGCAGACACAGCCCAAGGCCTGAGAACTTTGTAGTCCAAGTACACAAACAGGTTTAAAATAAGTACATCAGGCAAAGAAAGTGGAAGCTAGGAAGCGGTGTGTAAAGTTTGGTTCCTTTAGAAAGCTGAAACAAAAGAGAAGCAAAAAGGAAAAGGTGGACAAAGGGGTGGAAGGGCAGAAACCAAAACAGCTGGGACAGAGGCAGGGCTAGTTATGTGGCTCCAGGTCAGCATGGGGAATATGTTAAGTGAGGTCACATCTAGCAAGAGCAAATGCCATGGTCAGATCTTCACCTTGATGGGCAATCTCTTTAATTTCTATAAGACACGTGCCCATCCTGTGCCCTCACCAGCTTTTATTTTACAGACTCTTTATACTCTTTTATTGCAGTATTTCATCTTGGGTTTTCTGACTGCAATTTCGGTAACCAGCTCTCTAGGTTGTTTTTTTTTAACAAACCCCACAGCTTTTGCCTTTTATCTCCCCAGCTCAGTCTTCTCAGCAGTGTAGGTCTCTCCTCCATTTCTCTCTTTTGTTCCTTACCTGTGTTCATGTTTTGGTGATCCTATTTTTCTTACACACAGACTTTTGAGGCTGATGCTTTTTTTTTTTTGGTCTTATTTAGTTGTTGGGTTAGTGCTGTTGCTTCAGTTGTAGTGATCCAACCCTTGACTTTGATCAGCAAAAGATGTGTAGTCATACATACTCCTCTGATTAGAAAAGACAGGTATTACCATTAATTTCCGTGTGAAAAGCAAGTAGGTTTTGGCTACTCCTGTCCTGGTTTTGCCATATCACATTTTTCTCTAAAGAAAATGAGCTAACAAAACCCGCAGACAATGCCTGAGACAGTCAGTGCTCACGTGGAAACTCTACCTCCCTGTGTTCCCATGGCTGACCTGAACCATGTGTCAGTGCAAAGGTAGCAACTTCTACAGTGCCTGGAGTGAAAAGACTCAGTGCAAGGCTAAGAGGACACAGTGCGGGTTTGGACAAGGATGTGATGTTTGAGCTGCCAAATGGGTGGGACAGATCAGGCTCTTGTCCCGACAGATAGAATGGTTCTGTCAGGAAAGTGGGCCAGTACTAAACATGTCACTGCTTCCCATTAGGCAGTTCTGATAYAGAAAGACCGACTGATTCTCTCCACCCAAGTGTCTTTGCTGGGAACTGAACCCCCTGCCCCTTCAAAGGGRGTTTGGCAGTCGCTCAGCCACAGCTATAGGGCCTGTGTGGGGTATAGGGCTTTTCTTGCTTTAAGCAGAGAAAGGTCCCTGTCCCTATAAAAACAACTTAACTCATCTTGCAAAAAGGGCAGTAAACTTTCCTTCTATCTAGGGGTGAACTCCTGGCCCCAATCAAGTCAGTGGTAAAATTGCCATTGATTCCAATGAGGCCAGGATTTCCCTGTAAGCATTTAAGTTGTATTTCATGGAATACAATAAAAGAACATTGATATATGAACTCCAAGGAACCCATATGGTGCCTGCCCTTTTTGAATGCTTTCATCCTTTGTCTTAAAAAGATTTCAAGGACAGAAAGAGTCTTGAATACCAGAAAAATCTTTCACGCAGTTGTTTTCCTGGAGTAACTTATTTCTTATTTGCTAATAAATAACTGCATCCTGTTCTTGAGAGTCACTCAGTAGAAAATTCAACTTACATGTGTGTAGCTACTAGTAAAAAATCTACTTTAAATAAACTCATTTGTCATTACCTCTTTCAAGACAGCTGCTGTCAACACTATTAAAATTCAAATTTGATTTGCCCATGACAATTAAAACGATGTCAACACTGAAAGAATTTAACAATTTCCATTTTCCAAGCAGATAAGCAAGCTAATTCTGTTCTGCAAGCCATCAGCGTAGCCAGAATCAACTGACTGTACTGAAAACCTGTGATGTTAAAGATTATTCAGCCTTGGCTGCACTGTATCAGGGACCAAATGTTTACTTACTGAGATGGGTACCAAATGATTAGTCCAAACCCTTGTCTTGAATCAGGGCTTTTTCCCTGATGCTATATCCTTCTCTAGTTTGTGACAGTGCTTGAATCAAATACAACAGTTGTTAACCAAATTACTTAAGAGTCTAACACTGCTCCTGTAGTGGCACTGCCACAGGAACACAGAAGGGCATCAGAGCTGCTGCTGAGCTCTTGAAATCTTTAATACTTGGTCACATATAAATTAATTTCACTTTTTTATTTTTTATTAGAATCAGCAACCTTTTCCAGGAGTTTGTTACTATATACATTGATGTGTTTCTGCAGATGGATTGAAAAGTTTTACATTTTTTTTCTTACTTTTCTAGATTTTCATCAATAATGAGTGGCAAAATTCTGAAAGTGGGAGAATATTCCCAGTATATAACCCAGCAACGGGAGAACAGATCTGTGAGATCCAGGAGGCTGACAAGGTAATGCATCTCGTGGTGACAAATGTCCAAAGTCACCAAAAACAACTATTACACAATACTACTGATGGACAATTCCGGTATGAATTCCAGTACCAATACCCACCATATGACTAAGCAGTTGTACAGTTAGCAATTTCATAAGTYAGGACATGGTTTATTATTTACCTTGCTGTAATAGTGGGKTTTTTTTTTTCTTCCTCCTCAACAGGTTGATACAGATAAAGCAGTGAGAGCTGCTCGCCTGGCTTTTTCCCTTGGTTCGGTGTGGAGGAGAATGGATGCATCAGAGAGAGGCCATCTTCTGGATAAACTGGCAGACTTAGTTGAGCGAGACAGGGCAATTCTTGCTGTAAGTAGCACAAGAAAACTCTGTCAGTTTTATATTCTGAGAGCAAACTCATAAACGTTGTAACATGAACAGTGTTTGAAAACTAAATTAGCCTGATGATGTCTGTCCAAGAACTGATCCAAAGCTCAYCCAAATCGGTAATTTCTATTGACCCAAATGACCTTTTCATTCGACATGAGAAAAGTAAATAGTTGTGCCCATGTGTATGCCAGTTATGAGCACTTTGTAACTTTTCTGAAATAAAAAATGGAAGAGTCTGTTAAGTTACTAGTGCAGATCTTAATGAAATGGCAG
Organism: Eudromia elegans; assembly: GCA_003342815.1. Taxonomy (NCBI): domain Eukaryota; kingdom Metazoa; phylum Chordata; class Aves; order Tinamiformes; family Tinamidae; genus Eudromia; species Eudromia elegans. The sequence continues at coordinate 2,905,809 of PTEX01000021.1, read as the reverse complement.
GTGAAATGCTTACTGATACTTAGCTGGGAACATAATCCTGGGTATGCTGCTATTAGCTCACATATTAAGCATGTGAACGGCGGCATTGTTCATGTTGTTTTCCGCATGTCAAATGCTTTGGACTAAGCTGGTGAACATCTTAATTCTAGCTTTGTCAACACTTAAATCATCTTACCACCAATGTATACTGTAAAATCGCCACAGGGAGAAGGAAGTGCACAGCAAATCAAGTTTACTCTGCCTGTCATGAGATTTATATTTCTAAAGCCAAGTTCTTCACTGAATTGCACCACAGGCAATGCCATTAATTGCTCCTGGGGATCTAAGTCAGTGCAGAATTAGGCCTCTCTTCTTCTCTACAGCAATTCAGCCCATGGTTAGCATACATGCATGCATTAAACACTGCTGTACTTTACCCRTTCTTAATGATTTCTACTAGACAGCTATTGAGAATTAGTTAAGCCATTCAGTATCTTAGGGCATTTTATTGGATTCTTTTCACTAAATGATCTTAGCAAATCATAAGAGGATAACTTATAAGGTACTTTAAAAATAGGAATATTAACTTAAAAGTAAGGACATTAGCTTGTTAATTTATGAGCTTCCCTAGGGGAAAGTTTGTTTATTTGACGGCAATAAATAAACTGGCTGTATGTTATAGATATCTCAGACCTCAGCAGGAGTCTTGGCAGACATATAGAGAAATTTTTATATTCACATCAATTATATCAAGAGGGATATGTCCATTCTTCTCTTTATGGATCCAGATCATTAATACAGGGTTACAAGGAGCCCTTTCTCAGCTGTTATCATTAACATAACAGAACCTACTCTGACAGGCATTTTTATCTTGGCTCCTGATTAAAGCAATTTTGCATTTATTTATTTGGACTAAACACAGTGGCTATTAGGTCTAAAATACACACAGACACGTGCACACACACACACACACACACAAACATACACTCTTAAAAACACAGTAATTCCAGAAGATTTTAATGAACTAGATTTTAGGAAAATCTTCTAAGTTCACCATTACAAAAGTAGCAAAGGGGCTCAGTTAGTTATTCCAAAATTTACGGATTAAGACTATCTCGAAGAGTACACAGCTTGGTCTTCATTAAAAGTCTGTGATGACTGAATAGCTGCTGGACTGTGAATACTAAAATGCAATAGTATAAAAATGCTGCTTTGCTTATATGTTTTAACTTTCTGTTGTCCTCTAGACTATGGAATCGCTGAACAGTGGCAAACCTTTCCTGCAAGCCTTTTATGTAGATCTTCAAGGAGTAATAAAAACTCTGAGATATTATGCTGGTTGGGCAGATAAAATCCATGGAATGACCATTCCTGTAGGTAAGAGAGATTAAAGAACATGTGTGCACACAAACTTTCTGATGGCCAAATGAATTAATAGATTACAGAGTCATTTTTCTTGTCCGAGTGGAAGTTAAAGTAGACTTTATCAATGTATATTTTGCTGCTGAAGCAATGTTGAAAGGTCAATAAGGGCTGGATTAGATGATGTATGTAGGTAATGTATTAGATGATATATGTGGTATAAGCCTGACAAATACTTTGAAGAAAAGAAAACACAGTGTTGCTTATTTTAACAAAAGAGCGTGCTTAAAATATATATCTTTTTTTATCTGTATCTTCTTACTGTCCATACAGCTCATTTCACTTGGGACTCACAGTGGATCCAAATTCACTTAAGCATTGATTGAGTTTGTAATGACACTACAGAGAGATGTATGTAGCTATCAGATATATTTTATGTTATAGTTGCTTCTTCAAACTGTTCAGCCAAATCCATCCTATTGTTATGTGAGACAGAAATCTTTGTAAGTGCTAGTAAATAAGCTATTCTGCTCTTATCATTTGATAAAGAGATTAGAAATGAAAAAAATCCATACAATAATTTTTATCCAACAAATCTCTTCTCCTGCCCCTTCCTCACAGCTGCTTAACAAATGCAGGCAGCATTTTTGATTGTGCACATCTTCATTTGCAATCCGGACTAAATGTACAAACTGCCATAATTAGGCAAAATGGAACAACACAGCACAGAATCATTTTATGCAGATGCAGTCACTAAGATACTTATCTTTTCACCTACAAAATATTCAGTCTTTTGAGAAACTGTCAGGAACAACAGCATTTACTATGTACTTTTCAGTTTCATAGTTGCACAAACATGTTTATTACATATTACTGTCAGCAACCAGGAAGGAACATGCACAAGCAACTGAATTTTGCTATTGTTCTTGTACAGTAGGCACCTTTACAGTGGCCATGTATTTCCATAAAATTACATAACGTGTCATCTCTATCTGTAGTACACTCATTTTCTTCTGTAGTAAGTACAGCAAAGCACAAAACTGTCACAGTTGGGCAAGCTGATGTTCAAGATGCAGATCACTATTTTCAAGAGAAAAACAGATCAGGTAACTCTTACTGCAGTGTTATTCATCATGGTATTTCAGTCTGTTTTAAGTTTAGTTTGTAACTGACTGATACTTATCATCACTAATTTATTTTCACCGAAGAAATGACAGTATTAGTATCAGTTGTACACTCTCTTGTAAGGATTTATGAAGACTTCCACAGCCATTTAGGTTAAKATTCACAAATCCTCCTCTTGCTGCTTGTATTTCACATTTAAAAAAGCAAAAGTACAAAGCACATGATAAATTTATATATTCAGCAAATTTCCTGTTCCCTAATCCCTTTCTCCCTGCTCAGTGAATGTCTCGTTCTCATACTGACACAGGAACACAGAAGTTATATCGGTCACCAAAAGGCAATACCAGCTTAAGGAAATTAAATATTCCCTGCTTATTCTTGTTCTCTAAAAAAAGAGTAAAGCAGATGAGAATCCTGGATTTTCAGTGACATAGGCTATGCTGGGGGAGAGGAAGCCACATTTTCAGCAGGCTTTCTTAAGTACAAGGTTTAAAGCTGACAGTTATCAGTAATGTGCAATCATGGGTCTATTCACAGGTTTTTAAGTGATGAATTAGTTCTTCCTCTTGGTTTTATGCACTTTTCCCCTCTGGTTTCACACCATGAATCTCGTTCTCCTAGAGTTACCTTAGAGCAAAACTAGAGTTAAACAGTGGTTCTCTTTAAGTTCACTTACCATCAGCCTAGCAAAGGAAACCAAACAAGACAACAAAAACGACAAATATGTAATCTCTATTCCTGCTCAGTGAGCTAATAAATCCAAAACATCCCAATCTTTTGTCTGTTTCTGTGGAGGGTTTCTTTCCTACAAAAGTAACAGGCATGTTATTTTAAATAAATAGACACATGAAAACAGAAGAACAGTGTTTTTCAGTCATACTGCTTCTGGTCCCAGAGGAGACTGTCCTTTGCTTGTTCCTATTAATAAATCCTTTATGATTTCAATTTAATCAGAGTGAGGCTACAACGGCAGCCACTAAACTAACAAATTAGATGCAAGCAGAAATTTATCTCTAAATGCAATATATATGATATGATGCAATTTGAAGAACTGGCATGCTCTACTCACCCATGTGTTTGTTGTGCACTTGTGTATGAGAGTTGACTCTCTGATCATTTTTATGCAAATTAAAATCCGAGACACAGATTCCTGACGGAAATCTGAGCAAACACATCTGTGGAAGGTACTGCTGTCCCTAAGTGAGATCCTTGGATAAACAGGCTTTCCTTCTAATTAAAAATATAAAAATCTTTGAGCCAGGTGCTAAGCAGCTGCAAACTGACTTAGCTCTATTAATATCAGTGAGTGCTAAAGAATGCCAATTCACATCAGCTGAGGATAGTAAAGGAAAAAAAAAAAAAAACCAACACCTTTAAAACAAAATTTTAGCTTCTATGTGGGATCAAACTGACAGATTCATCTCAGTCTCCTGCTGGCTGCCAGCTAATAGAAACGCAACAGTAACAAGCATCAGCAAGAGCATTTCCATAAGTTGTATGCACTAACTTAAAGAAGTTAATTAACAAGTTGCCTATTTAATTTTCCAGTACAGGGAGTCTTCTGTGCTCACTGTTCAATATAAGTGAGTCACTTTATTGAACTTAAGCTAGTTTGCTGTGATAACAATCTATTTTACAGTATGGACAAGATGGCTCTTACATGTACCTTTGGCTTGTCCAGAATCATTGGAAGTAAGCGAACGGCTTGAAGTCATAGTCACAAATGTTACTAGAAAGCAACCTCCAAAATCCCATCTTAATAGTACATTTGTAGCTGATGAACTTTGAAAGTTGATGTTAGTTAGAAAGGACAAAATGAGCAACTGTCTAGGGCCTGAAAGAAGACAGCAGGACAAGCAACCCTGAGCAGGAGGGATGGCTCTGAGGAAAGAACCTCAGTGCAACAGAACAAACCATCGCTGCTCTGGCTTGGCAGCCACCTTTGAGTTATCTGCAACTTTATGTTAGGAAGCACACAGACATGTGGTAGCGATTATAGGGTGACAATCTAAAGTCAGATGGTACTAACATAGATGTGTTAGTGTTATGTTGTTACCATCTTTCTGGCTGGGACTCYACCTCTCACAGTAAGACCAAGCACAGCCTGGTATTTTTAGCTGACTCTCCTGTATGCTTCTTGAGTGCCTGTACAGTTTTTTCCCATATGTAAATCATCATAGCATTTCCTTCACTTCTTTCTGGTCTAGTGACTAGCTAGTGAACCACTGCTAGCCTTTGTGAAAGACAACCTAGAAACACTGATCATGTAAACGGGGGAACAAATATTCTCACCTCCACTGGGAAGCTGTTAATCTGCAAATTGGAAAGACGCAAAAACATTTTGTCAGTGCAGAAAAACTGAGAGATCAACCATTTTCTGCCTCCCTTTTCCTGTTGTGAAACTCTCTCTCTCTCCCCACCCACCCCCTTCACCCCTTTATTTTCTCTGCTCTGTCCCTTTTCTGGCTACAGCCTATTGTTACTTCTCTCATAATTATTCTATTTCTGGCACACAGTGATGTATTAGCTGCTGTAGCTCAAGTTTCTCTTCAACAAAGCCTGTGAAGTATATGCACAGAAATAAGTAGACCTGAAAATAAGTTACTTTTAATCAAATCCAAGTTGAAACCTTTGCTTAAACCCGGGAAACTTTATAGATTAACTCATTTATTGTTACCAGATGTATGGTATAGGACATTACTGCAGGTTCCCAAAATGCACTCTCTGCTGTAATGTTAGGCTGCAACTCCAGGCTGACTGCGGTGGAGACCTCACATTTGCTTGGGTGCTCTCACAACCTTGTGGGCCAAAAGCAGATGCCCTGTATGAGACAGTGAGGAAAAACCTGTAACCTGTGCCCCTCTTACTCTGCTTCTCTCTGACTATCTTCTGTCCCAGTAAAGGCTCTCCTGTGACTGATGCCAGGTAACCTTTTCAATATCTCATGCACACTTAGCTGAAATCACCTTCTAAATAAAAACTCACTTTTTTTTTTCCTACRTGATCAACACTATAGGCATAGGTATGCATCCGGCTTATGTCTTTATTGTACCCCTTCCTTCCTTTTTATCCTCACTAAAAACCATCTGATCAGAATCGGAGATCATTTGAACCTCAACATAAGTACCACAGTGCTTTAACTCTGCTTTGACAGAAGATGCAGGGCAAGCACAGTGTGTTTAGGGATAGAGGAGAAGGGATTTGGTGAGGCTTGTGCTGGCACTTGTAGCAGCAACGTCGAGCAACCGCCTGGGCCTTGTGGGAGGATTCCATTGACCACCCCAAGCCCAGGCACAGAGCTGTTTATTTCACAGGCTGACTCAGGCTGCCCTGGGCTCGCAGTGCTTTAGTCAACGAATCCAGACCTAGCATAGCACTCACTATAAATAAGAACACCTTTCACCTCTGTGTACCTTTTTTTTTTCTGTTTTCCTTCTTCAGGATTTTAAAAATAACTAATAAATCAGAGAGTTAATTAAGTAATTCCCTCAAGCCATGTACCATCCACACCTGCTGTTTTGTGGGCATATGATCTGCTTTKCCTCTATCTTTATTGTTAGGAACTTCATTAGCCTGTATTCTTGTGCCTGTCAAAAGCCTAGTGAGAACAGAGTCTCCTTCTCTGGAGATCTTTAAAACCTGCTTGGACACCACCCTGTGCCTCTAGCGTGTGCAGGGTGCTTGGACTAGATGACCTCTGGAGGTCCCTTCCAACCTTAAGCATTCTATGATTCTGCAATTTTCCAAGTTTCCAGTTACTCTTGTCCGTTTATTTATCCAGTCTCTACCTGCTCAAGAGGTCTCTGAAAAATTTCCCTTATCTTCTGCAGTCCTGTTTTCCAGCAGCTTCCAGCTTTTCTCTGGAAGCTTACACTGCCTGCCTGTTTAGCTCGAGGCCATTCTTGATATAGGCCTTGTTTTACAAGTCAGGTATSAGAGCAGTGTGAGGTGATGGCCCCTGTATTCTCCTTTGCACATCAGAGACAGGCTTCCCATCTGCATCTATAGACCTATATATATTATTCCATCATAATAGACATATATTACTCTATTTCCCCAAATCTGCTTGTATACATGCTTTTATATTGTTGTCGTCTAGCTACTTCTCTCAGGAAATTGCCTTTGCGCCCCTCTCCCTCCTCTTCCCTCAGCCTACAATCATCAGAGGCTAGTCTGTATCCTCCTCGTGCCTGTCCTTCCTTGTGCCGCACGGCTTGTCCCCTTTCCCCAAGGCACAAGGCAGGTTGTTTCTGATGGGATGTCTGCTTCCTTTGTTTGCCTGCGAGCACAGTTAGGTTGTTCCTGAACCTAGGTTTCCCATGCTGGCTCATGAAAAAACATTTCCATGAGTTCTTTATTTCTTTTACTGCCATCAAAGGCTGATCCTTAGAGCTCTTTTCCCTTTTTTTTTTTTTTTTTGTTCTGCCAAGTCAAACTGCACTTGAGAGTAACCGTGCTCATCTGTTTCAGATGGAGATTATTTTACGTTTACAAGACATGAACCCATCGGAGTGTGTGGACAGATCATCCCTGTGAGTATCTCTACTAGCGCCTTCTATTTATTTTCATTTGAACCAGCTCTCTTTAAAGACACATAAGACGTGGTCCTCAGCTATGTGTGTTTTCCATTACAAAAAAAGCTGAGCTCATATTGTTGACATATCTTTAACAGCCTCCCTGCAAATGCTTATTTGAACATGCTAATAGACTTTAGGCTCTGTTATTAGGAGTTAAGTTCTCAAGTCATAGAATTCTCATGATTAAAACAAGCAAAGCAAAACACAGTGTTAATATGCTGTCATCGGTTATGGATGTTCACACAACTTAAGGAAAATTGATGCTTTGCTGTGGCAGTCTTTTTAATTTAGTTAGTTTTTACTATGATTTMACAGGCTCCTCAGGTTCTGGAAGAATGTGATGTATTTTAATTCTTTTCTTTTCTGCTATTTCTTTTACAAGGCTAAGGGAGAAGAAAGTCCAGGAGATATATCATTACAATTAACATTCTATAGCTAATGAAAGACACAAAATATTTCTTTTATTTGTTATGAGAGGGCAACACAGCATATCATCAAACTTAATACTCCCCCTATACCCTAATATATACCCCTAAGACACTCTTGCTGAACAGTGCATGGGAACTTTTGAGAAGTCCTAGTTAAGCAGTTTTGGCATAAATTTCAATGGGAGGCTCACATATAGCTATTAAAATATTCTATAAAAGCTTTTTTTTTCCTTGACAAAACATTGGGGAACTAATCAAGCATTCTCCGAATTTTTTGTTGATGTTTTTTATTCTGTTCATGCTAACCATAAAACCACTAAAGAGCAACACACAGTAATTCCAGTAAAAAAGAAGCCAGGCAAGATTACTTTAACAATGTTAAGTCCTTTTCCCCCATTGATATTTATTATTATTTAATTTCTTTGCTACGGGGTGGCTATTATGTTTGGCACTCAGCAGAGACTCAGAGAACCAGATAGGAACTCACAGTCTGTGGTTACACTCGTCCTGCAAACACTTACACGCCCGCCTAACTTTGCTCAACAGTGATCATCATGAATGAATGGTTTCACACATCCTTCCCCTTTGTTCAGCAGAGCACAAGGATGGGCATTTGAGAAATGACAGCCTCAGTGACTACACCCCGAGCTGCCAGATGTCTCTTAGAGTTATCTCCCTGATCTTGACTGATAGATCTAGTGAAGAAACTTGGCCAAGGCTTCAAGATCATGCCAAAAGCAGATTTATTTAATTCAAATTTGTAAAATAAGATTATCTACTGTACCCTGCCTCCATCTTACCTGTTCTTTTTTTCAAGTTTGTCCCCTAACATGTCCCCTCAGCTGTCACATACATCCATTCTAACACTCCTGATAATCTGCCATACATTTCCTCCACAGCTACCGCTGTACAGTGCCAGAACCACTGCGTGCACTTAGCCACCACACTAGCAAATATGTTTCTTCAAAAAAGAAGGTCTGAAAGCAGTCAGCTTAGCAGTTCATCCTCCTTCCCGTGCAAGCTCTGTTCTTTGTAGCATGWAGGAGCAATACATACTGGCCTATAAAACTCTTCAAAGCTCTCCTTGGAATAGGCATTTTAAGTAGAGGCTGTGAGCACACTGTTGGCCCAATAGCTCCCCTCCTAGGTTTATATATTGGAGATAGAATTAAAACATCACTTTGTCTCCAGAGTTTATAAACAACTGAGAGAGTAAAAAATTGGGTGCTCAGTGAAGGAAAGACAGTTGTGTATTTTTTCAAGCTCACCAGGGGCTAGAAGGATGTCCATGCGAGTGGCAGCTGAGATGCATCGGGCAGTAGTATGCTTTGGCCAGTGGTGGACTCTCTGAGACTTATTTTTTTTCTTCTATTTCCAAACAAGATTGTTATATGCATTTATGAGATTGACTCTGCGAGCACAGCTATTTTATTCCTCTGACATTTCCAGTGAAATCAGTGTACTAACCACTTAAGATATCAGGCTCAGGCCTTGAACCAAAAAACTAAACTCTTGCAAAGTTTACTCTTATCTTGACCAACAACTTTGTGCATCAAATTAATATTATTCACCACATTTTCTGCTGCAGTTAAGTGAAATTGAAATTAATAGTAATGCACAATTTTGCATCAGCAGAGTTTATCTCAACTTGCTTTAATGTGTTATACAAATCACATGGAAGGAAGTTTTCAAGAAAAGAAAATATAGGAATGTCTTGGCCTAGGAAAGACATTTAGGGAAGAGTATTTTATTGTAATCCCATTAGTTAGTGATGATATAATTTGTGTGTAGATCTTATGCCTTATTCAAAGACTGGAAATTTACATTTAAAAATGTGTTTGCACAAGCAAACAGTTCTTTTCAAATGTACCTGAAGCAAGAACTACGTTTCATGGCTGGGGGAAAATAAAGTGTCATCTGAAAATTAGTAAATGAAATTAAAAGTTGCAACTAAAAAAATTAACAGATACAGTAAGATTCTTTTAAGAAGGCTGCAGGTGGGGGCTACAGTTCTTTGAACAGGAGAGAAAAAAAATAAAAGGTCACTATTGTCGCTTTCTTAATGGGGATAATTAAAATCCTTGCTTTGTGCTGAGAAAGATTTATGTTGAGGATCAGCTTGAGAAAGAAGTAGCAGCTTGACATCTTGAAAACAAAACACCACTGCAATATTTTTCCATCTATCAACTTTTATTTTTTCCTACAGTGGAACTTCCCCCTGCTGATGTTTGCATGGAAGATTGCTCCAGCTCTGTGCTGTGGCAATACAGTAGTTATTAAACCAGCAGAACAAACACCACTCAGCGCTCTCTATATGGGAGCCCTCATCAAGGAGGTAAGAACAACTGACAGGAATAATGGCTCTCACTCTYCTTGTGGGGACAGAGCTACAGCACTTCTAGTTTAACAGACTCTGTCAGTTTTCATAAATCATGTCTCCATTCATTCCTATTTTGACAGGCTGGCTTTCCACCAGGAGTTGTCAATATTTTGCCAGGCTTTGGTCCAGTTGTTGGTACAGCAATTGCATCTCATGTTGGCATTGATAAAATTGCTTTCACTGGATCCACTGAGGTAAGAGTGTTCCTRGATACATTACTATAATATGCGAGTAAATACTTAGTGAGCTGGAGTTATACGCCTGCACTGCATTCTCTACTGTCACCAAGAGCTATATCTAACTAGCAACCGTCTGTTCTTCCCAGCTACGCTCGTGCACTGGAAATGGCCTTTCCTCCAGCCCCTGCTGTGCCCAGCACCTCAACACAGGAGACAGGCAATAGGCCTGGAAAGATATTGCTGGGATTTCCTGTGGGCTCAGGAGGATATGAATCACAGGCAAGAAGCAGAACATCTAGTGTATATCACAGCATATATAAATTCTGCTTTATCATCCATAATTTGGGTATCCTGGCATACTTGGGGGGAAAAGGGCAAATATAATGCTGCACTGAAATACATTAAAGAGAAGGAAGTCTAGAATGGAAGAAAGGGTGTAGGGGAGAAATGGAGTTGCCCAAGGTAACAGTCCCTAAAATGAAGGTAAGATGTTGGCCAGAAAAGGACAGGAGCCACTTGTCTCCTGGATGCCAAAACTTCTCCATGGCGAGAATGCTATGGAAGAGGCTAGGTTTGAAGAAAAACGCTGTAATCTACAGAAAGCAAGCCAAACCTCCCAGAACTCAGACCATTCCTCGCTCTCAAATACGTGCAAAGCGGGCTGTTATCAGAGCTGGAGATGATAGAGGGACTACAGACTGATGTCACAGGAGAAGGAGTCTTATCATCTGAAGGCAGACAGAAAGGAATCTCAGTGGGAGTCTCAGGGCTGGTTATATTTAGAGAGTGCTAAAAACAGGCCCTTTTCAATTCAAAATCTGACAAGACTATTGTATGGAGGGAGCTAACTCCAGGGCTCAGGTTTCTCTTTGATATGCGTGACTCCCACTCGCGGGAGTGGGAGGGGGTGTGTGTCATACTGCACTTCAGAGTGCATCAAACAGACTTGCTTTGAGTGAGTTGCTAAATTCACTGACCGAGAGCTCTACTAGCTATGGATGGTAATTCCCTTGGGTGCCTGGAGACTGCAGGGACCAGCTAAATTATTTCAAATAAATTATTTGGGGGCAGTTATACCTGTTATGGAGTTTAGATATCACAATCATGCACCTAAATAATCAGTAAATGGTGCTGCAGTTATATGCCTGATCTGCACACCCAGTTATCTTGCAATTACTATATGCAGCTCCGCCTGAGAAATTTTATGGCAAGTTTTGGTTATTACATACACAGGTTATCTACTAAGTCAATGGCAACATTAGATTTCAGATTACTCTAAGAAATTACATCTAGTAATTACATCTCCTGTAACCAATTTATATTAACATCCTAGCATACTGAAAATCTTAATATGGACTGATTACCCCCCATAAATTAAGCTGAAACAACTGTTTTCATAAAGATATGTGGTCTCTGTTTAGGTTAAATATTCTATTATACAGGATGTTGCACTGTCTGGAGGAGGAAAACTACAGATGGGTTAGGTTTCAAAGTTGTCTTTTGTAGCCAAAATAAATTTTTATTGTAGTTCCAGACAGCTTTAGTTTTAATAGGCGCTTAAACTCAAAAACTGTGGGTTTTATACTAACTCAATGCCTACCTTTAAAAGCCTTACTAATAGGAAGTGAAAAGCATTACAGAGATGAAAAAGCAATTTTCTAAGAACCTCAAGCAAGAACAGATGGAATGTTTTAATGCAGAGTTAGTGTAAACTATTCCATATTGTTTCTGATTTCCTGTGACACTAAATTTTTGTAACAGCCAAGTCAACATTGTAACATTTTGACCACTGCTGTAGCATCAACTGTTCTGCAGAGTGTTTGACTTCTCAGAAACAGTTTTTAATTTTTAATGAAATAATAACAGAAATATTTTGTCCCTCTGGTCTTGTCTGCAGCATGTCAATTGTATGCTCCAGTGACATGGATTTTTGACAGCCATCAGCTATATCCTGAGCAAGTTATTAACTTCCATTCCCCCATTTCTTCCAGGTGCTACTTAAGGCAGTTAATACTTTTAGCCTCCACAAGTTACCAGTACAGAAGCAGAGATCTTCAATTTTTAAGAGCCTGGAGCATAGATGTTTCTTAAGTTTCCACCATGAAAAGTTCTTTTGGAAAGAATATAAATTGTTTAYCTTTTAAGCATACATACTTAGAACTTATAGAACTTCCTGTAAAAATATTACCCCTGGGTATTACTGTCTCTTTCCTGCAAAGCTTTTTTAAAGGTAGAGAATAAGTTGATCTTCCTAAAAATAATTTATAACTATAATGTTTTACAAAATAAGAAAGGAGAACAAAAAGGCCAAGTTCATGACCTTGACTCCACAAAGCCTGACACAGTCAGGTCAAAGACCATCTAGCCTAGCACCTTATCTTCCACAACGACCAATAACAGATGCTTGTAGAAGAACAGAGCATGTGTAGAGCAATCCTTCCCCTCCTGTAGCCTCACATCAATTTAAAGACTTCCTGAGCCTGAAGTTGTATATGGACAACTGTATTTAACAGCCACCAATGGAGCTGTCATCCATGATTTTGACTAATCCCTCTTGAAGCCATGGACTATTGTGAAGTCTCAAGCCCATGCCTATACAAGGACAACAAATAACTTACTCCTAATTTATGATACTGACATCTAATTTATTCAAGCTCCAGTTCAAGAAAATGCTGGATCACAATTATCCGTGTTCCAGATAAAACTCACCTTTAAATACGTCCTTCAGTTTTCCTCTGGAGAGGGATTTTTTACCTGAGAGTATAAAATCCACATCCTGTTTTCTAGTGATAAATTGAGTAAACTAGTATCATCTCAATTTAAAGAGCAATTAAAAAAAAAAGCCAAACATCTTTCCTTTACCTGTATCTGCCACTGCCCCCCTCCCAAAAAAAAAAAAAAGTCAGCACAAGGTACACTAAATCCAGTGGAGCTAAATCACTTGGAAAACCCTGCTAATTGCCAAATTCACCAGGCAATCTCTCTCCCCTCACCTCACCAGAAAACTTGCTTTCTCTGCATAGCCTGAGAAAAGAAGATTATATGCATATTAGTAACACACAAAAGAAAGAAGCCCAAACAGACTCACTTAAGGGAGGGTCACTTCTTCTTCCACTGACAGGCCATCAGCACATCTCATCTATTACAGCCATAGAGCTCTGTACAAGTTTAGGAAGATGTCTGACTCATTAGGAGAGACTCGAAGCACATAGAACTGTACATGACATAAAAGTGCTGTTCTCCGCCCCTGCTGTCAGTGTATCAAGAAATGCACAGAGCCGAAGAAATAGGCTGATCAGCTGCACAGCACATCAGTTACTGGCTGTTTATCCTCCTGGCACCGAAAGTCTTATCGTTATGGAACTCTGTGCAATACAGTTTTTATTTTTAACATGGATGGGAACCATTTGCTTCTAAGAGGATGAACAAGCCTAGTAAAAATTGTAACTCTGAGTGGGAAGAAGAAAAGCCATGCAGAATTTACATAAGATATTATTATGTCCTATTGATTAGACAGCTTGTGAACCAGCCACTGATAGTGTGGTGGTGTGGTYTGCAATATTTCTTTTCTGTTTCTCTCATTTTCTAACACTCTCTTGTTTTAAGTACCACTTATTTGTTAGACTGCCTCCAAGTAATGTGTGGCATATCAACCTATTATATAGACCTCTTTTTTCTGTAGTAGCATCACTGATCAATTCAGCTTCTCTCCCTCTTTTATGTCAGCTCTTGCACATTAAAACAGTCTTCAGAACTCTTTCATACCTTAGACCACTTCTACAAAACACCTTTCCATGGATCAGCTTCCTTCCCAGTCTCCTAGTTGGCTCTCCAAACTCCTCCCTCTGCAGCTCCTTTGGGAAGGTTCTGCAGACACTCTGGACTGTGAATTTCACTTGGAGAACTGTTGCACTGTAAGACAGGAAAATACACTTGAGTACACAAGCAAGCCATAAAATACTGTGCCTCCACAGATGTCAGCAACTTTCTTGGCTTCTGTGCTTCCTTTGGTTCCTACTGCTCAGCTTGTCTGGTATGGGCTTTTAAATGGAAGTGTTTATTTTTACTATGTTGCTTTTAGTGAACCAGAGCTAATCTACGATCCTCCCTAATTGTAGCGATATCCTCTTAGGCTTTTTCCCCCCCACCACCCCCATCTTCCACAATCTCATGAAACTGAAACTGCCAAGACTAATCTTTTTGAAGCAAATCTGACCATAACATCACTTGCTCCTCTCCTTCCCACTTTCCCTTTAAAAGTCATAAACAATTTAAACATCTCTTTACTACTTTATTTCTCCATAGTCCTTCTGGTCCCTAGTTCCTGGGGGAACTCTTGCTCACCAAGGACTCTAGAACTACTTCTGTAAAACTCAGCTCTCATATTTTCTTAGTTGTTCTCATTTTTGTCTCCTTTTCTCTGCATCAGTTTTCTCACTGTGCCAGGTATTCCTCTGAGTTCTCTCTAAAAATGKTTTTTTCCTACAACTTATAAGCAACAATGTAATTAAAATAGAATTTGGTTATTTGTATTTCTTAGCTTAAAAAAAGATCCAAAATCTGCATGTCTGGTTTACCCAAGGGGCTGCTCTTGGTTTAGAGTTCAGCAGTACACGATGCTATACAAATCTCTTCCCTGCAGTTAGGTGAACAGTGGACATCATTCATTTCCAAGATACAGTCTGATGAGAGGACAATTACTTACACATATCAGAAAGGCAGAGAGGTTGTTCTTCCTGTTACCTTATTTTTGGAAAGAACTACTCACATGTAGCCTCCATGTAACAGAAAAAACAGCAATAAGAAATTGTTTTTCTCTTCCTATGTCTTTATTTTCACACAAGGCTGCTAAGTGCCACATCTGCTCTGAACTGTCCGGCTACGTGTTTACCTGTGTACTCCACTTGAACTGGAACTAGGTACCAATAAGTTGCAGGTGCATGTGGAATAGTTGGGTATGCTCTGTTTTGACTTTCAAAATAGAGCTGATGATAGAGAGCAATAAGCTATGCAATGAAAAATATGTGCATTTAGAAGTGTCTGKATTAAAAAATGGTTTTGCCTATTGCAAAAGTTTGATGAATTCTAATAACTTCTGTTTAAAACCAAATGTGTTACCTCCAAACCACAGTGGCTTACAACTCCTTTAAATGCTCTCAAGATCAGAATCATAGATAGCACACAAAACATTTGAACCACTGGCCAAAAAGAAATGTATCCTAAGTGGTTGGTTTCCATTTTGTTAATTTAACAAAAGATCCACAAGACCCACTAAAAGCCAGACAGATTACAGATAGGTTCAGGTCTATGTTCATGCAGTTCTGTATAGCAACTCAAATAAATATTCAATAAATTATTTTGTATGCCTGTGTAAACAAAAGGTCTGTAAACAACTTCAGTTAAAACCAACAAAGCAGCCTGCATTTTGCTTGGCAGAATGTTTTCTTTATGCACTCAGATTAACAAACCATGATCTCATCGTTAGTCAACAAGATACAAGAGACACCATCAAAGTAAACTACAGGAGAGTCGAGACTGATTCACGCCAAACAAATGTTTGCAGCTAACAGCTGTATTACCACTGATTCTAATTTACTCAGCAGGATTCTTCTTTTATTTCCAAAATGTCAGAGAGCATGACGTAGACAGCATGTCTGCCTACTGCACAAGTAATGAGTTGTGTCAGCTCTCTTGGATTGTGTGATCTTGAGTTGATTTTGGACATCATGAGGAATTACATACTGGCATTTTCACTTTTAACAACAGTCCTCAAGGTGACTTGTTCTGCTTCAAGACTGTTAGCTAACCGTGCTACAGAAATGCTCTATTCAAAATAGAAGGGATTTAGTGAGGCTACATTATTGTTCATTCTTGCTGCTTCTGCACCTTCTTAATTATGTCTTAGACAATCTGTGTKTTCAGAGTAAAAGTAGTTATTTCCTTTTCCTTCATGATGCTTTTGGTAGAATCTAAGGAGCTATCCTTGGACAACTGCTTTTGTTCTTTGTCACAGCTTGTTCTTTGACACAGCTAAGTCCTTTATAGCTAAGGATTCTCAACAGTCACCTCCACTTTGTTGACACAGAACTAGCCACAGTGCTCTTTTCACGGCTTCTCCTCATTCATGCCACTGCACAACCCAAAAAAAAAGCGGGATCATGCAATGCTCTGCTTTATGACAGTACTTCAATATTCAGCAATCTTTGCTGCATCTAGGGACATACCCTGAACATGCTGTGTGGTCCTGAAATGCTTCTCAGAAAGCTCAGAAAGATTCTGCAGATAATATCAAATTAAAAAAAAAAAAAAAAAGGAAGAAATGACATAGACTAAGCAACTAAGCAGCAGTGTGAGTTTAAAGGTTTTGCCAAAACACTGACATTTTGTACCTCAAGAGCGACAGAGGTAAAACTGTGGAATTCCAGGAATCATTGAATTCTATATATGATCACAGCACCTGCCCAAAACTTTATCCATCTCTTGTAATGTAATATACTTACTGTTCTTCAGAAACTCTCCTAAAATCTCAAGCAGGRTACACTGGCAAAGATGGGTAGTCCGTCTACTCGGAACACCTAAATAACCAAAGATTAATCCCTCCTCTGTCAGTTTTGGCACTGTTCATGGAAGCTTTTGATCTACAGAACCTCCCTATTCACTCAAGCTTATCTCTGCAGTCTTGTCTATGTCAGTGTACAAAGAAATCATCTGCTCTTCAGCCTGACTGCTGTTCTCCTTAATTCTCGTGTTCCCTAGTAGTTTACTGCCTACCTAGGATCACAGCAGGCTTCACAGCACAGAAGCAACTGAGCACTCAGATGGAGGCAAAGAGAAAATATCACAAAGTTTGGAGGTCTGCTTTTGACTTCTGAGATTTCCAGTTCTTTAATAGTAACAGACAAAAATACTTGTACCTTTTTAAAACATACATTCCCTCTGAAATCAGGAAATACAGAGAATATGAACGGCAATATTTAGAATATGAAAGACATTAAAATAGCTATATTAAAAAAAAAAAAAACTCCTCTTCAGAAATGAACTTCCAAACACAGAAGGCACAATCAAATGACAAAGCAAATCCAAAATGTTGGATATCACAATACGCTCTCAAATCCTAATGGCATAGAGCTCACAGTCCAGAAACAGACTCTTCCAAGACTACCCCTCAAGTAGCTTGCTTTACACACAGATGCCGCAGAATGCTGCTTTAATCTTTATTGTTGTTGTTCTGAATAACAAATTGTTCTCTTTGAGATGGGCCAAATTACGTCTGCYTCACTCTCCATGCAGCTTAAAAGGTTACAGTACTTCATGAGTTATCCAGGGATACTCCTGATATCAATCTTGAAGCCTATTCAAAACAAGGACGGGGAGTCAGGGTTTTCTGTGCCAACATTCCTGCCRAATAATCAGCCCAGCTCCATTATCTGTGGGGGAGGCTTCTCCTGCAGCCTTCTCTTGTGGGGCGGCGCTGCCTGTTGGGAGCTCGCAGATGGAGCCCAGAGGCGCCCCAGGAAGCATGTACTAAAAGACCATACAGATTGGAACACTATCACTTATCCCTTTCATGCTGTCGCTCTCCATAAAGAGGTAGGCAGTTATAAAAGGTTGCTTTAGTTGCTAAATAATCACAGCTCTGGTGCCCTCCCCACGACTTCACTGAACCTGTAAGTGCACAGGGCACCATGGGAGCACAGGGAACAGTAACTGTGAGCAGCAGGAGCCCTCCCAACCTCAGGTCTGCACTGACTTCTGGAAAGGACACAGGGAAGCTGTCTGATACGTTTACACTTCAAAACTTGACAACCACCTCCAGGTAGGAAGAGCACTCTGGACAACACTTTTCCAAACCAGGGCCATTTTCTCCAAGCCTTCTGTCTTTTGGATTTCAGCATTTGCTACACACAACGTATCTGGATTCACAGATTTCCTAGTCAAGCACCTGTTTGTTCAGAATTTGTTACAGACCTTTATTTACCTGTACAGAACATCTTTGACACTGAAGTGGTGGAATGGATAGGATAAAGGATGTGTTGGACACATTGCCCTGGCTTCCTCCATATACCCTGCTCTTTGAGGATTTATGAGAGGAAATGGAGGAGTGTTTTTCTTTGAAAGAGGGAAGCTCAAAGCAGGCAGGGTGTGAATGGCACTGGCTGGCACTGGCTATAAACACAGCTCTCTGGTTTGCAGTGTACATTTTCAGCACAGTTCAAGAGGCTGGAATTTCCCAGTGACATGTTCGATGTATGTGCTGCGGGTGGAGGGCAGTAAGGGTTCTTCTTTTTCATGTTCGTGTCTGGCTGTCACTCAAACATAGCAGTAAAATCAACTCCAATTAAGGGGAATATGCCAGGAATTTCATGATAATGTCAGCACTCTATTCCATCAGTACAGGGGTAAAGAAAAGTAGCTGGTGTTAATTTCTTAAGGAAAAAGAAAGAAATAACCTCAGTCACACCTGATGGAGGCAACACCAGATAAACAGTTAATCAGAAAGGTACATGAAGTCGTTGACAATTCCTTCATTATCCTGTGGGGTTTTAGGTTTGTTTTTTTTGTGTGGGAGCCCTGGGTTCTGTTTCATTTACTCTCTGATTACTCCAGTGCTGAGTTAACTTCCTCCAGCAAACTATCTTCAGTTCTGTAAGAAGTTCACCTTCTCTTCCATTAACCCCTTATTGCAGGGAATATCACCTGACATTAGGAAGAGATACAGAAAACTGAGAAATCCCAACAGCCACAGCCCAGAGTTGGCAGAATTTTGAAGACAAAATTGAGAGTTTGGGTTCTGGTCAGCATCTAATGTG
The DNA here is from genome assembly GCA_003342815.1 of Eudromia elegans. Taxonomy (NCBI): domain Eukaryota; kingdom Metazoa; phylum Chordata; class Aves; order Tinamiformes; family Tinamidae; genus Eudromia; species Eudromia elegans. The sequence continues at coordinate 2,886,969 of PTEX01000021.1, read as the reverse complement.
TCCCTCGGAATCTAACTTTCTTTGAGACCTTAAAAGCTCTTAAAACGATGTTCCTGTAAAAAAACACCCAGAAGTATCCTCAAATTTCTCAATATGGGAACGATAATTTGAATCTTGTGCTTTACTGTGTGGGGGACTGTATTTTTCTCTTATTACTTAGCTACAAAAATGGGCATAATTACATTGCAGCAGTGCAAAATTGGACCTATATTGTATTCATTATTCCAGGGAGGGAACAACCTCCAGGAAGCACAGCTGCCTCTCCAACTGTCCTGGCTACAGGAAATACGCCAGAAATGTAGCTGTTGAAGGACTGCTCCATTTAATCAATCCTTGTGTTCCTTGGTCAGACCGGCAAATTGAAGCTGCCCTGATTTCCTCTGAGGCTGCAAGTGTCCTGCTCCATCTGACCCCACAATCTACAAAGGCATTTGACCTCCTCAATCCATACTACTATCATCTGTGGCACAGTTGAAGGGTAGATCAGGATGGTGCACTTGTAACTTCCTGCTCTTTTTAGTATTCTGTTGTACACTGCTGGTCTTGCAGGGAAGCCTGATAATTCTGTTAAAATTTGAKATATGCTGGATTATGGTTTCACTAAATTATTTAAAATTACTTAAATTTTTGGACACTTAAAACTGAATTTTGAGAACAGAGGAACTCCTAAAAATGGCTTGGCAAGCAGTTTAGAAAATGCTATGAGTGAAATGAATTCTAAGAGCAATGCTCATTTGGGGAAGCTAAACCCTAGACTATATAGAGAAGTGTGACTGTAGCTATTAGTGATGAACAGTAATAAGTACTTGCTTAACAGATACTCAAATATCTATTTTATTTTCTTTCACATGAAACTGAAAATTATATACCAAACTTCTTGATAACAACATGGAAAACCCTGTGCACATGCCAGTAATATGCTTGGAAGTCATTCTAGTTAGATCATGCTACATTTTTAACTCATCTCTCCTACACAGCACCCTAAAAGAGTGCAACAAGTCATTTTAACGTAGATACCATGGGATGAAGACACAAATACCTCTTGTGCCTGGCGTTGTCCCCTCTACAATTCTAGGAAAAAACCTGGAAAGCTGTCCACAGCTGACATGAATCTGTTTGGACTGAAGAACCTGCTGGATCATTTAAAACATTGTTCCAGAGATGTCCAGGACTGGCTGTTAAAGTGAAGTGTATGACTACATTGCCTGTAAAATGCATCTCCATTTCCTTTCAGGTTGGAAAGCTGATCCAAGAAGCAGCTGGAAGGAGTAATTTGAAGAGAGTTACACTGGAGCTGGGTGGGAAAAGCCCAAACATTATTTTTGCAGATGCTGATTGTAAGTCAGCACTTTCACATTTTCCTTAAAATGACATTTGTGTGTTGTCATTTTATGGCATTATTTTTCATTCAAAGTGAAATGGACAAATATGGCCACATCTAATTACGCTTTTGAGATTATAGAAACARCCCAGGGTGATTAAAAGCAAAACAAAACAGAACAACAGTTGTACTCAGAGATTCACAGTACACAACAAAACAGAGAAACAGTTATATTCAAGCATAAATATCTCATATTAGTCAAAGTCATGATCCTGTACATACCTACACCTGGTCCTAAATTCTGCAGCACTTGAGATCTGGAAATTCTGTGATGCCAGATTCACAGCAATTACGTATTAAAAAGGAGTTTCATTTAAATCATTTGAATGATAATCTAACCATTGCATTATTACTTTTTAAGATACTCTGATAGTAGTTACAAAAAGGATATTATTCCATTTTTAATATGTTTACAGTTGTGTACTGAAGTACTCACTGCCATTGTCAGCAGGGAGTGAAGATTTTGGCGGCTGGATGATGTGCAGCTGGGATTTTTGGCACCTGGAAAGGTACAGGACAACAATTGAGAATAGGATAAAAACACGAACTGGAAGTTTCTGCTTGAATGCTCAGTAATGAAATAGTTAACAATGCTGATATTTAAATTGTCAGCAGGAGGTTTTGACGTTAACACCTCATTAAGATGAATGGGACAGTTCACACCTTGCTTTCAGCTATTGTTTCAGGCTGTGTGCAGGCACACTGCACTCGCTGCATTTTCTGAGAACTTAAATAGTAAGGTTCTGTTTTGTTTTGTTTTAATTTAAAAGGGGAAAGTGCAAGAAGAATGATTCTTATAAGAATGATCGTTAATTACAATCCTGTGTTCACTTAAAAAACTTACCATTGACATCTAAAAGACTGGGAGAAAGGTTGATAACTTTCAGCACAGAAAAGTTTACCATGTTGTGGGGTCTAAACTATAGCTGTATTTATTCCTGTAAGCTAAAAAAGGCTCCTGGTTAGCTGGGGGCAGCTTCAGATGCTACAGCTCTCTATTCCAATTATGGTATTCCAATTATGGATCTGCACCTCTCACTAGAAAACACCATGCCCTCAGCTGTCCCTAACCTACTAATCATATGTATCTGAACACCTTCTATACAGCAATACGTGCCGGGGCCAGGTCTGTGTTATGGCCTTCCACAGGGGAAGGACAAATACTGCTTAGCTGCTGTACAGAACTGTGGCTTATCTGTGACTTGCAGTATCTGCCAAAATAAGGCTGAAAAGCTGGGGAGACATCACAGGCAACAGAAGAATAACAGGGCAAAAGCAGGGAGCAAAGCCCTCCTCAGGACTGTTCCATGCAGTATCAGACTAACAATCTCTGGCCTGCCCATAATTACAACTGCCAGCACTTGACCTGAGATTCAGACTTCAAAGCTATTTTTATTTTAAAACTGCAGATAGCTTGCTCACTACTCCAAAGGAGCAGTTCGTTCTGTTAAGTAACACTGTGTGCCAAAAGTTAGCAGAAGGCGTGGCAGAGCTGCTGGAAGTACACTGTACTGAAAAGCAGGAGGAGAATGTTGGAGCCCTTCATGGCACAAAACTGCTTTAAGAAAAAAGATGGAAACATCAGTTGATCAGTTCTATCCACTGCTGTTTTCAAACTCAGTGTAGCTGCCTTGGGAAAATTTGAATGTGGTCCAAGGAACACCCTACATATTTTTTTTTCCAAGATCATGCTGAAGGCAGAATAGGACATTTTTATTAGATGAAGTTGTCTAGGAATGTGCTGAAAGTAAAGCACTGTTGTTTTGTTTATTCCATAAATAATTATATTTAAGCAATGTTCCAAAGTGCTACAGCTGATAACAGAGGCTTTGCAGTGCTGCAGGCCATCACTTTACAACAATATATTCAGTATCATACAGCCCAAATTCTTCTCTAGTCAGTTATTATACCCAAGGGGAGAATCTAGCTCTGAATGTCTAAATATGGCTGGATTTTCCTCTCCTCCTTGAGTATTGGATGTGCTGGTTGTACCTCCAGGGAAGCTGCAAAGGAAATCATTCACTGTCTGTTCCAAAATTGAGCTATGTTTTTAAGGCCTCACCTGGCCACCCGTACAGGCCAGGAAGATGCTTCTATCTTGCAGAAAAATAACCTTTCTGTGAAGGATGTGTTTTGCCATTATCAAAGCTAAATTCTCTCAAGCACTTGGTTGGTTATAATCCTTCTCACAGCAGGATTAAACCAACTGGAAAGAGATAAATGTTCCCCTTTCCTACCATTCCAGTCAGCCAAGCTTCTGTAGTGTGGGGTAACATTCACCTCCTAGGGGCCCCCTCAGAGTTTAATTTATAAATCACACATACAGGCACATAAGACTTTGGTGAAGTTGTTCTCAAATGGCTACTCTTATGGATTGCTACAGCTGTGTCTTGAACTGCAAACTTAGTTTTTGCTATAGGGTATCAGGCAGTATCTTGTAGCTTGCGTCACAAATTATTCATGGAATTTCTTTTTTTTTTTTTTTTTTTTTAACCTAAACAGCAGCTTAAGTTCTGAGTGATCTACTAATTCTGAAAGTTGTAATACTTTTGATATTCTAGAATAGCTGCACCCAGATTAGCATAAATAGGATAAAAAAAAGACACTAAAAAAACCCCGTCTTTTCAGAGGGATTATAACATAAAATGAAACAAACCTTCTTCCTTTGTGACCTAACACAATACTACTATGTTTTTTGTTTTTTTAAACCAAATCCACTCCTTCTGCTTTGAAGTTTTGAGCATGTGAATGGCATGTAATTAATACACATGACTCTGGTGCAACAGCATAAGCGTCTATGAATCTCACAGCAGCTTGTGCTCTCTTTGTTTTGCAGTGGACTATGCTGTAGAACAAGCTCACCAGGGTGTCTTCTTCAATCAAGGCCAATGCTGCACTGCAGGCTCCCGAATATATGTGGAAGAATCAATCTATGAGGAGTTTGTTAGAAGAAGTGTAGAACGTGCAAAAAGAAGAGTCGTAGGGAGCCCTTTTGACCCAACTACAGAACAAGGTCCACAGGTAAAGAAATAAGGCTTCCACTCTACAGCCCAGATGGTGCCACCAAGCATTTAAACTTTAACAGGACCAGGGTCCTTAAATGCATACTCACTGCAGACTGGAGTAGATGATGGGACAAACAGCTGAAAGACGGTCTAGCCATTTCTCTAAGGGGATGCATTCTTAAGAAGAGAGAGTACTAGCTTACAGTCAGTAATCATTTGTACATCTTTGTCATCTCCAGCTCAAGCAGTAGTGAATATAAGCATATGTCTACTCACAAGATGACGTGCCTAAAAAAAATATTCTGTTTTGATAGTTCAGTGCATGACCTGCAAGTAAAACTGCTTTTTCTCTCTTTCAGATTGATAAAAAACAATACAACAAAATCTTGGAACTGATTCAAAGTGGTATTACTGAAGGAGCAAAACTTGAATGTGGGGGTAAAGGGCTAGGAAGAAAAGGCTTCTTTATTGAACCTACAGTATTTTCCAACGTAACAGATGACATGCGGATTGCAAAGGAGGAGGTACTCACACACACGGGCAAGAGCAGTTTAGACTGTCCTAAGCACAATTCAGCATCTTTTATCTTCTGAGAAAAAATTTCAAGTGARAACTACCACTATAAAAAACAAAGACAAAAAAAACCAAAAAACCCCAAAACACCTAGAATCTCTTCAGCACTCTTTCTGCATAAAACAACTTACAGTGTTGGTTTGGGTAAAGAAGCTTCATTTTTGTCATTGGCTATAAAGTTTCAGACCTCAAAGAAGAGGTAAGGGAGGAAATGTATGAGTTCCACTGGGACAACTGCTTTGAGAAATTCAGAGAGTTTTACAGAGAGCTATTACCACTAATAAATGTTTCTGGGGGAATTTCTGAAGAGTAAAACAGGAGAAAGGAGAGAGCTAAAAAGCAGTATAAATTAGGAGTAAAATGTCACTGAGTAGTCTGTTTTATGAATCAATTATTAATCTCTCTTGCAGATTTTTGGGCCTGTTCAAGAAATCCTGAGATTTAAAACCATGGATGAAGTTATAGAAAGAGCAAACAATTCTGATTTTGGGCTGGTAGCTGCTGTATTTACAAATGACATAAACAAGGCTCTGACAGTCTCTTCAGCAATGCAGGCTGGGACRGTCTGGTAAGACTGAAGTTTATCACACTCCTGCCCCTGAAGATAAAGAGTTTGACTCACAATCATTGTGTCACCTCAGTTTTGCACCTTTGTCTCAAATGTGTTTATCTAGACCATTCTGAAGGTGAATCACTGAGATAGGGAACAGCTGTAAGAGGGGTTTTATCACTCTGCTCACTGTGGGTAAATGCTGCTGTCTGCAGACTTGTTGAAAAGTGGAAAGTACCTTGGCAAGGCAGTCACACTGCTGAAACGCACTGCCGAAAACAATCCAGAACATATAAATGGCCCTTTCTGTGGAGCAGGGGAATCCCATAAAGTTTCTGCTTATGGCACAAAGATTTGTGCACTTTCTGTAAAACCAGCATCACAGAAGCAAGGGGAAATCTGTTCTCTCTATCCTGAGTAGGCAATGCCACTTCTAAAATTTGATAGCTTACTGCTTGGTATATCCATTCTGAATAAACTAAAATTCTAAGAGAAATCAGGTGGGAAAACGACAATTTCAAATCTAATAGCTCTCTATTACAACCTGCCACTAAAGTTTGTCAGCAAATTAACAGTTCATTTACTGAAGCTGCATCCAGATGTTCAGTGTGCTCCTCCAAATCTTCACAGGCCAGATCCTGTTCTCTTTCTGAATGAGAACATTGCTAGTGCAACATAAATCCCCCCACCCCTTATTTATTTATTTTTACATAAATGACAAATTTGTTATTACAAAAAGCTATACAATCAGACTTACTGCCTTTTCCTTTTACAGGATAAATTGCTACAATGCCTTAAATGCCCAAAGTCCTTTTGGAGGATTCAAAATGTCTGGCAACGGGAGAGAGATGTAAGTATTATTCTTATCTTCTGAAATGTTTTCAGCTCTACAATTCAATAAACATTAGCAAATCTTTCCATACAAAGTCCATGTAGAAATACTCCCATCTGATGCACAATATAACTGAGATTTATTGCCAGTTGCATATGACAAGAGGGGAGGTTTTTTTGACACAACAAAATAAGTTGTTGACACTATCTTCTAATTCTGAAAGAAACTGAAAATTTTGCAACTGTATAACTTGTGTTCCAAGCTAATTTTCCTTCTCTGTATTAACCAGTACTTTTCCATAAGGATTCACTTTTTGTTACTTTTTAATGTTTACTTCGGACTAGGTTTGTGTACTTGTTTTAGAGATGTTCTGCCAAATATTTTGCCTTTCTCACTGAAACTTTTTTTTCCTTCCTTTCCTTACTTTTTACTACGTTTATTAGTATAGATCCACCTGAATTTAATTAATCTTTCTCTTCCAGATTTAATAACAATGTTAAATGAAATCAGGCCTAGATAAGAATAGACAACAGTTTACACCTCTTTAAAAAATCACCTTCCATTTCAAAGCTTTCTGTCTTTTCTTATTCCATTTAAAACTGCCAAGTATTTTGAAACGGAGGTCCACCCTCAAATGCTTTCCATGTACTTGGCTTACACTCTTACTACTTTTTAATTCTCATTACAATCACAAGGAAATTTAACAATTCCACCAGTCCCAGATTAGTTATGTGTTTCTTAACATTTATATAAAGGATTCAAATAATTTCCACACACGACGCATATGTACCCGTTATGTCCCACCAAAAYTTTCAGAATAACTTACGGCTAATAGCAAACTCAGCAGTAAACTAAAACAAGGTCAAACTCTTTAAAACTTAAGTATGTTGAATTATACAACTTGATCTATAAAATGAGCTGTATGTAGTCTGAAATACTTTCCCTCATTAGGGAGTACTTTGAATAACACATTCATACTATTCTTCACGTTCATGAGTTATGAGGTGATCTCATACTGGCATAAATATGTCAGCTCATCTAACTCTTATCATTGTGAAAATATTCTAGAACTACTAAACTCAATTGAGCACATGAGTAACTTGACACCCAAGACTGACCCTATTGACTTCAGGGAGGTTAACCGTGCAAGCAAAATATTCAYATATTGATATCGTTGAGTTTTTCCAAAGGGCGGAGAAACAGACGGCCCCCAAGCTCTCATGTAAAAGTCTAAGGCACTCGATTCCCATCTACAACTTTGAAAATCTTTACTATAAACAATAAAAAGTGTGAGAAGAAGTATTATCTCTCACACAAAAATACCCGAAAACCTACTCCTGAGAAATTGCTCCATTCATTTAAGAACCTCTTGATCAGATAACCTATCAAGGATTCCAGTTCTTCCCTCTACCCCATTAATTATTTGCATACTGTTTATTAAAATGTCAAGGTTTCTTAGCAAATTCCTGCTTCTAAAGGATCCAACATGAACCATACTGAGGCAGGAATTAAAGAACAAAAAAATAAGAACAGAACATGGCCATAAATATATTCATCTTTCCTAAGATAACACTCTGTTACAGACAGATCATATTTGTGGCACTGTGATGTCTGTGCTAGCACTGTATTAACTGAGATTTGATTTGTTCCTGCATTTAAATTACCAGGTTTTAAAAATACATAGGAAAAAAATGAACACAGATTTGCTACAGTCATTTTACACTGCCTCAAAACTGCTGTCCACCATGCAAGATTCTTGTTTACCTCAAGGCTACTTAAAAAATTATTTTATTCCTAGAGGTATATTGAAAGGAGGGATTTCTTTACATTTTTAAAGCTCCTTATATGACTTGAGTGGTGTAAAACTTAACTCCTGTAACTAAAAAACAGGTGACTCATCCTATATGGCTACATATAATCTTTTTATGTTAGGTATAGTCTCTCAAAATTTTGATCTCAGTCCAAATATCTTCAAGGGAAGGAGATTCCGTTCCACTCTACTGCTATCCCTTATTGCCATGGGAATCATTATTGACTGGATAGCTCTGAGCTCAGCAGTGCATAGCTGCATTCCCCAAAGTGGAAACAGGAGAAAGGCTTGGAGCCTTTTTTTTTTTCTCCCCCTTCTTATCTTCTTTTCTCTTGGCTTGAGAGAGGGAGGAGAGTCATCATTTCTTTTTGGAGAGCAATTTATTCCTCCTCCTTCACACCTACACAAGCGAAGTATAGTGTCAAACAAACCTGACCCATGGGCTCCTCCCTCTCATAGACGCAACCCTTGTTCTCACCCTGTTACTGAACTGCAATTCAAGAAGATCCAAAGTGGCCATGAAACAGGATGTTACTACTCCCTAATTTGCCTTATTAAGCTGTGGGGACAACCTAGCCCTTTGTTTGAACGTGCACTGACTCATCTACTGTAAATGCCACAAATAACCCACCTTCCTCTTCAACAAGAGCAACTGTTCAACTTCTGAAAAATACTTGCTTTAGAATTCCTCACAGTTGCTACTTATAAAGTTTAAAAGAAAAAAAAAAAAGCGAAAGATTGTGTATTTCTGTTTTCCAGTCCAAGACAAGACACAAACTGACTTCTGGAATATACATAAGGCACTGCAATTTCTGTGCAATCTCTGTTGGCTAGGGTATCTATTCATTCACAAAAACATGTAGGCAAGATAAGCTGCTTCCAAGGATCCGAGTCCACTCTAAACCTCAGCAGAATTGCCTAAGAAATGAGCTAGGCCAGAGATAACTGCAATAAAATCCACACAGCATCCACAGACACTCATTTCTTAAGCATCATCTATCCAAACAGAACATGTATCCCACAGTACTAGGTGTCAGATCAATTAAATCTAGTAAGTGGTTAGTTTCAATAATGCTGCAAGATGCTGTGCCAGAACAAAAGTAGGTTTTCTAGTTAACTAGTGGTTCAACATTCTTTCATACCAAGTACAAACACTTCTCACTGCTGGCTATTTCAACTATTTTAACAAGGTAAAAGGAGCAATGGGTTAGGAATCATGCTTGACTTTATCCAGGGTTGCGAGTAGTTCACGTACCACAGTATTCAGTTTGGAGCTCTTCTCTCCTGAGCACAAATATAAGCAGTGATTTTATTGGACAGTGGTGCAGGTCTTGTCATTTGGACATTTGCAGGATCTAGTCAAGACAGAGGACACCAACTCACTTGGAACACACTTGCTGAGGGAAACTGAATAGTACTATGGTTCTGTGTCTCCTTATCAAATACAAGAGGCATCTGTTTTTCTTCCAATCTACACTGAAACTTCATATTTAGGCTTTCTGAAAGATAGCATGTATGAAAATCTTGCATAAAGTAATGGCAAAACAGGAAACCCATGACTAGAAATTTAGGCTGTATCTTAACTTTTTCAAGGCATCACTTCATGGATTTTGCTCAGTAAGGGGGTAATGACTGGTGTAAGATGACAGCTGCAATCTTTTTGCTTTTTTTTAGGGGTGAATGTGGATTGAGAGAATATTCTGAAGTGAAAACTGTAACAATAAAGATTCCTCAGAAGAATTCGTAAAATGAAGACAGACAAGGTTGTGCAGAAAAGCACATGATACCATCCTCTCTATTCCTTATGGGGACCAGCACTCAGGAATACAAAATGTTACACGATATATATTTAAAAAAATAAGTTGCAACATATATATAGGCACATAATCACATAAGTAACGCAAACCAACTTGCATGTTTTCATAAACTACTTCTTTACATCTTTAGTAACCAAAYCATACAGATAAGAGATAAAGTTGCTACTGGGCATCACTTAGTAACAGTTCTACCTAGAAAACTGTTAAATGCAAATGCATGCACACGCACATTTATCTCTTCATTAGATGAACAGTTAGTCTTAAAGCTTTCGAAGTTGCCTTTTCAAGACCTGCCTTGTTGCTGACATTCTTTTTTCATATAGGGCTTTACAAGCCAAATTTTACCCCAAGTGCTAGCAGTGAACCACATAACCAAGAACTATTATTCTTCTTAAAATAACATATACATTAAAAAAAAAAAGAAAAAAAAGGATGAGATTGTGAACTGTATCCAGCCAGAAACTGGAATATTGGTATACTGGCAACTTTTAATTAGTACACTCACATGAAGAGGTCTAACTGGGGGGGGACAAATTTACTGTACGAATAATGAAATTCTAATACTTATCAGTGAGATTTGGGTTTCAGACTCACAGCTTTTTTGTTTTCAAAACTTATTTTAATGATTATTTTATGCCTTGCTTATTATAAGCAAAAATCCTCCCTTAGAGGACTTAAAAGGACTTCAAAAGTTTTACCTGCCTGAAAAAAATAATATGGCCAGATTGGGTGGAAAGATTCTAAGGAGAGTAAGAATGGATTTGAAGGCTTCACAGAATATTTCAGCTTTCACTGCTCACCTATTTTTTGTTGTTGTTACTGTGTTGTTTTCACTTTTTTTTATATTGTTTTTTTAAGAAACATACGCACACACTGGCTCTGTAATCTTGTCTGCCTGTAAACTGTCCATAATTACACCAGATGTTTCTACTTCTACCACTGGGAAATCGTTACGTATTCGTTACACAAGGAAGTATCCAGCAACAACCCACCTGACACTTAAGTTAGCTTGACTTCGTTTTCTTTTCAAATGATGGTTTGCCATCCTAAGCACGCTTGGGAGCCTGAGGCAAGTTTACCTGTTAGTACTTCAACTTCTCAATGAGGTCTGCTCTTTCATTGGCCCAGTACAAAAATATGAGCGAGTGCTTTTAAGAACCAGATGTTTAAAACCACTGTCACACCATTCCCTGCTGCCTATAGAAGCTTTTCCAACTTGCAACTAACGAATTAAACATCATCTTCTCTTTCTTCTCTCCAGCTGCAGAATTAATCAAATCCTCATTTTTTTAAAAAAAAGGTTTTGCTTTGTTTTGTAATTTAGAATCAAGAAAGTTGATTTTAAAAGTGTAGTAGATCAGATTATTTACAGCAGCTACATTATGTGGAGTGCAAGGACAAAATTACAGACTCCTAACAATTTTCCTAGCTGCAGACACTGTAACACAAACCACTGAAAACTCGGAATCTGATTCAGCAAATGATTTCTGCATGTTCTTAACTTTGTCCTCCCAGGAATTCTTAGACCTTAAACTAAGTTTGTCCTTAAATACATTGCTGAATCAGGCCAAGATTATGCAGCACTTTGCAGTGTTGTGACCCTCAGACCAACATTTTGTATTTGTAACATGTCAATCTGTGTGTGTGTTTCTAAAGCAATATATATATACATGATGTTATTCCAAAATGATAGTACATTCACAGACATGGAGGTAAGTCAAATATTCCTAGTTTTTAAATGCAAATGACATATACTACTCTAGTGAATGTCAGAGTTAAAAAAGAAAAAAATACAGCAAATAAGAAATTAGTTATCTTTTTAACTGCAATATAATCTATGAGAAAGGAGATTTTATGTCTTTTCTCATATATACTTAAAAGCAAAACTTTCTGTGCTAGCATCATTTACATTGTGTACTCTTTTGTATTCTTTTTGTGTTTTGTATGTTTGTGTGTTATTCCCAGTACTTTCAGGTAAATAATATAGACTTGCCATTTTTTTTCAATCTTTTTACTGCAGCTCCATTTGATGTACATGGACTTGTGAAATCCTTTTCTTAATGTATCATCTGCATGGATCCAGCAAAACATTTTCCCAGCCCCTGCAGCTTTTTGTTACAGTTTTTAATCATGTATATAGTTATATGTTATTAAAAAAGTAAAAGGATATTTTCTATGAAGTTTTTTCCATTAAAAAGGTTTAGAGAAAAAACTTTACAGACTGTGAGACTCCTTTGTTGTTGACAGAGCTATAAAAATATTAAACAAAATATTTTCTTAGCAAAAAATCTGTTCTCACAGTAGCTTTATTTTCATTTGCAAAAGTGAATGAAGTAAAAGGCCAATTACATTTTCTGGAATATTATTGCAGCTGTATGAAAAACACTTGCGAATTGCACATCTAGGTCATAGCCAGAGTTCATCCTCAGCCTTGTGGTCATAAAGTTTAGCTATTGGGGAAGGTCTGAAACCATCAGACCCACTGGGGCATCCTAGCAAACTGCTGCATCACAGCTTGAATTTTGGATAATGTTATTAAAAAAAAAAAAGTGATGCTTTTTTTTTCTCCAGTAGATGAGTCACAGAGATGATTAAATTAATAAGCAGATCATTATGATGTTATATTGTACTTATCTTTAATTTCAAAATCCCAAAAAGGGGGAAAAGTAAACAATGAACATTAATTCAATGGTCAGAAAAATTCACACAGCCAGGTACCCTGAGGGAGGGGTACCAAATTCCCCTCAGACAATCCATTAATTCCAAGGTTACTTCCATTGTCAGGAATAGCATTCTTCTTTTGAAATGTTGCCTGTTTAGATAGTATAAAACAGCTACTTGGTAATCACACTGAGCGACTTCCTTATAGGACAAGTACTGGTTATACCTGAGCATCACAGCACAATGCCACTGATTTCATCAATGCTCTCTAGGGAATCATTGCACATATATATATATATATATATATGCAATGCATATATATATATATATATATCTCTACACACACACACACACATATATATATATAGTAACTTGGCTGAAGCAGATACCATAGAAGACAACACATATATATATATATATAGTAACTTGGCTGAAGCAGATACCATAGAACACAATAACAATCAAGAGCAGCAGCAAAACCAAACTCTAGAGCCTAGGACATCAGCAATGCAGAAAGTGGGTTCTGTTTCTGAGTCTTCAGCAGTAGCACAGAGGAGCCTTTGCTGTGGCTCCATGAGCGGACGCTCAGCACTTTTCTTAGGCTCCCTGTCTCTCCAATCTGTTTGTAGCCTAGTTTCACAATCTAAACGGCCCCATACGCACAAGCAGTGGAATGCTTTTTACACTAAAATAGAGGAAGAAAGGTTGTTCTGAAGCCCACGGAAAACAAGGGAGAGCTGTCAGCTAAGAAAATAAGCAAAATTCAGTTCACAGTAGGCATGCAGACTGTGAACCTCCAGGCAAATGAGAGTAAATGTATCAATAAATGTGTATATAACAAAATGGAAATACGTGTATTTCTTCTGGAAAAGGATGTGAATAAAAGTGAAAAAAATGAGCTCTGTGATCATCACAGAAAATTATAATGCTGGCAATCCCTGAGTAGTGCTGATGCATTTATTAGTGCCTATTACAAAGAACTCTCTCTCCCACCCCACAGAGGCAGCATGGAAAAGTTTCCCTTGTGTACACAGAGGCATTGCGTTACATGGCTGTCTTTCTCCTCAGTTCTGTCCTGCAGAAAGGCAGGACCTGTATTAACACACTGATCTCAGGGCAATAGTTTGGCTAAGAGGAAGTCAAAGACGTGCAATACCCTGTGCTCTGGCTTGCACTAGTGCTCTGCAAAGTTACACCTAGTGCTTTGGAGAGCTGTCTTTCCACACATCTTATACTTGTGCCCACAGCCCCCCCACCATGTAGTACATGTTAATCAACACAGGATGTGTTTTATCTCACTACAGCTTTATACCACAATGACTGATATCCACAGCACTGTTCAAGTTACGCCATCTCTATGAAGAAGCAGCAAAAGCCTCTGTGGCCATTTGATGCTGTCAGTACTCCCAATGAATCTAAATAGACCTCTCGGAGTATGTCAGACTACAGTTGTGTACAACATGATCTGTCTGCCTCATTTAACACACAGATCATTAATTCTATGCTCTACTCTCCGTGTCCACTGACAGCACACGGATGTCAGGGAACTAGATGTGCTTCTGCCAGAAAACTTTTCAAGATGCCCCATATTCTCTGACAATACTTGGTGGACTGGTTGTTTTGGTTAAGGAGGCCAAACGCTGGCTGCTGCACAGGAGTGTGATCTGCCCCCACAAAAACACAGGTAATATTGACACATTTAGGAACAGGCACGTTTTTGAACACATGCAGATCAAGTAAAACCAGTGACAAGCTAAATTGAGACTGAAGAACAGGAAAAGGGCTTGGAAACTTTTCAAGTCAAGCAGAAGACTTTGGCCCTTCTGAAGTTAGGGCCATTTGTAAAGTTGGATAAGGTTGATCTGAGAGTAGTGGTGTAATTTAGTGTGACTAGATGATGCTCCTACTCTCCTCTTTCACACAGTACAATGAGCAGAGACGGGATGCTGGTGTCAGTAAGCACTTGCCGAATTTTTTTTGAGGACTAGAACTTACCCACTGGAATGCAAACTCGGTTATTATGTCCAGCTGCAGTGCAAGTTCAGCCAGCTGGATGGTCAAGAATGGGTTAAGATATGTGCAGCTGCTATACAGGGTAGTGCCTAGTGCCAAGTCCTTGGCAAAGAGAGAGGCCTAGGGCTGTGTCACATATGACTCAGAATTCATCCCAAAGAACTGCCAGGGAACAGAAGCAAAAAGGTAACCTGGCAAAAAGGTAGCCTGGGTAAAACCAGGCTAGGTCATCCCAGCTGTTGCGTGATGTCTCTAACCTCCCGAGATCACTGCTAAAGGGAAAAAAAAGTACGCCTACACGTTGATTATTCRTAAGAATGTGTTAAACTCTCAAAACAGCTCAAGTCCTGAATGCTCACCAAAAATCAACCTCATCCCCCTACCACAGYTTTCTGTAGAGCTGCCTGCACCACAAAGACCACAACCACCTTTTTTTCCCCTCTTATCTACAATTTTAAATCCTTCAAACCACTACTGAAAAGGACTGTACCCATACTCTACTACTTCTCCGAGGTGAGGTTTCAGGAGTTTAGAGGATAAATTTTATCTAAGAGTAAAGAGATGCTGTCTGGTAYTGTGCACAGTACATGTATCTCTGGCCGAGTCTGCAACACTCCAGAGAACACTTTTTCCTCCCACTATCAGGTGACATTGATAAACACTTTATAAGAGGGTCTCTGCCATCAACTGAAATGTCCCAAAGTCTCCAATGCTCAGGAAGGGTCCCTGAGGCAGTCCAGTTTAAGGATCAATGAGGTCTGCATTGCCGAAACAGTTCCCAGGAATTACCAATCCGCATATTGTCATCTAATCCCAGCATGTATCACCAAATCCTGCAATTCCAGGCTATTTTCAAGGTGTTTTTGTCTGCCTGATGTCTGTCTCCTGCCAGGAACTGGATTGTGCAACTAAAACAGCAATACACTGTAAGGAAAGCTCCATCTGCAATATTTACTAAGGAGGCTGTGCACACTGCCTGCTGAAGTCACCCAAAAGGGTGCTTGTGAAATGTTTGTGCTGTTGGCAGGCAGCACATTGCCAGGACAGATCACACATGCATTTGCACTTCAAATGAAGCTGCACTAGTTTGAGAGCATGGGAAACGCCTGTCTTGAACGGCATGTGTTCTACTTCCTAAACATGTATATTTTACACTTTACACTTGGTTATTGGCCAGATTGAAAGTACCACAAGTTCCTCGAAGTTTGYAGTTTTGCCTTTGAAGTGGAGCTGTTTGGATAATGTTTCCTTTGGCAATTTGTCTATGTAACAAAGCAGAAACCTAGCTGCACTGGCTTCTCAACAGTTCACGGCTAGTTTCTGTCCAAGCATTCATGCATTTGTGTATACTCACGCACAAATAAACATGCACACAAAAATGATCCTTTTTAATGATCTTACTTAACTACTCTCATTTTCCCTCATGATGAGGTTGGTGTAATTCCTGTTAATAGGAACTCATTTCATTTCCGACCTTTCCCCTGTAAAGCCGCTCTTTGCAAAGGTCCACAGGCCAAGTTTCTACCTCTATAGCAGCAGAACCCTGCTGGGTTCTCCTCACCCCCATCAAGAACTTGCAGACTAGGAACAAAGGCTAAAGATGTCCCCTTCCATTTGCTGGCCCAGCTTTCAGGTAGAGCTTGCTAGAGAGCAGTCTATCCTCAGGCTGCAGTGCTGCAGGGCTAGGGGGCTAACCAGATGGCCTTTATTCAAGTGCAAACGTTCCAAAAAGTGCATAYAGTCTTTTAAATACAACCAGGTCACAAAAGTGAGGAGAAAAACACATTCTCTCCACAGAAGAGTAGATCTATAAGAGGTACCAACTTGCAGTTCCTGAGGAACCTGAAGCTCTTAAGCAGTACACGATACTATGCAGCAGGTTGCTTCATTGCAGGATGCCATGTCCCATGCAGGGCAGGCGAGCCTAGGGAAGCAGATGAGAGCACTGTGCCCCTGTTGCCCTAGCACAGGACTGGAGCATGGAAAGCCTTCCTGACAGACTTGTGTTGCASTACTGTGCCTGTCTTGCAGCCTAGGCCACAGGAAGCCTTTGCCAGAGGGTTACCAGGGACTGGTAAATGGTCAGGCCTATCATCACACTGACATATACAGAACCATCTACTCCCACTATTGAAACAACAGCAAAAGCTATGGCAATTCCTGGTCCATCCTTGCTGCATTGCTGGCTCTCCAGCAATCTTCTCCTTGCTAAATTTGCCTTCCAAGGATATGCTGTATCTGTCAAACATTTTTTTTTTGGGGGGGAGAACACCAAGGAAGTGTCACTGGTACAACAGATTTTTCTGTGAGTTTTCATTGGAAAGTCTGCACATTTGACCTTTCCATAGTTCTGTTATATTCTCTTGTGTGAACCTCGCTGATGTGACCAGCTGGGAAAATGGCAGTGGATTCCAGCTCCTCAATCTCTTCCACAGAGACTCAAAAGCATCTTCTTACCTCCTGCCTCTGTAGCAACTTTATTACCAAGGCCTTGGCCCAAATGTTTTAAGTTAATTCCTTATTCCATTACAATAGACATAAAAGATATGATGACTAAATCAGCATAAATTTTGTTTCTCAGTGTTTCAAATAATCTTACAGCTCTTTTCCATAAAAATACCAAATCTATTCTCTTCCCTGCGGTGAACGGCACATGTGTTTTAACAGAGCTGAGCACCAGCCCTTGTATAAGACAGAGCTGCTGGTTGTTTTCATTTTAAAACCCACATAGAACATCCTGAGCTCTTTTCTCAGGGTTTTGGCATTGAGGCTCTTTTAACTGTGTTCTTAGGTAGAACAGCAACAAATGGCTCAATGATTTGTTTTTACAGTGTCCACTCTGTGAAGACTAATTACCAGCTAGCCTCCTAGCATGCAGTTTCAAACATTTGGGGCCCCATTCTTTTTCAAGCAAAATTCATACTAAGGATTGCAGAATCCATCTCGGTGAGGGAATTTGCAGAAAGTTTCTAAAACTTTTACAACTGCGAACCAAGAGATACTTCTAGGTACTTCTAGAATTTTGAAAATGCAATTCAGAAGGAAAAAGAGAAAAATCACTCTTTTTTCCTCCTCTGTATTGCTATTTTCCTGCTAGGGGAGCACTGTAGCCACCAARGCAAAGTCATTGCAGATGATCTTTTTCGCTGTTCTGCATGCCCAGCTCCAAGAAAGAAAAGTGACTTTTGCGCATTAATTGTGCAAGCCATGTTCAGCAGCAAGAATCCCGCTGCACCGAATGGCGTAGGGTGTTAAGCCACTAGTAGATTCCGCCYGACAAATGAAAACAAACTGATGGGCTTCTTCCCATCTGTCTTCTTTCTCTACAAAGTCTCAGGACAATCAATTTTCCTTACTCATTCCTCTTCCTAATGTTCTTTTCTCATCCTATTTTTCCCTTCTGTTGCAGTAAATGGTGCCTGCCTAGTGGTCCTGGCTCAGCCAAGTACCAAAGCATCTGTGTAACTTTACTGTGCACATTGTCTCTGCTATGCCACTGTACGCTGCGCAGGCTGGGCAGTCGCTGTGTTCCTGGTTGGCTCAGGTTGCAGAGCCAAGGCAACAAACAGAACTGAATTTAGAGACTCAGTTACAGTAGCCAGTGTTCAGTAAGTCAAAATCAGCACCAGCTACCACTGTATTAATAAACTGTAAATGACCAGTTCAATCTGCCTTTTATCCAGCTATAGGTATCAAGCTTTCTAGCAAATAATTTTGTAATTTATTCTTATCAGGAAATAAACAGCAGCAAAGATACTATATCATATATATACATAACTTACCCAGACATGCTATTATGACCTTTAAATTTAAAAATAAACAGTCACAGACACTTGCTAGATTCCCATTCATCAGCTAGTCTTTCTCTATTCTGAAGTTCAGAGCTCTGGAGGAAAGCTTCTTTACACCAGCTTGGGTCACCAACTACCTCCCATTGCACTCACAGGCAAATTAGTAGCTGAACAACTGAAGACAATGCTCATTCAGAGATGAAATCTGCCCTGTAAGTAACATTAATTTTAGAAGTCTTGATGGAAAGGTTCCTCTATATTTAGGAAATCAAGTTACATAAACCTCACATACATAAAAAGATTGTAATCTTTCAAACCCAGGCAGTTCAAATCAATAGACTTGGTTCAACTGCTTACTTAGCTCACGAAGGCTCATAAAATTCAGATCTGGAAAGAAAATTTTTGCTCTCTTCAGGGGGTGCAGATATGGGCATTTCCTATGGAATATGTTCTTAATGCAAATAAGTTTTGGATGGTCTACAAACCAAACTCATAAGCATGAAGGAAGTCAGAGTTACAATATAAGTGTCCATTTTAAAACAGTTGTAATGAAATGAAGTTATTTCAGCTGCAACAGCCTGCAGGGATGACAATATTTGCTTTCCTTTGCATCATCTTTGTCAATGCTCCATTTGCATTGTGGCAAAAAAAAGAAAAAAAAAAGGAAAATGTTAATTGATCACCTGTTTGTATGCAATCCATCAAAACCACAGCCTCACAGTTCTCTGCAGATGCTACAGAGATAGTGATACAGCCTTGAAGGTCTTACACGTAAATTGAAAAGCCAGAAAAAAAGAAAGTATTATTCCCACTTCACAGAGAGTAGAGATTTGTTTCCTGTGAGAAACAAATGAAACAACTCATCCCAAGCCTACAGGGGAAAATCTGCAGCAAAGGCTGGAAAATCTGCAGCAAAGACACAGATTTCTTCCTCCTAGCTCAATCCCCTACTTAGTACTATCCTTTTCCCAACCCATGTTGCTTGCATATGAACACTGTAATTATCATATTCAAGGAAAAAAATAATACCTACAATCATATGCACAGAGAACTCGCGAGACTCTTACAGATTTACAAATCCTGTTTGCCTAAAGATATGTAGGGACAGAATGAAAGTATTTTCACTTCTGATAGCATGAGCTGGGAAAATCCCTGGAGATCCTTTGGAGCTAATGATTTTAAAATCTTAATCAAGGGGTCTGGCTTTGCGACAAACAACCACATCAGCCATAACAATCCCTTGACTTCCCTCCTTTCCCCATTTCTGCCTTTGTCCACTCAAACAACCAGGTGAGCTTGCACAGGACCCCAGCACTGCCAGTCCTTTCTGAGCTCACTGGGAATGAATAATGTTCAACACCTCAGAAAATCTGGGGAACTGAGGCACCTGCAATGCTCCAACTCAAGGAAGCAATTCAGCATATAGGTAACAATTAGTGTCTGGATGCACGTGACACCAAGCTGTAATTAGCTATCCAGAAACCTTAGAAAAGCTGTGCCTAAAGATAGGCTTTACCTGAGGGTTCCATATTTAAAGGTGTCCAATCTAGATGTTTGGGTACTCATTACAACCAGTGGAGGTCCAACCAGTAGAATCAGCGGTGTTCAAGATAAGGCTCCAGGAAGAGAGAAACGGCCCTTTAGACTCTGTTGACTAGATACGTAAAGGGTGCAATCAGAGCTAAGACACATACATGTCAACACCTTCAATATGGGCATTTCAACTGTGAGATTCATCTTGCCTGGGTTCCTAAAGCAGAAATCTTCTGGAAATTGTATCCTTACTTGGATTCAAACTAACTATATATATAGTGGTGAGGTTTTATTTTTTTTCAATTCAAAACTATTGTGGATTTGGATAACAAAGTTACGTAACTATGTACACAACTCGCTGGGTTGCCCTAAAGGAATCCCTATTAAAGGTTCTTAAAAACTCTACTGTGTCTCTTGCAGACTCAGAACATCAAGATACTTGAGACATACAACTGCACTGGAACAGAAGCAGGAACACTGCTTTGAGAATGGCCAAACTAACAATAACAACAACAAAAACACACACCAACCCCTAAAAAACRTATTATGTTTACAAAATAATACTAAAAATTTAGAAAAAAAATATGCAGAGGTAGTATACATTCATTTTCATTTCCGAATAATCACCATCCTCTTGCCACTTACCCTTTGGTTCCTTATTCACCTAAGCACTGTAACTTATATACACATGCTGTATGCTGTTTTTCCTTCTATCACTAGTCTCAGCAACTCCTTTCTGTACAATACTGATCAAACTGCAGAGAGTCACATTAGCTGCATGCTCCTGCCCTTAGCTCCTGGTATTTTCCTTTTACAGTGCAACTGTGTGCAGAGCACCTGATACCTTTTAGGTGATCCAGCTGCCTTCACAACTACAATAACATACTTGAGCCAGTGCAAACAAGTGATGTAATGCAAGCTGTGTTCTTCCTGAGGGTGGAGAACATTCCCAGCCAGGCTCTGAACAACTTTTTCTTTTTCCCCCCACAAGGAGAACAACTTGCAAGGTCACTCCTGAACTGGTCCTTCTCATGAGGTGGCCACAGTCCACCCTTCATAGCTAGGAGGGAAGAGAATTAACTTCTGAGCTATCTTTATTCATATACTGTGTATATGCACTAGGAAACAAAGAAATACAGAGCACCAACTAATTGTTGCTTTATTTGCAAGGACTGAAAGATTCTCCTAAATTGTCTACAATGGTACATGGCTAATAATGACTTAATGTAGCTTTACTTGGAAGCTTAAATTAGATGGTAGCATATCAATACATAACCTACATATAATTCCCAAATACATAAGCCTTAATTACTATTACATTGTTTCTGCAAGAGTTGCAGGTGGTTCCCAACCAAATCTATCATTCAAAATTTGATTTAACTGTGAAAAAAACAACACCCTTTAAACAGATTATAACTTCTATCATTTTTCTCATTAAAGCCTAGTGGAAATGGAGAACCCCAGGAGATACAGATTAGTTCAAAAAGGATCTGACAAGATTAGCACTCTAACAATTTTTAAGTACTTAATCAGGTTTCTTTATATGATCATCATTGCGTGACCACCTAATACATACATTTGTCATTCTGATTTATATACATAACAGTTTTTTGATTATGACTRTCTTCTTTAAGCAGCCAAAATATGTCTGAGTTGGCTCCTAATAAGATTTAGGCTTTTTTCTTTTAAAAGTGAGGATTTTAATAATACATCATACAAATTTGAGTTGATGACTATTTCAAACATACAAGTAGATGTGAAAAGAAAAGCATTTAGAAAGCAAACAAGTCAGATATATTAATACTTTGAATTTTTACAAAAAGTTGAATATTGATGAACTGATTGAAGTTTAAAACACAAGTACATCTCTCTTCCTGCTTATTTCTCTATTTCATTCACACATTCTGAATTTTGTTTTGTCAGGGTTTTTTTTTGTTTTGGTTTTTTTTTTTTTGCTATCCTTCTGTCAGTCCAGCTGGCTCTAGTTAGAGTTCTTGCAACAGTCCAACCTATTCTCCATACTAATGAATGATGATAAGCAACTAGACTTCTCAAAGCCCAGAGCAATACCGTGCTCCGATCCTTTCAGGTATCGCTGAGCCACAAGATAGAACTAAACTCTTTAAATGCCAGCTTGCAATTAAATCACCCTGATCACCTCACGGTCTGAAGAACTTCACAAGCCTCATGACCCTTTGTCTTAAATGTGCAGACACAAATGTGAAGAATTACCAAAGCAGAACACAACACTGCACGCAGTAGACCTAAGACAAGGAGACAAATGCTGCTTACTATGCACTACTGCAAGGTTCTTAGACTGCAAAAGTCTGCAGGGAGCCTTTTATACCACCAACAAAACATAACTGATGCTAATGCTGCTACAAGATTTCACAACATCTTTCAAAGCAAACAGCAACTACAGTGTTACAAAGAGCCATTCTTGGGGAATCTTGGACAGGATTTGAACGAAATTCTGCAGCTTTGATAAATAACACATCTTCTTRTGCAGTGTAGCATGACCTACTTAAAATTTAGTCTCAACATGTTTTGTCCTTAGCATCCATAGCATCATCCCAGAGCATCTATAGGAAATAAGAACTAGGCATCACTCATATTCAGTTGATTTCCTCTGTGGTTTCAATAATGTGTCCCACAAGAAAGAAGGACATGTACATTAAAGAAAACACGTGATACTAGTAAGAATAAAAATATTAAAAACCACTTGAGGGTGGGAGAGAAGAAATGACAAAAAAAGACTCAATTTCTTTTTTTTTTTTGAGCAGGGCAGAACAAATGTTTGACTGAAAGGCTTCAGGTCCAGCTGGGAGAAGGCCAAGACTAATTTAACCTTTGGTCAAATGGTTGGGAGTTAGCTAGTTTCCTTTTTCCTCTTACATCACTCTCAGAGATTTTGACAAAAATAATATGGCCCCGATTACATGACATTACAGGCTCTCAAAATGCACTAGGGAGGATAGTGTTGAAACCCCTTGGAGGCAAATTAATCCCTGCAAAGCAACAGCTGTAAGATTGCTACAAACAGGGAAAACAACCGCAATGTTTGCATTGTGCTCTTATGTGAGTCCAAAAGAACTTATTAAGGGCATTAGACTAATGGATTCTTTTTTTTAACAGGTCGGAGCAGCCTTGCATCATCATCAAAACACCAGTCACCAGGTTGTGTGTAGTCTCTGCTAAGAAGCTTCACCACTCGGTATGCGCTTTTGCAAAGCTGAAGCCAGCCCAGGTATGGGAAGATTCATCTTGCTTTCAAGTAACAGCCAGGGCATGTGGGAAACTGGGGCTTTTTAAGCAGCATCAGAAAGGCTCACCTCTTCTGTGACCTCCACTATGCTGCCCTGCTGGCAGATCCAGCATCTGCCCTGTCTCAGCACGGCACAGTCCCCAAGCAGCCCCGAGAGCAGCACAGAGCTTCAGCACCACTCACACTGGCAAAGGGAAAATGGAGGTCCCCACTGGGAGAAGCACCCCACGGCTCTTCCCTGCCTCTGCCTGCCCTGCACCTGTGCAGCATGGCACACGCCATGAGAGGCTGCTCTCCTCAAAAACCACTTTGGCAGCAGCCAAGATGCTTCTGTTGGGAAGAACCGTGCCAAGCTGCACGCAGCCCCCACTGTGACCCTGCCCCGCCATGGCCCCGGGCTCCCCTCGCCCACCTGCTGCTGGCAAGCAGCTGCCAGTGCCGAGGTCTCTGCACCACACAGGCTCCAGGATCCTCATCCACCCCGCAGAGCGGCACGGTGCCCCTCGGGTAGGCCATACCACAGGGAAGGTTCAGCTGGCACAGCACCTCCCCACACAGCCTCCTGGGACCCACCAGCACCTCCTGGAACCTTCGGGAACCCTCGGGACGTGGCCCCGCCCACACACTCCTCACCCTCCTCCTGAGCACCACCMCCCCMCACACACACACTGCGAACCTGCACCTTTGTTTCTTCATGCTTTAAGGATGACATGTGGGTTTTAAGAGCTGCTTTTAAACATACCTTCTTTTTAAAACATTTCTGTGATTGTTAATGTTTCATCTAATAGATCGCAGCTAAAAACATTGTGAATATTTTTCAATAACAGTGTACTGTGATCACTGTGAAGTTTGATGGGTTTTATCTAGCATGCGGGTGTACAAGCTTTCATACATTCTTCAATGAAAAGCTAAAACAAAATGTGCAAATATGAGAACACAGGATTACTAAAGGCACAGGAAGTCTGTCCAGCACCACTCACAACACCTTCACCCAGGTAACTGCATCAGGTTCTGCCAAGGACCATTGTTCCCAGCCCAGGCCTCAGGACTGCTCCCTCAATCCCTCTGTTTGCAGTGTCCTCCACTGCGTCGTAATGGAAAAGCGGAGAGCGGGGCTCTTCCCAGAGCCCGGGGCAGCCACACCCAGCGAGCACAGCACTCTGGCACTCAGGTGCCCATGGGCAGGCAAGCAGCGCTCCACGAGGATGCCCCATGCTCC
Organism: Eudromia elegans; assembly: GCA_003342815.1. Classification (NCBI taxonomy): domain Eukaryota; kingdom Metazoa; phylum Chordata; class Aves; order Tinamiformes; family Tinamidae; genus Eudromia; species Eudromia elegans. The sequence goes on along the minus strand of PTEX01000021.1, from coordinate 2,862,519 downwards.
AAGGGGATAGAGCAGGAGCCAGCCAAGGGGCAGGCAGTTTACAGGAGGTCAGATAAGCAATTACATGTGTTCTTGTGGAGAGCAGAGCTGTCACTTCGTAGGAGATGCAAAGTATGTCTCGAAGACCAGGGTCTCCACTGCTATGCAAGGCATGCTTTGATGTTATTCCTCCCAATGATCTTGTAAGATCTACTGAGTTGGAAAGGCATCTCTACGTGTGGTGGAAGAAGCAGCATGAAGATCTGTTGAGTAACGAGGTCATAATAGAGCACTCTCCTTGGAATTTAATTGTTCAGCAGGTACACAAAAGTTCTACAAGTCTGCTGAGGAAAAAAATGGGGTTTTGCAAGGATCATTGCAAACTGAGGAAGCAAGAATGCTCTTGCTTCATAGATGCCTTACTAACTCTATATATTTTCATGTGACTTTAAAGAAAATTTACAGACCATCTACAGTGTACAGTTTGTGCCAGGGGAAAAAAAAAGAAAAAAAAAACTGAAAAAAAGGAATAGTATTATGTTTTCCTTCTTGTGCTATGAGAAACAGTACAAAGTATGCTTCATGGAACACACACATACACACCCCTTGCATTTTCTCAGTGCAACATAACTGTGGACCACAGTGCAATAGTTAGAGCTTCATTCCCTGCAGCTGACCCTCACACCAGGCTACTGCCTAGGGCACAGTCTAAGCTCTCCCTCTGCATCTACAAAATGAAGCACTATTTGATGAAGCACACTCCAGAACAGCGAGAAGAGAGACCTGCTGGTTCTCGTATAGGGCAAAAGAATACAGGGTGGCAGCTTGAACCCTGCTAAGCCAGTCTTAGCGCTTAAGATTGCTCTGAAAACTCAGTGTTTTCAGGCAGGACATTAGAATATACACTGTCCTGCCAATCCATGTACAAAAACAATAACGTGAATAAAAACAAGGATCGGTCACCCATGGCTCTCATGCCAAAAAAGTCAGCACATGCATAAATTCTGATAAATAAATCCTTCTTCATGAAGGAAGGCCAGTGTGTGTGTGGCTGAGAGCTGAGTCACCAAAGCTTTAGAGAGCTATCCATGGAAAGCAGCAGCTTCCGCTGAGTCCAGTCCCACACGGTGTGCTGCACCATCCCTCGGCTGACCCATCTGGTATTCAGCAGGGCCTGGGAGCCCGGCCTTGCCAGAAGAAAGGTGTTTGGACTAGTTTTGGTCTGTTGCATGCTTCCCCTCTTAACACTGAAAAGAAATACCCAGTTTGGTATGCATACAAAAATGGGGCACTGGCCACCCCAAAAATATGGCTGATCCCAGCAGTTTAACATGCTGCTAGGTCAGTTCTTCAGTTGAAGGAAATATAGAGTAATTGGGAAAATCTGCCTGTTAAGAATATTAGAACTATCCTTTTTTAGTAATTGCATAAAGAAATTCATAGTATGGTTTAGAGGGTAGACTGATAAGGGGAATCTAATCAACCTACTCAATTCAGAGAAGCTAACAGATTAGAATTTGTGAGTCTGCTATATTTTTGCCTTATAAACGACTGCAAGATGGAAAAAAAATCCCTTTAAATGACTAACCATAGGCAGTCAAAGTCTGTTACGGGAAGGAGAGCAAGCTCAGTTTGCTCTCCTGAGATCATCCAGTAGTCTCTGCTGTAAAAGCCTATTTGTACAATCCTATTTTTAATAGCCTACTCTAAAAATTGAAAATAACAGTTTATAAAGATCAGTATGCACACACGTACATAGATGTATACATATACCTTATTGAGAGATATTGCTTGTTATTGCTCAACAGAACCATGCTGATGGGCAGACTTCTCAAATGGCTTCCATTTCATGATACACTTTTATGGTGGGAAGTTATTGACATCAGAAAGGAAGAATAATGAAAGGGAGGTCACAGAGCTATTTACACTGGCGGGTGGATCCCGCCGCATTCCTGCATGATTTGATTGTTTTGATGACCCTCATTTTGGGATTCTGTCACACATTACATCTGATATTTGGATCTTGGTAAGTTGAAAGGGACAATGGGAGGTTTGTTTAGTTACCATTACCAGTGAGTTAAGAGAAGGTTAAAAAGCCTGTTCCCATTCAAAGCAATGGCACAATGCCCAATGACTTCAAGAAGTTTCCAAACTCCCTGCCCCAAAGCGCCAACAGTGCAGACAGAAGGAGCCCTGCAGATACCAGCCTAAGCAGGGACAAGAAACACCCAGAGAAATGTGATGAAATTATGCAGGGGGGAAGGAGAAGAATTAGTCCACARCATGCAAGCTCCTTTAAAATACAAGCTTGATTTTTAATTTTGCTGTTGAAAGAGAATTACAAAATTACTGCCTTGAAGACTTTTGTTTAGAGTTGGGAATTGACAGGCTACTGCTACATGAACTAATAAAAGAAAAAGCACAAAAAGCATCGTTCAGACCATAAGCAGAAAGCTCAGACTTCTGAGATGAGCCTTTCCTCTGTTTCTAGCCCATTATTGCCAAGCTGTTACCCCTACAGACCCGGCACCGCAATGTGGCCAGCAGGAATAAAAAGCACAATCCACACTGATTGGAAAAAAACAAACTAGTGACACATTAGCAGCAAGGATGTCTAAGTATGGCTGTGAATAATATGGCTCTGATCCTAGTGCAGAAGCTAAGGGCTTCATTACATTTAATTACTTCCGGATTTAAATCAAGGCCTGCTTCAAAATGAGGGTGGCTTCTAYTAAACTAAATTACTTTCCCCTCAAGCTTCTATGGAAAAGTACAGTACCAAAGAAAGACAGCTTCTATTAAAAGCAGTGTGGTAAAGGTGCTGCTGCCAACCTAGAGATGGTTTATAACTGGGAGCAGCTCATAAATGAAGTTTTATATGGTATCTGTCTTTAATACTTTCTGAGGGAGAAACTTTTGTATATGGCTCTGTTCCTTTCTGCCTGTTTCTTTTTGCAGCTCATTGTCCCACACTGAACTGTTACGCAAGAGCCTTTCCCAGTGCAGAAGTTGCCCAGAGGAGCACGACTCTTCCTCCTGCAGGTTTTCCCCCTCACAGGGTGGACATAGGGAGCAACTGTGAGATACTCAGCAGAATGAGCCGTCTTCAAAACAGAGGTGCAGGCAGGTTTGCATGACTGCACATTTGAGCACAGATTTCAAACATAAACACATTAAGTGATGGAAGAAACCCTTTCCCACAAAGGTCACAACACTTATGTCCTGGACCTATCCAGATGACAGGCCCAATTAGTACCGATTAAAAAAGGCATCAAGAAGAAAAACACCAGCAACAGGCCTCCATAAAATAATCTGCTATGGGAAACACCAGATTCCTAGCAGACAGGCTGAAATGAAAATAAAAGATGGGTTACTCAAGTCAAACCAAACAGAAACCAAACAAGAATTTACCCAAGTCTTCTGACAATTTTTTTTTTAATCCCTGTTGTGTTTCTGGCTCTTACTCACATTCAGCATCTGCTCTCTATCCTTGATCACTACCCGAATATTTGTTCCATGCACTTAATTTCATTCTCTTTTATTTTACAGCCTGAATGGTTTTTTTTTCCTCCTTCTTTGATTTGCCCTCACATTTTCTCAGCTTTTCATCTCTCTCTCTTTTTTTATTTTCAATCTTTTTTTTTCCTTTCTGTTTCTTGGCTTTATTGTTTCTCCTCATTTTTGCCTTAGCCTATCCAGCCCTAAATTTCCCTTCCCTATTTCCCTGTTGCCTTCCTGTCACCATTTGTTTTCTATCACCCTGCTTTGCTGCTGGCTGATGTTGGAAATATTTCAGGAATTTCTAATTCACAGCACCATGAGAACTGTTATCTTCGCATTTTCACTAGTGAAAGTGCTCTGCGCGCGGCGAGGCCAGCAATGGAGCGAGCCCGGGACCTGGGGCTCAGGATGGACTCTTCCTGAGCCCGCCGTGCCTCCACAGTGGTACGCTCCAGTGCGGAATGTGCGAGAGGAAGCGGGGTCCGTGGGGAGTGTGCGGGCTGGGGGCAGGGAAGCGTATTGAGAAACCTCAAATTCCACACAATAGAAATGYGCACAGGAGAAACTGAAGTGCAAGAGAAAAGCAGGAGGAAGCACCAGCYGGAGGAGAGTTCAGGGAGGACAGGATAGAAAAATACACCCACTGACACCACACCCTCGCCTTGGAGTTTTTCTTCCATGCAGGTGCAGATGAGCAGCAGTACCAGCCCTTGCTAATGTTCACTTGCATAGTAATCATAAGAAAACCTCAGACCTCCATCTATCCATTAGTTCATTCCTTGAGCAGGGTTAGGGGTCAGCTCTAAATCAACAATAGCAAATGAAAGGCAATTATATGGACTAAAAAATGATCAGTTACAGAAAGAACTGGCCAAGACATGGACCACTGGTAACACGTCACTGCAGAATCGCAATGTGCCAAGCCAAAGTCACCACAGACATAAAAATAAATCAATGGATGAGTGACTCTATTCTTGTATCTTGAGATGTCTCAGGAAAAGAACATCAAAGGTTAAATCACCTACTTTGTTATTGCTTCTCCTGCTCCTGCTATTGTTATTTGTATTCTGATATCACCAAGAGGCCTCAACCAAGATTGAGGCCGTTGTGTTAGGCACAAGATAAATATGCACAGGAAGAGAAAGTTTCTGTTTTAAAAACTTGAAGCTTAATAGATAAGATGAGCAAGAAGCTGAGGAAAAACAGAGATAAAGAGAAGTGCAATGACTCAAACCGAGCCACACAGCAGGTCAGTGAGAAGCTCCTATCCTATGTTTTATAACTGCTATAAATTGAATAGGAAGAAACTCAGAATATTACGTATACTACTACATTTATTCCTTAGAAATAAGAATTCTTTAATCTTTTCTATCCACACTGGTAGAAGACTCTTAGGTACAATCCATGTAAAATTTAATCCATTCACTATATGCTAGATTGGTCCTTCACATGCCCACCATACTGTTTCACCATGATAAAAACACATTACCATTCATAGATCACATGTAGATGGATATGAGATCAGCATATGCTCACCTAATACAGGGTATCTTTCACTTGTCTAATTCTTTTCCTTTTTGCTTTCTGTTTCTGCACTGGCTTTAATTAGGCCCATACAGTCTCATCAGCTTCCAGAACTCTTGTCAAGCTGTTAAAGGGGACCTTGATGACTGGGGAGGATTCCCAAAGCTCCATCACTTTTTGATGTGATACCTGCTTCAGCTTTGCATTCTTGCAAAGTTACTGCAAAGCCTTTGCTCACATAGGTCTTCCAGCTGTAGCCATGCACAAAAAGCTGATTTATACCTGCAGACATGCTGTTAAACACTTTCCAGTAGAGATGAAAAGAAGTTATGCAGCTGAAATTCAAACAGTATTGACAAACAGTATTGACATTCAAGCTACTGGCTAGGAAAGACAAGCTGCATTTCTAGACAACATGACAGCAGTAAAGGTGCCAAACAACAGCAAGACAACTTAATACACAAACCAGTATTTTAATATGTCTGTGAGCATTTTCCAGAAGAATTACAACCTGTTAATATAAGCTATATCAGCTGCTAAGTGCATATCAGGAGGATGTTCAGGAAAGAAAGATTGCGTATGACCAACATATACCTTTTTCAGAACTTCAAGAACTTGTGAYTTTAAAAAACCAGAAGCAGTCAAGCACTATTCCAGTAACAGCGACCACTCCCAACATTTCTGGATGGAGGTATTGCTCGTAGAGTTGAAAGAGACTGACAAGGAGAAAAGGATGAGATTTGTTCTTGCTGAGTCAATAGGACACAGTGGTACCATACTTAAGAGATGGTTTTTCCACTGAAGTGGCATTGCTAAAAATGTTGAAAACCCTTTCAGAGTGAACTACTGTTAAATTTTTCTCCCCTAAATAATAGGCAAGCATAAACAAGAACACTTTTGTAATGACATTTTCCCTACTAAAAAGGCTTTTCTTTCTCAAGATCACAGAGAAGTATCCCTGCACTGACAGGCTGCCAATACTAGTCACTCGCTCCTGCAAGATCCATGAGAGTTCTCGGGCAAGGACTTACCACCACAGCAGAGAACCTGTAAGACTTTGTCCTCATGCATTTCCATCAAAGTCTTATTAACAGTGAATAACTGGCAAATACAGCAATTCAGTTCCTTTTGGTAATCCACTTTAATTGCTTGTCAGCACTGATTGACTTCTGTCTGCAATGCGTAAAGGAAAATAGCAAGTTTTCATGCTATCAAAAGTCTTTAAGAGGTTTAAGATGGCCAAATGGAAATGGAAAAAGATGTTTAAAAGCTGTGACACAGGGAAAGTGTCTGAAACCATGACAGAAACAAGCAAGAGGCGATAACCGTTAAGCCCTGGTGGCCTTGGGATGTAAAGACAGAGARGGAAAGGAAAGGAGTCAGATATGATTCAATCAGCGTGACCATAAAAATATTTCATTACTCTCTGAGCTTTTGAAAAAATGAAGCAACTCTGTTGTAAATATCAGAATGGGAATGCTCCTTCAGAATCTGGCTTAGCTAAAGCAGACATGGACATACCAGACAGATGGAAATTCGCAGAAGTGAATCTGGGATGTAAGTTAGCCATGTCATGCTGTTAGGGAAAAAAAGTAAATACAATAAACTATACAGAAACAGAGGCATAAGGAAAAAGACCTGTGACAATCTACAGAGCACTTGCAAACTTTTGTCAGAGTATGATAGTCACTTCAGGGTAATTCCTTTCAGAAAGCTGTAAACTAATTAGAAATACTAAGGAGAAAATAATGAGGCTAACCAGTGATCTTGAAGGCATGATCATGAAAAAATTAAAAAATAGAGAAATATAGACCAAGTAAAATAACCTAGAAAATTATAAAGGGGTTAGAAATTATAACAACCTCTGTATATGTGAAAGGTCATACAAAAAGGATTAGAAGAATCTGATTTACATAAGCTTAAATTAGGACAAGGGAAATTCAGAGTAGACTTCAGGTAAATCTTTATAATAATATGATATAATAAAGTGCATCTAGATTACTTGAATACAGATCACTGGATATCTTTAAGAAGAGTTAAATAAACACTAATGAATGACCAAGCTAGACTAGCACATGCTTTAGAGAAAACAGTTATTTTTCCCAGCATTTCCATATTTTTCACTGTAATTGCTCAGTCACCAGGTATGTCTTACATAGAACATCCTTCTTTGGACTGAGAAACAATACTAGAGTTCTAGTAATACCCATGTTCAAATTCAACAGTTGCCAGAGGTTGAAATTAAGGAATGCTTTGGAATATTAAAAAAAGACAAATTATTAATATGTTTTGAACAATAATTTGCATTCTTAAAAAAAGAAAAAAATTAACTAAATAGCCATGGGCAGACTGCATTTGGGGGGGGGGTCCATTTCTCATATCCAGAAATCACAAGAATAATTTTCTTTGCAACTGATACAGGTTTGAAATAGTGAGGCCACCTTCACATTAGCTCAAGTATTATCTCTTTTCATTTTGCCTGATGCTTTGGCTTTTAACTTTTTTTTTGTGGAGGAGAGAGGGGAAAAGGCTCATCCCACAAGGATTATGAGCAAAACACAAGAAGAGGTTAACAGAATTTTTAAACTAATGCTCTTGATTATCTCTAAAGTTAGGTTCAAAATGCTATCTTCCTTGTTCAGCATGTCAGTCTGTATGACATCTGTAACAAAAATATAGTCAGACCTATGCATATTGCATTTCAGAAAAGTCATTTTCTTAAAACATCTGTTTGGAAGTGTTAAGGTCCTGCTGAAAAACCTCACACAGATGTGGGCAGCATGCCATATCCTGAACAACAATAGAATCTCCAAACATTCTCCCAGGACATCCTTAAATAATATTTCCCCAAAATAATGAAATCAAAGACTTTTAACCCAAATTTTGTGCATGGTACCATAACTGTGCTAAGGTCCTGGATCCAGCTGCATGGAAGACTAAGGCAGCTGTCACTTTATGGCAGTGCCATGTCTTTCATTGTTACATTCAGTTCTGGTAACATGGTCCCATAAGTATGTTTTCTATTATGCCATGCTTACTAATCCCAGTCACATTATGTAAAGAGGGAGAAGAAAAGGAAAAAMAAAATCACCAAAGTCAGAGCAGTCTGGTTTTGTTTTTTTCTTCTCTTTTTGCCATTACTGTACCCTGTCTGTGTTGAATATTTGCCAGGAATCTCCACCCAATCTTATTGCTCTCAATTTCCTTCCCTTACTTTTTCTGAGCACCTCTCTTGGGATACTTACCCCATTGTTTCTTTCAAATTTAATTCTCTTCTCCCTTTTTTTCCTCTAGGTTTTTTTTCTTCCCTCCCACTCTCCTTTTTTTTTTTTCCCCCACAGCTCCTCTCACCATTGCAGGAAAGAAAAAAGGGAATGAAATGAAATGCATTTTAACAATCAGAATACCAAAGAAACAATGCTCTTGAGATCCCATCTGTTGCCAACACATCTCCCAAGACAGCAAATGATGGGCATTCCTGGCTAAATAAAGCGAATTTCCCACACCCATTAAAGAGCTACACAGCAAAGACTGTTGCTTAAGTATTTACTTTTTACAGCATACAAGAAAACTACCTGGAATTGTAAATACCAATGACATATTGTTCACATCTCTACCAAACATGTGGTAAGTGGCCATATGGATAACTTCTGGGTGTGAAATGTCCTTTCTCTTTTTTACAGTGGTGCAATATCCTTGTGCCAGAAGCTTTTTTAAAAGTTTAATTGCATAATTCTACCTCAAGTGGGTGAAATTAAATTCTGTTTACAAACAAAAAACATATCCCCTCCTACCCCAAAAATCTGCCCATGCAAAGTATGACGTACATCTAATACAGCTAAGAGCTCCTATTAAAAAAAAAAAAAAAAAAAATCAGATTTTCTCTGATTAGGATTCTGTGTTTCTTGATCTAAAACAACAACATTCACATTCTCAATCTAACTCACAAAAAAATAGAAAAATTTAGAATATGACTGCCCTAGATTTCTAGGTTGGTCTCATCAAAAGCATCATTTCTAATATAACACTCTTTAAATAAACTACATAGTTTAGTAGGAACTGAAATGGGAACACAATGTAGCTACAGCAGAGTACTTCTAGAATGTCATTTCTCATTAATTTGGTAATGAACTTTTCCATTAGGAAAGGAGAAGAGAGGAACTTTTTAGAGACATTTTGAAAATGCTTAATGTTATTGCTGAGGAGCTTCCTTGGCAACCACACTGCTAGAGCTTCAGGTTTGCACTATAAGAGAAATGAAACTTCATATGCTTAAGCAAAATGTTTCACACCAGCATATGTCCAAAACCAGCTGTTTTGTATCCCCTTTTTTATTACAGCCATATTCCAGGCAGTGCTTCATAACAGTAAGTGCTACCACGAAAATGCTGTGAAGGCAAGAGAGAAAACTTGAGACAAATATGGAAAGAAAATTATGTACATGAGATTGGCTTTATTTGCATCAATGCTGAAAAACCTTTTGTCAATGGATGGAAATCCACAATGTGTAAGGAGAATTAGGCAAAAATTATAGAGGAGTTGAATATGTAAGACTACAAGTATAGAGACCGGACCTCTCGGCATAACTGAGGAAAGCAAGGGGAGAAAGGAAGATGCAGAAAGCTGCAATGATCCCAAGGTACTTTGAAAACTGATCAATGCTATTTTTGAAGCTGCTTGTAAGTTCAGTGGGGAGCAATCTGAGTTGATTGATGGCAAGGAAGATGTGGTTATACTTTCATGTATACAGTAAGATCTAGTCAGCACTGTTCTACACACCACATCTAAAGTGCATCACAGAACTGTGTTAGCAAAGGTGGAAGACACAAAAGCAACTATGGATGAGAACTTGGGCTAAAGCAGGTCCGAATATGGGCACAGGTGTTGAGAATGGTGGAGGTGATGACAAGAGGAAGTTGTTCTGATTTTGAGAGATATTTAGCTGAAAAAAATCAAGCAAGAGATATTCTCTCGCTGCAGTGACACAACATCACACAGTAAGTAGGTTATTGCTAATCTGATCATGTAGGTGCTCTCCATGCTCCTAGTATCTTTAGAAATGGTTTTTCAAGAAGTAATACAACACATAGCTTCTGCCTACCTATAGTAAGCTGCTTTTACTAATCAGTTAGTAAATGCACAGTTGTACTGCATAAACGGTTTGCGTCTTTTCAGGGTATGGTTATTAAAAATACAGAAAAGTAAAAGGTCTAAGTTTCCTAGAGGAAAAAGGAAGAAAAAGGAGAAGCATGTGAGAAGGAAGCAGTCACATGTGTTTAACAACGCTTGGCCGATAAAATGGTGTGAACACATTCATAAATGAGCTAAAATGCCTGAAGGCTTTCAAACTAGAGTCATATTTATGCTTCCTTGTCTATGCTGGCAAAGTAACAGCCTCTCACATTTCTAAAATACTGCCATAAAGAGGCAGAAAGCATATGCAGCAGGTACAACTTCATACTCCTTCCCGGTTATAATTTGTTAAAGTACTTYCGCCTTTTTCCTTCCCAGCTTCAACTGCCCTTCCACATATTTATCCCATGGTCTGTCCCTGGATCTGGCAATGGTTGTGGAGTGGATTCCTACCTCTGTACCCATGAAATTACTCAGCCTCATATGCAAACCAGAGATAGTGGACATTTTTCTACAGTTAGGTAGGTAGGGAGGAAAGGAATTGGTTCTATAAACAACTTTGAAGGATTATAAATAGTGCCTGGTTCTGTTTTGTGTGACAACTCAGGTCAGTAGGAACTCGGGTCAGGCTTAGGCCTCTCCTCTCTTCTCTTTCTGTGAGATAAAGAAATACACAACCAATTGCTACTTGAAAAGAGAACAGAAAGCATCTTCCTCTCCCAGATGATGAGGACTCTTACTCTTTTAGTGATAGTGATTATTAATGCTACCTCAATTATGCTTGATGAAGATGATTATATAATTAATATAAATATCTATTATGTTTTATTGATGCTAAGTGTATGTTGATTGTAAATGGGACAGGATGTATTTACTTGGGCTTCACTCTTCAAGGAAGGTTGTGAAATTGGAGTCCAATCCAGCACTGAGAATAAAACCTGCACCTTTTATAATGGTAATAGTATCCAGATGTTCCTCTGTAACATAGATGCAGGTGGTGAAAGCAGTAAACTGGTATGGAGCACATGTGCTCTTAGCACAGGTGGGACTTGCTCCCACTGCTACAGTGAATTCTGCACTCACTGATGTAACAAAAGAAGAGTCCAGAAGATTTAAAAGTGGTGTCATAAAATGATGCAGAAGATGTAAAAACCTGTTTCAATTTTGGTGACACACCTTGATTGTTGGAATTTTAGAATATCTGGAAAGCAAAATCTTTTTTTTTATCTGAAACTACAAAAATCTACAGAGTTCAGAGAAGTCAAGGTGCTGATAAAAAACTATGAACACCTTAGCATGCTCTGCTAGAGAAACCCTGAAGGGTGCCATACTTTGTAGGATGTGCGCAATGTGCATCCGCTGTAGAGATTATTTCTGCCCCATGCCACCACATAAATAATTGCTACCACTGTGTTCTGACTGTACATTAATAACCTGACACTTAGGAATTTCACTCTTTACTATCCTATTGCAGTGGATTAGGGAAGCCTGATTTGCCTTTGTCAGCAAGCTGGGCCAAACAGCCTGATTCCTTTTAACTTTTCAGACTGCATCTAAATAAGTCTAATACATCTTCACCAAAGGGTAAAAGATCCTCTTTCTGAAGTTTCACATAAAGCCTGAACATCACTTGTAAAAAGCTGTTTGTCCATCACTCGCAGCACATGTTCCCAGAACCCTTGCAAGTAGCCAGGGCCTAATTACACTAGGAGCCTAACTAGTGTGGAATAACACGTATCCTAGAAGAATATATGCAGAAAATCAGTTGACTGGATTCAAAGAGACAGGACGCATTTGGAAACCAAGAATATCAAAGAGACTGGACGCATTTGGAAACCAAGAATATCGTCATCTCCTTGACAGCACTCCTGCTGACTACTCACTGGCATATCTTCTGTAACCATATAAGCAAGGGAAGTATTAAAGAGGTTGTGATGGGAATGCAGTGAGATGGTACTGTGGACGTCTGTGCAGTGTGTGCCAAGCATAGGAGGCAGATGTCAGAGTTTATTCACTAGATGATGATATTAGAGATCTAATATAGACAACCTGATCTCTGGATACAGAAAGTTGAAGCTGGGAGAAAGTGTCAAAGAGATTTCTTTGAGAGGATTAAAGTAGAAACCTGTTGAGGGATGTCCTGGTTTACATGGAAGATAAGAAATGAGTCCCAGAGCAACATTCAGGGTGGCTTTGAGCAGTGCAAGATTACAGGCAGAACAAGGGAAGAAAACATCACAAAATAAGTTAGCATAGTACATCAGTACAGTAACTTTGGCTCTCAAAACCCTCCCAGGGGCCTCTAATAGTTTGGTCACCAATGCACAGGTTTATGTTGGGTTAGTTTTCATTGTCTCCAAGTAATTATTTATACTAGATGCTCAGGAGCACCACTCAAAGTACCTACTTTGAGTCAAAACTTTACAGTCAAAAAATAAGGGCTGCTTCCTATTCCAGAGAGCTCCCAGTCTAGACAAAAATTATCTCTACTATTCCTAATCATATCAAGCCCAATCTGGCTGCTCTCATTTGGAGTCCAAATGAGAAGCGGGTTTCTAATGCATACTCCAAGACTACATCCCCTCTGTGAGTTATCAAGTTATAAACCATACCATGATGGGCTTGGCAATTAAGCACTCTTTAACTCATCTAAAGAGATTGCTGTGGTAACAATTTCTATACCAGCTCTATCGTTGGTCCTCTTTCTTCTACCTTTCTTCTTTATTTAGCAACACTCATTATTTATATTCTTTTTAATCATACAAGGTGGTTGGTTATACTGATAGCAGCAGATGTACGTAGTCTAACAACACTGCTATATAAGGAAATATGAGGAGATTATCATGTGTCTGAATTAAAAAGATAAAGATACCACGTAAATTGTATTATTAATTCCCTGTACAAGTGAGAAGCTTTATGATGACCTGATGGGAAAAGTAACACTGAGACAACATAATACCTAATTAAGCAACCTCCAAATAAGTGCTCTGGAGGAAAATATATGTGGTTTTATAGGCTGGGTAGTAGATACAGTTTAGATAAGAAACATCACACAATACTCTAGAAAACTGATACTTCAGATTCAACTTACTAATGGGCAATATCATGCATTTTTGATATGAATGAAACAGCAAAGGCAATACAGTGAGTGCAGGCACATAAGCAGCACTCTTTGTAAAAGAGAGAAAAAAAAAAAAAGCTGGACAAATCACAAATTATTTAATTAACAAGAACCAACTACAGCACATGAAAACTCACTGGAATTCCAGCCCAGAAAACCAGTTTCTTAGTAGCATAAGCATGTAGGCCCTAACTGTGAAACCTCACAGCTAACATCTCTCTAGTCATGTTTTGATATTTTCACCTGTAACGCAGTCACCGAGGTAAAAGCACACAAAAATCCTAGGATAAAAATTATCTGTCTTAATAAAGATAGAAAGACTACCAATACAAGCTTAGTTTACCTTGAAGCAATGAGTCATTACAGTGCAAAGCATGAAACCAAAAGAAAACAAACAACTAAAGCTACAACTGAACAGTGTCAATCTTTTTTTTTTTTCTACCTGCTATTCAACTAATTTTCTAAACCAAAGTTACAGTTCAGTGCAAATGCAGACATTTACAATATGAGGGAAATAGATATAACAGTAGCAGCACAACTTAACCTGGGCTGATGCCAAAGGGAAAATATAGCATTTCTTACACTTGTAACCGTGCTGATGTGGACTACCTAAAATAAGCACCACAGGCAGAGCACATACATATTCAGTCTGCTATTTCTATACAGATTAAAAAAAAAAAAATCATCTGAAGGATGGAAAATGTGCAGGAACCTTATGAGCTCAAGCATTGCCTCATTTCACATATGTATTCCAGAATGTTTTGTTATGTTAATACTTTATAGCCAAAGCTCTGGGCACTATCTGCTGCCTTCTGTGGAGGACAATAGTTTTGTATCATTGCACCTGTTGTAAATTTTGCTTTTATTGTTTGGGGTGAGGGATTGTTTTTAACACCTAATTGGCTCCAAGGCCACAGTACCTAGTGAAATCTTGGGAAAATATAAGAAGGACACTAAGGCAAAGTATGGTGAAAGTGGAGAATACCTAAAGGGATGCTGCTCGGATATGTGTGCTTCCTCCAATTGTTCTACCTCTGGCTCTTTAGTGTTGCCACCCTTCTCTCTCCTTATCTTTATCTTTCACAGGGCTTTTTTTTTTCCAGTTGCAGCTGGACTTCCTCCCCATAAAAGGTACATTAATACAGCTGAAATGCCAAACTCCCACTTTCTTCTGACCAATGTTCATTCTGCAGAATGTAAACTGCAAGACTTTCAAGCTCTGTGTTATATATGGGATACTGATGTAATTTGTACACATACAGGAACTTAGGAATTAAAATGGCTTGAGCCGTGGTCTGTAAGAGCTGATATCCACTGTGCCACATGCACTATTTCTTAGTAAAGGTAACACACACAGAGACAAATAACAGATTCAATTTTCTTCAGTGTTCTTCAATGACATTGTAAGAACGGCTGACATAAAGATATATTGACAAATATTGCACCTATTTAATTTACACCAGGGATATGTATGGTCCAAAGTGAATTAGCATGATTTCTGAGGACTCCTTAGAGTAACTTCTGAAATAACAAACCTCTTTCACAGATAATTACTTTATATCAAACTGAAATGTAATTGAGATTTGAGCCTCTCCCAGGAGAAGTCAGATACTAAAGTAGTCAAATTATGAATAATCAAATTCCTACTTTACTGCAATGTACATGTTTTAATTTAAGTTACAGAAGAATAAATGTTTTAATGTGGATTCCATTATGCCATTTTATGCTTATGCCATTTGATGCTTCTGTGATTCTGATATAGGTACTGTGATATTAAAGAGGCGGTCATTACAATTAAGCCTTTTAGAGAAATATCCAAGGGTGTCGGAGATAGCAGAATTTCTCTTCCCTCTATTCCCTTGTTTCCTAGCCAGTTTGATTTTGCTAAGGGATTAGACCTTTTTCTGGGGCTTTTCCCCCATAGTGCTGCCAAAGACATGGAAGGGAATGAACCGCAGAACCCCTTCCTGCCATCAGCTGCCCTCCTGCAAGCACCGCCCTGTCCCACTCTGAGACTTCAGTAGGAGGTGGCTTCCCAGTATCAGCAGAAGCACTGGGATCAGGGTCTGCTTCCCATCACTGGAGTGGGAAGTTGGCTCAAGGCCTGGGCAAGGAGAAGGCAGAAGGATGCTGCAGTTTGGCCTGGCTGAGCAGGGCCAGCCTGGGGGCTGCACACAAGTTTGTACCCACTGGGCACAAAACTAAGACCATAGACTCAGCATCTAATAACTGCAGCTGTTTGGTACTGCTATACTCAAAATTATTTTAATATCATATTACATGACTGTGTTGCATGCATTATTTCTGTGCTAATGTTTCTGCTTTTATTATGACCAGAACTGATGCCACATGACCCACTTTCTTACCTCTTAAACTGCCATCTCTCTTGTTAGTCTCAACTTCCCATTTCTCCATTAAGTTTTCAATTCCACATGTACCACGAGCACAGCTTCCTTCTCATCTTTAGTCACAGCAGCCACCTTCCCTACCGTCCATTCTCACCACTGCCAGGCAACTGCTCTGGGCTGGGGTTCTCCTAGTCTACTTTCCTCAGAGTCAAAAATATCTTCTCTTGCAAACTATGATCTCTCTGGCAAACAAGTGGAAGTACAGAGAAATCTTTTGCAAAACACTTCTGAAGAAAAATCTAATTCAAAAATGTTTTTATTTTAAAAATATATATGTATATATACTACATACACACACACAAATATATAAAACCTGGCAGAGTCAAGCAAACTTTTGCTCCAGAGCTCTACTAATGTTCTCAGGTTGTTCTTCTCCTGTCCTAGCTATTACTTGTGAGAGCTTTCTAGTTTTAATAGGAAATTGCCAACTTCAATCCCTTCTTTATAAGTCTACAGCAAATAAAAGCCAGTTGATTTTACCTTTCTCATGGCTGCAGATTGCATGGTTACAAAACACCCTCCACTTATTACCCATCTCCTGTCTTACAAACTGAAGGTGGACATGGCCTCTGCATGTTTGCTTGTCCTGTAGCCAAGCACAGAATTTCATTAAAGATCCACTTCATTGAACTTTTCACCTAAAGAGGGCATCTAAAATCTATTTTAATGGTAAGTTCCACTTCCAGAGAGTGCCCTTAGCATGCACGTAAACTGTATTATACATAAGGTTAGGATTCTCCTATTAAACAACAGGTTGCTTTTTTGGAAGAAGCTAAAATTTGTTAGGCATAACAGAATTGAAGCTCTAATACATTTTCACTATCTAGAGGCTTAACTCAATGCTATGCATTTAATTACTATCACCTCCAAAGGCAATGACACAGCTTTTAAGTAAAGGATCTGAGGATACTTATTAGATTCAGAAATAGTGCATCCCAGAAGTTTCTGCAAAGAGTACATTCGCTACAGCACAAGTGATAAAGCTATTACCAACAGCCAAGTTTCCTTCCAACTTTTCATTTCTGAGTAATTTCTGCAATGAAGGGAGACGTGTAATAGACATGAAGGAATGTGGCAATCCATTTGTTTTATTTCTATGAAATTATTGCTGATTGCAGGTTTGGAGGATGTGTGGGTAAAGTTTGCTGATTTATTTCAGTTTGGTCAGGAATGCTTTTTTAGAATACCTTTAACCTTTTTCTTCCAAACAGTTAATTTGGGTCACTACTTTTCCACTGAAGCTTTGATTGTTAGAGGAAATACTTCTGCATACTTTTGCTCTGCTGTAAGAGAGGCAATATGTTGTGGGCCACATGCCAACAGATTTTAACCACAAACTAAGGGAAAGGAGACAGATTAGATTGTGGTGGTCTTACAATCAGAGTTTCTTAGTATTCTTTCTTGCTAAGAGCAAGTATGCTAAAGCAGCTCTATGACATACAGATGGTGTATCCATAGTAATACAGCAAACTATATCCTCTCAGCTGCATTCTCTCGCTCTCTGATAATTGTTCTATAATAATTTTATCATAAAAGAACTACTTTAAAATGTCCAGACAAATAATATACTTTTAGTTCCTCAATGAGTTCTGAGCTTATTTTTCAGCTGTCTGAATGTAAAAATCTGCTCAACAGAGGGAAGTATTAAACAGTTGGAGGTATATAAGGATGGGGAGAAGCCTAGCTTCTATTTGAGCTTTTACAGACACTATTTCCTTTTAAAAGCTGGTGGTCAAGAAACACCATCTATCTGCCTGCCAGTGCAGGTTTTTGTCTGGTAGCAAACTTTCTAGTTGCTTGGGCAATCCAATTTTAACCACCTAAGACAAATAGAGCTTCCACCAACTCCCTAGGGACARTATTCAACAGCTCAATAAATCTCAGTGATATTTTCCTGATACCTCTGTAAAGGTTTTCCCTGTCTTAAAGCCTTCCCTTTCTGGGAGGCAAGCAATGTGCTCTTAGGCTGTGCGTTCTTTTATTCAAACACCGTCCCTTCCTCCTTAATGGCTGCTGTTCCCAGAGCAGGAGTTGATGTGGCAGCTCGTCCTGGGTGAACGTCCAGGCTTGCCTGGGTCCCACTACATGTGAATGCCTTGCTCTGGTCAAGCAGCACGTTAACACGTGGAAGTGCCAGTGGGCTGAGAAGGAAAGGTCACTATGCACCTCACCACTGGGAGCTCAGAGTTTTTAAAGTACCTAGGAGAGTCACCAGAAACAGAGGATTTGTGCTACAACAGCTACAAGGGGACATTTCTCTTCCATTTTGTCACACTATGCAAGCGTATTATAAAATTTCACTATTTCCATATTCCAGCCTTGTCTGAAACATGAACATATTAGTGAAAATATCACCTGTATCAGACTGCCACAGAGGGCAAAATGAATTATTTTTAGGAAATGCAATAAACAACAGATAGATCATGAGCCAATACAACTTCTGGCACAGTGCATGTTAATAATCCCTCACTTCCATTTTATTCACTAACAGCTAAATCTTCTTAAAGGAATGCTGCTTGTTTCCTTTTTCCTCCCCTATTTTTTAAACATATATTTACATTGGATTTATGGCAACAATTTTCTAATTTTTAACTGTTTTGAGCATCGTAAATGAATGCACAGGAGCAGCAGCACACTTAACACTTTAAATATTGCTGTGCAAGTGCTGAATGGGCCAGATACTTATTGAGAAGGGTTCCCACTGAGCTCCTGCTCATTTCTAGCGAAGCCACTGTGGTGAAGAACACTAAGTATGGAAAAAAAAAAATCCTACCTCAAGCTAACAGAAGTGGCAACTAATCAGATTACAGTCTCCTTGAGAGGTACTGCCATCACTGCTGCAGTCAGGCTTGCCTTAAGCATATGAAATATGAGGCATATGAACACAGCAAATCTCACACTCAGAGGGTTCCACATGAAACAGCTTTCCCCATGATAGATCCACTGCTCTATTAGCTTTCACCACGCTGCCCTCACTCACCTCTCTGGGAAGCACAGGAGAGGAGGTATGATGGAAAGTCATTTTAGCAAGAATTATAGTACTGCTAGTCAGCTTTTAACATGATAGAGGATAAGATCAAATAGTTACAGACTAGGAGGCCTTTCTTCCATATTTAGAGAAACTGCAAAAGAGAACAGAATGGCACACACAGATAAAACTGATACATTGAGCAAGACCAAAAGAAGAAGACAAAAAAAGAGAAGATTTGCACTGACGATTCTTGTTTGACCACCTTTCCTGAAGGGCAGTAGAGGCACTTGGGAGCATCAGCTGGAACAGACTTTTCTTCAGTCAACAAGGTTTTGTATCTTCTGCCCCCAAAGCAAACATATAAATATAATTGTACCTTGTTGCTCTATCGCATCCACAGATTTTTTTTTCCCCTTGGACAAAGTTCTCACTATTGCTGTGGACAAATGGTGCTTTTCAAGCCTCCTCAGAACATCATCTAAGTGAGTGTATTTTGCTATCAGTGTTTAGCATATTGATTAACTTGTTTTTATCTAAAAGCTGTGAAGAAAAAGATGCTTCTCTCCTCTGTTCCTCAGCAGGGAACTCAGCAGTTTCTCATCACCTCCAGACTACAAGCTGAAGAGAGGTGTGGGGCCAAGTTGTCTGCAAATACCAACAGCTGTGCTTGGTGTAGCCAGCAGCTGAAGCACATGTCAGCTCAGCACTACTCTCCACTGATGTTATTTACTGTTAGTGGGATAAACACCAGAAAGAAAAATCCTTATGGGAAAAGTTCTGTACAGCACACCAGGAATATTATCTTTTCCATTAGTTCTTAATTCTTCAGTTCTCCTGTAGGAGTTATCACTAATAACATTCCACTCATAGACTGTTTACCAAACAAATAAAACCTACAGGAGAAAAGTAGTACAGATTGTCATTCCCTACTACTTCTGTAGGCTTTAAAGAGCAATTTTTTTTAGAAATAAAATCCACTTCTCCACTTAGAGGCTTCTGAAGAGTCTCTAAAGGGTCTTTAGAAAGGAATGGACGATTCAGGAATTTATTCAAGGAAAACAATTTTTGATTTTATTTCTCATTTTGGCAATAGATATATTCTTGTTTTCCAGTCTTTACCACAATTATACTTCTACTGAGTCCTTCCTCAAGCATATCTGAAGGACTCGGTAAACTGAAAGCCTTATGAAGATGTACTTGTACCATTTCACATTCTTGATTATCATCAAAGACTTCAAGCATTTAGAAATTATTACTCAAGCATAACATAAAACCTGCAAATTTTTGTTTCTCTGTGCAAAACTTCCCTGTTAGTCATGCGAATCTTGAAAATAGTTTTTGAGTACCATTTATTAGAGATGCACTATTTGAAGCCAAACAGCAAAAGAGCACATGGATGTTCATACAACCACTACTGCATTTCCAGATTGCTAGAGAACTCTCTACCTAAGGACAGAAAGGCACAGAACCCACCCAAAAGATGCCTGCAGTCTACAGCAGTGTGCCAAGACCAGCTTTCATCAACCTGGCTGGAGTGAAAGCAGTGAAACGATGAGAGGACTGACTGTCGGCTTGGTACCAGGTGCAGGCCCAGAGCATTATGCAGGCTTATTCAGGCTTGGCAGAAGTTTTGCTGGAACTTCAGTTCATGCTACAGCAGACTGCATCTTGCTGGGGAAGACTGCAGTGGCAGAGGAGGACGTACCAGAGAGTGCGTTTCAGGAGCTGCTACAGCTCGCAGTGCTGTGAAAGCTCTCCTGCTGGCAGGGACATTCCTTGCAGCTTTAGTGCAAGGGACGCAATGTTCAGACCCAGCACTTTGTCTCTTCCCTGACACACAGACATGGCAGTGCACACTCTAATTGGATTATAAGCAGCAAAGCAACAAAGCAAACACAAGTTGGCTCCCTCAATTCAAAGCCTGGTGTTTGTTTCATAAGAGGATGTAAAACCAGAAGCTCAATGTGTTCTCCTTAAAAGCTAGCCCACAGCTGAGCAGAGCTTTCTGTCAAACTCAGATGCCATGGGAACAAGGCCATGAAGCATGGGATGCGCATCCATATGGTCAAACACTTTCATTTCTCCTCATGAAAGAGGCAATCTTTTCCTTTATGTCATTGGAATAATGAAGAATAGTTGTAATCTCTGAGTTGACAACTTTTCTTCAGTTTCATGCTGCTTTTAAGTTAACATCTTGGAAGAAATGCAGGCATAGTCATGTCCTCAGCAGGCACATGAAAGAACATCACCAAGGAACCAGAGGTTCACTAGCTAAACACATGGTTCAGAAGCTGACCATTTGCTTGCAAGCTTATGTAACATTTGTTTAAATTCCCATGCTATTGAGATGATTAACAAATAGCTTGTCTTGTTTTTTTCCATGTCCTAAAAGCTCAGGCAATAAATAATCCTTCACAAAAGGTTAAAAAAGGGAAAGAAACACACACACACAAAAGAAAAACAAACAAAAAAGCAAACTCATAGAAGTCTGTTGAAGCCAGGATTCAGTCTGGCCTGTTGATTTGAGAGGCCTCATGTCACAGTGGGACATGCTATTTCGAGTGTAGTTACTTAAAAGGTAAATGCCATAAGAAGAGCCACTTTGCAAAACAGACAACATAATTTTTCTTTCGCTTTTGATATCTACTTTCTTACTGAACATTCAGAAAATGGACCCCATACCCACAATCCAAAGTGATATCAGACCACATATAAACAAACACACAACATGTCATCATGTGACACAGCAAAAGAAGTTAAAAAACAAATATATTTGGTCTTTTGCGAGCAAGCCCATACTCACGTAGCTCAAGTAACCACTTTGGTACTCATGTGCTATTATATCCCTTTAATACTTCCTAGTCATACAATCTTAGACATTTCTGGAGTGCACAGATGAATCAGTAAGTTAGAATCAGATAGAATCTGTAAGTTAGATTTTTTTTTCTCATTTGTGCATTAAACTCCCAGAACCTACTATAGCAGAAACTATCTATTACTACTGCACTGCTTACATAGAAAGGATCTCATGTAAATTGCAGAGGGCATGTGCAATCCAGCCTATTAGAGTCAAAACAGCAGTGCTATCCTGTATTTGAGTTTTAGTTGTAAATTTGCACCTAGCTGAATTCAACCCACATATGTACTAAGTGCTTTTTAGAAAACTTATCTTTCTTTTGAATTCTTTATATGAACCAATTCACATCTATCTGTGCACAGAAATTCTCAAGCTCTTAATCAGAGGCTGTAGCAGGATCTTTGTATTACGGGCAGATTTGATGCACATTGGTATTTGTGGAAAGCAGACTACTGCTGGAGGATGTGCTGTTCGGCTAAACCACAATAATCTTTAATCAAAAATACCATGAATAAAAGGCTTGCAAATCATTTGTTGTTTTCCTTTGCAATTTAAAAGGCTTGTAACTGGAATGTATGGATTATCTTCAGGCATGAAGATGTTTCATGCCTCTTCAAGTTTTCAACCATGACCAGAGAAACAGAACTGGAATCTTAGGACAAGCTCATTGTATGTCTCTGAAAAAATCGGCTTTATGGTTTTAAAAGATTTGTAAAAACACAAGTTTAAGACCTGGTTAAAAAAAAATGTAAAAAGTATTTCAAAAATATTTTTGCATTTACTTATAATTATTCATTAAAATGAATATCAAATATTTTTATATAAGAGCTTATTATACTCATTCCCCTCTTGTATCTTAAAAAAAAGGAAGAGAAAAGGTGTGAAGGGCAGAATGTAGGAAGAGATGGCAGATGTTTTCATCAGTTGATTTTGACTTACAGAAAAGAAGATCCTATATGAACATAGTAAACAAAATGGGGGGGGGAGGCGGAGAAGGAAAGAGACATGTAAACATATGCTTGCCCCAACAGCTATACTTTATACACATAGTTATTTGAAGATGGAAAATTTCTACTCAAAATACTTGTACTTCTTTAAACTTTAGAGCCTTCAGTAGGATATCTAGATAAAGATCCCATGTGATGAATTCATTTATCTTTCTATAGATAAACTATGATACTCAAAAGCATAGTTCTAAGGCTTGGCTAAACATCACTTCCAGCTCACCATGGACCTCCAGTCCATGGGGACAGGTACCTCTCTGTACCCAGCTTGGTGGGGCAACTGTCAGAATGGACTCTCATCAGACTCAAATATCTGATCCTTTCTGTTGCCCTTTCCTTACACATTCTGCTTTCCAAACATATATAAGATTTAGCTGTAACTTGCTATAGCAGGTACAAGCATACAACTTTAATATTTCTTCCGAAATTGTTAGTCCCAGCAAAGTAATGCATACTAAGGTCTCACTTCCTGTTAGGACTGGAAAATAAATAAAGTATTTTTACCTTTGTACACTATATCATGAGATATGTGACCTGAGCACTGCTATGTTATTACAAAGGGAAATTATATGCCGAGTAATATTTAGGCATAGCAAATTCTTCCCTAGCAAAGCTCCTCCTAAGTCCTGAAGCATTTGATTTGTCCCAGGAGCACTGGCGTATCTGCCATGAGTTTTTTGCTTAGGATCAACTCTGCAAAATATTTTCTCAGGTGCCACAAGAAAATAACTTAAAGCATATTTTTCTATTAGTAATTTAAACCTGATTCTTAAATCTTCCTTGGGTAAATATAAAGCAGATTCAGGAAACTTATCTTCAGCAGAGATATTTGTGAACAAAGGATTCAGTCATTATTAAAGGCATTTGATTTAATATTAGAAATCACAAGCACTATATTTAAATTTCCACTATAGAAGAAAAAAGGAAATGGAAGGGAGACATGAAGGACAGAGGTTTCTCTTTCACCAGGTTGATAGATTATCAGAGGACAGGTCTGACTGTTGGGAAGAAACTGCAGAATCCAACTMATGCATTACTGTCTAAGCCATTTGTTTTGTTAACTATGTGTGAATGTTGCAAAGTGATAATCTTGCTGAGGTACATAGATTCGCACCCTTCCTGAATAAACATTGTACATCCCCACCTTGAACTTCTAAAGACCCAGTTCAAAAGAAAAAGTCAAGTTCATTTTCATAAACTGAACCAGGCAGTGATCAACAATCCTCAGTTAGACAGAAAGGGGGTTGTTCCCGACTTCTCCGCTTACTAGTCAATAAGCAACTAAATCCCTGGTGTTTAAACAGTAATGTTATATGTGAAATGCCACAGTAAAATAGAAGTTATGTATTTAAATGGCACACAGAGCAAAATGCATTCTGTCATTCTCTTTTTCTCCCAAATGCTACTCAAGAAAAGAAAAGGGATTTCTATGTACCAAAGCAGCTAAGTATCTTGGAGCTATTACAGTGGAAAATATGAAAGATAAATTCAGTATTCCTTTGAGTCTTTTACAGATATGGTCATTTTACGCAGTACTGGAGCTCATTTACTAAATCGGGCAGCAGAGATTTCCCCTCCTAACTAACTGTTGAAAAAGCAACAGCATTACATTGTTGCACCTTCAAATTTGAGCCCAAAGGAAACAGGACTTGTGTCAAGTCTTCCATCTTCATAACAGTAGACCTCTGGGAACTGAGATAATTTATATATTCTTTGTTTTGTAAGTAAACCAGGTTTCTCTGAGGAGTTTGCCCAAGAGTCACACACCACATTCCCAAAGTACTTTTTTGAGGTCTGAAATTGGTTATAATCTTCCACCTAGTAGTAGGGAAGGTCTTATAACCCTGGCATCAAAAAATACGAGCAAAAGGTCCCATTTCTTCCATTCAGTGTATATATCTTGCAAGCTGCAATAGTAACATTGTACCTCTGGTGGGCAAGGCAGTGCTTGCAGAATGCAGCAATACCTGTTACCAGATAAAACAACAGAGTTGGGAAAGACAGAAAAGATTTCAAGCATGTGCGTCATTCTTCAGAATCTGTGCACTCAAAAGACTACCCCTTTGACTCTATCATTCGATACAACATGGATGTGACTTGCCTCAGCAGTATTTTACAGCTGAGTGCCAGTGGAACTAAATATTCTTTTTATCTACAGTAATGATGACTCAGAAATTTGCAGTCTAGTGCATCTAAGGTAAATCTTTGAAGTAAATTTTAACTTCTCCGTAAAGATTGTGTTAATTAGGTTCCTTATCTCTCAGAAGTGCTGCAGCTCTAGTACTTGACTAGGGGGAACAGAGAAGGAAGGGAGTCCCTGGGCAGTAACCTGTTTGCCCTGCAAAGCTGCAGTCAGAACATGCGACTCAACACCTTGGCACTCTGGTTCCCTAGGYAATACTGAGCACAAGAAGGATGCCGTGGAAAACATCACATGAAAGAGTCATGTGGCACAGATAATGCCACATGAGAAATGCAGAAGTTGACTGACAGCATTGTATCAATCTGACAGAGCTGGGGAGAGCAATTCAATTGTGGAACCACCAGAAGAAGAAATAAAAGTATTATAAGTGCATGTAGGGTGTATAAAGTGAATATGACAAACGAGCCAAGAGAAGGTTGAATTACAATGCGTACGAAAGATCACCAGAGGGATTGCAATGGGGATTCTCAAGAGAACAGAACTGTCACAAAACCAACCGCAGCTGCCAGTCCCCTGCAAGAAAGGGCGCTTGCCAGGCTGCCAAGCTGGCATATCCACAGGGAGAGAAGAAGCTCTTCTAAGCAGAGTGTTTGGTCAATGCCACCAGTGTCTGAACTCTTGCACTAAGGCAAAGGAGCAGAAATGAAAATAGTACTTGTAGGAAAGCTCAGTCCCTTGTTTAAAGAATTTAGGAGCAAAGAAACTGCAAAACCTGAACAGGTTTTAAAAAAAAAAAAAAACAAAACTAAGGAATAATTTAGGGAATAGTTCTAAATTCTTTCTAGTGCAACAGCTCAGGGAGCACTAAAGAGCCTACATCATTGGTACTTCAGGAAGGATGTCTGCCAGCAATGTGGCAAGCAAAGTCAGCAGTTGATCTAGAAAGGGGCAGTGCTGTTGTTCTGCCAAGATACTTGTTACTGCAGTTATAACAAGAAGTTTCAAGTAATCCTTGCTTAAATCTCTCTGCATAACCAACAGAAGGCTGTAAAACCTTAAGGCTGCCCAGACCGCCTGCTGGGCACCCGTTTGAGCAGGGACCTGCTAGGGGCTCGTAGAGGGGGGTCACACAGCAGAGAGTCTTTACAGGAACAACCCAGAGCAGCCCAGAGCACAATGGGAAGGAATGAGTGCTCCTGGGGTAATGCTCTCTGCCACCCACCAGCCCCGCTGATGGCAGAGCACACAGAGGAGAATGCCCCAAGCCATTTTCTACTGTTCTCATGCATCATCTGCCTTGAAACGTAACAAATACTCCTCCCTCTTAAATYAAGAGCAAAATTCAGCAGTATACAATCAAATCAGGAACAATTTCCGGCTCATTGCACAACTCCAACCATACCAGCCCTCTGCAGGGTACCAAATTACACAATGCCCTCCACCAACAAAAACAAGAAAACAACCTGGAGGCATTACCTCCTCTGCACAGTCCCAAAGGCAGCAACGCTGCTACCCAACAGCTTCAGAGCACTGATTATCCATTTTCTGTAGGGTGTCAACAATACCCCACCCTGCCTGCTCATAGCAGCGCTGCTGCAAGCGGAAGCCCGCACAAGCCAAGGCGGCCGCCGTGGCACACACAGCAC
Organism: Eudromia elegans; assembly: GCA_003342815.1. Lineage (NCBI taxonomy): Eukaryota > Metazoa > Chordata > Aves > Tinamiformes > Tinamidae > Eudromia > Eudromia elegans. The sequence goes on along the minus strand of PTEX01000021.1, from coordinate 2,836,232 downwards.
TGTGCGTGCTCACGCTGCTGCCGGCGCCACGCGCTTCACCTGTCACAAACTCCACCAGCAGAGGGTAAAAATCTGCAGTAAAGAAATCAAACAAACAAGTCCAGCAACAGAAGAACACGTCCGGGCTGGCTGTGAGGCAGAAGAGTGAAACAACTTTCATTATTTCACTTTACATCACCCGCCTGGGAAAACCAAGGCTTTAGGAAGAGCAAGGAAGTTGACTGTACTTCACTGCCTACAGCCACCTTTAGTAAGGGCACAGTTGCCCCTGGCAGGGCCACTTAAAGATAAAAGAGTCGGTCTCCATAAGAGGGTCTCATTTTAAAAGTCCTTCTACTTGTTCTATTCCCTTTCCTTCACATCCTTGCACAACTTTTAGGTACATTTCACCATTACACCTATTAGCGGTTCTGAGGAATTCAAAGTGATTTCTCTGTTTGACACAGATGTGATAACGCATACTTTCCTTATAGCCTCTCCTTTCCACACGCCTGCTGCAAATTGTTTTTCATTGTTCATAAATCCACGGATTGTTTACACTGGAACACAGGAAAAGCTAAAGGAGAACTCTGGTGTGTAAGCCATGGTGGCTTTTTTTGGCTTTTGCTGTGAAGTGATAAATGATTCTTGGTCCCCCATGGGTTAGAGGGCACCAAACTTCAAATAACTACAACATCCGATAACAAAGTTTTTCTCCATCATTTGCAATCAAAACACCAAGAACACAGCCCTCTGGACCTCTCATCCTTCATGTTCAATTGTAAATCCTGATTAAATAGCTTGCAGGTGTCAGGATTAGAGTATATTCATTGGGAGCCTAAACATAGCACCAGCTGGGTTCCTCATTTGCCAGTTGTAGTTGCTTCTTTGTTTTGAAACTGTTGACAGTACAACTAAAAATATTCCTTTGGGTAGAGACAGAGTTAAATAACAAGCATGATGAGTAAGAGAACAGCTGTAGATATTTTTCTGTGTTTAACATACCTGCCTTGTTGATTTATAGTAAGTCCTCCATATAATGTACATTCTGTGTAATCCAAAACATTTAACCTTTGGAGCTGGGGCTGTGATAAAGCTATCAAACACAGGAAAGGGTCTTGACAAGCCCTGTATTACCAACCTTTTTCTCAACGAAATGTGAAATATAGTTTCATCTCACTTTTAGTATACGACAAGCAGTGTTATGCCTTATCAGTTGCTACCAACTAAACTATGTGCCAGACCTCCACATAACCAGCAGCCCAGAGATGGACAAAAAAGGACATAATTTTGGCAAGTTCTCCACATCTCACTCTGGCAAATGTCCTAGTGGCTTGGGCATAGTTTCCTTGCAGGGATGAGGATTTTGATCCTTCTTTTGAAAACAGAACCGCAGCAAGTAACTGCTAAAAAACGATAGATTGTTTTCACAATCTGCCTTTTGAACAAAACTGAGTGGTATCTGCCAATGCTCAAGATCACCAGTTTAAACTCAAATCCCGTTATTATAGTTTTGTCAGCAACACAACATATGAGAGTCATGCAAGTTTACTCATCTCCCAAGATGTAATACCAAGATTGCAACCTATTTTTATAATTTAAGAATTTCTACTGATTTTTGCTCTTTTGTCCAAATCCATGTTGTCTTTGGGTTCTGAGCTTGAATTGAATTCTAGCTACTTCAAATTGTCTGAGGTTTCCAAATAGTTATTCTTTTTCACTTCCTGCCCTAAACTCTTGAGTTTAGGGCACATTACTGTGTGATAATCCCAAAGGCCACTTCCTTTCAATGGAAGTGAATCAAGTTATATGGAATAGAAGTAGAGACATACATTCACAAAATACATTACTCCTTTTGCTATAAAAGGGGATATTATATACACACACACCCCCTGTATTGAGAAAAAAAGTTTCAGATAGTCAACCCACAGTAAGCTTATATGAAATATTGACTACATTACACACTCATATTTATGGGGGTGGGGTAAGATTGTGAGCAGACATAGCCCAAATGGTCCCAAAGTGAATCGCACGGTAGTGAGGCACTCACCTCTCTCATGGCTAATTGAGCTCACTTTTCCCAAAATCAGTTCTCTGGAGAAATTCAGAGCACACTGTAGGGTCTCTCTTAATCCCAAAATTTTAACAACGCTGCTGGAGTTTTAAAGGCAAGCTCTTCCCAGTAAATAATATAATGAGAAAATATCAGGACTTAAGAGGATGCCATAGGGTTAATGCCAGGTTTTATAAGACTTCAAAATGGATTTTACCCAGTTCACATGTCAGAAGGCACAGCACGGAATCAATTTACAGCAGGAGCCAAAGATCACAAATTTTAGGGGAGCCTGGGGACTGATTCCCCCAATCAGTGCCGTGGGGTGCACAGATGAAAGAGCAAACTTGTTTTTTTTCTTTAATGGTGACAGTGTATTCTGAAATTACGCACAGCAGGCAGGAGAAACCTGCATAGATTTCAAAAGATACTGCAGGTTTGTGCACTAAACACACATTTAAGGTCCTAGTTAATGTGCTAGCCTTTCACCTCTGGAGGCCTAAGCTCAGATTTATCTAAGGTAAAAGTGAAGGAGAATTTGGGAGCGCTATCATCTTAACCCTTATCAGCCATTAGTACACATCACAGAAGCAAAAAACAGTTATCAAACTTTGGATCAATCTCTGCTGACTTCTAATATTCTGAGGCAAACCTTCATTAATTCATCTGAAAGCTAATATAGTTCTAGGAAGTTGCTGATATAAACAGAAAGACAAATAATTTTTTTTTCCATACAGAAAGTCCACTTCACATCACTAGAAACCTAGACCATACCAGTATTCAAATGAATCAGGCAAAGAAAGTAAGGAGAGGAGAGAACATGCAGGCACCTACTCAGAATGGAAAGCAGACTTTGTGCAGGTTTAAAATATTTGCTCAGAACTTGTTTGGAAGATGCCATGTTCTCCAGTTTCCTCATCATACAGAGACATTGTATAAGTATACTTTGCAAAAAGGTATATGCATAAATTTGCCTTTTACTAATGCCATTCAAGAAAGAAATAGAGATCAAGATGTGCCAGGCAATTACAAACACATCGAGTTAATCCATCTCTTGAAAATGTATAACACTACAAATGAATAAAATAATGGGTCACTGCTGGAGCAAGGGTGTTGGAATAGATGATCTCTAGGGGTCCCTTCCAACCTTAACCATTCTATGACTCTATGATAATATTAAAAAAAAGTGCTATTTGGCTGGAAGCTGCCTTGATGCAGTGGTGGTCTGGCAGACTTCCCATTGTAGAAATGAGTTCTTAAGAAAAAAAACCCTCAAAATATCTATTAAATTACCCAGCTTTGTCACTATTAGGTTTTCTATATATATATAAATAATTGGACTTGATAGTATTTCTGTTCATTTCTTTTCAAAATTTTAAAGCAATGAAGGACTCAGTACTTCAACAGCCCATTCCTCTCACCTATAAGAATTTTCTACCCTACTCATTTATTTCAAAGTTATCTTTTCCTAATTTGCATTTCATGCATGTGATTCAACTGCACTATGTAAAATACACCAGCTTCTACCAATTGCAAGAGCTTTCTAGTCTACCAATCGCAAATCCAACTTAACCTCAACTCTGTGTATTTCTATGCCAATTGTTACATACAAAATCTGTGTTTCAAAGATTTGGCCTGCACACGTTGTACCTCATGGCAGGGTATTACTTGGTATTTTTATGCAGTCATTATTTCTTGGAAGCTTGCTCTGGAGATAATGATGATATCCTTAGCCTTACGTGCAGTAAAAAGCTCTTCTGCAGCCACAGGTATTGCACACAGATTTCTCGCTCACAGCTATGCTTCTAGATCTTTCAACTGAAGACTCTACACTTAGTTTTCAAACTCACCTATATGTACGTTACACTGGAGCTAAATGAACCTTTCTTCCACTTGAGGAAGTTGGAAGACAAAGTTGCTAGGAGAAACACTAAAGAAACGTGGTTTTTCCTTGCTGGTATATAGGTGATGTTATGTACAAATCCTCTATAATCAGTACTATAAATTCAGTCGTTTACAAAGTCATCCTGAAATCTTCATCATCTTCTCCAGCTAAAGTTTATCTATCATTTTATACTATTACGGCCAGTTATAGGTTGTTGGAGGCTAACATGGTCTATTGTGTGCTTCAGACAGATGTAATTTCCTGTAAGATATGGTGTTCTTGAGAGGATATATGGGATTTTTGTTCGTTTTAAAACACAAGACTATATTAGCCAATTTATTTACTAATATGATGAATGCAAACAAATTTAACTTCAAACCATACATATATAAAGAGCCCCAAAATATATCCATTATATTATGTTCATTTTGGTAACACAAATGTTTTCCAGAAGGACACACACACAAAAAAAAAAAAAAAAAAAAAAAAAAAAAATCACTCTTATAACCCACTCAGAAACAAAGTTCCTCTTTGTCATGAAAGAGCTTTGAGCATATTTTGTTAGTGGGAAACCTATGAAGCCTTCAGCAGGTTGAGAGATTGTCATTCTAATCATTTTCATAACCACCAAGCCAAAAAACTCACCACTAAAGTCCCCTGTCCTCACACTCTCTCCTTCCAGGTTTATTCAGTAATGACAGGCATGCAGCAGAGTAGCATATGCAGCCAGTACAGCACTGTGCACTAAGAGTCCTGACCTGGACATATATGCTTGAAGTTTGGCAGTTGTTTTTGTTGCATATATTGAACAGCATGTTGCCTGCACTTCAAGTGACAAACTGGTTTCACAAACAGGTTTAACATGACAACATGAACAGTGATTAAATGGGCCACTTCTATAAGGCATATGTCCTATCCTTCTTACACACCTCATTTTGTACACAGAATAATAAGTCAAAGCAAGATAATTAGATATCAGAAAGGAGCCATTTGTGCCCAATAAATTATACCAACAGGAAAGATAGGTCAAACAATCCCATGCAAAGAGGAAAAGAAGAAAATCAGACCATGTGCAAAATATGACATATTACAATCTGGCACAGAAGACAAGCTTCTAGTACACAGAAACATATGGAAGCAAGTACAATAGACTGCAAGACTGAACACAAAATGATAAGCTATCCCTTTGCACTGAGGCAGTCACAAAATATTTATTCTACTAAAAGTCTTTCTTCTGGTTCATTATCTTTGTTTTAGAGCATTGTAAGAAAAGATAGATATGTACACATGTGTGTATACTGTTGAGCATAAAGCCTTTCTGCAATGTTGTATGTCTACATAGGAACAAATATTTCCCCATCTGGCATCTTCTTCATTCTGCTCTAGTTCAGTAACTGAAGCATATTTAACTAGTGTTTCAACTGTTTTCTTGTTGCCATGAGTTAAGTATATTACATATTCTTTCCAAAAAAGACAAATAACTCGACCTGTTCAGTGAGTTCTATTCATACAGTGTGCATGCACGTGTAAACACAAAGTAAGAAAAACCATGTCTTACACAAACAGTTGGTTAAACAAATCATTTGCTGATTTAAGTTTAGATTTCATCATTACAATATTGTTAATGCCCTGAAAAATCATTTCAGACAGGGTAAGTATGATAGATAACCCAGTGTCCACAGAGTTGTCTGGATTTTATTTGTCAAGAATGACTTGGAATAAATCTTGATCTCAGAGGCTAGAACAATGGTGCTGCAAGAGAAATTATGGAATATCCTTCAACTCAAGCCATTCCTATTCTGAAGGAGACTTATTTAGTTTCTAACAAACAGCTRTTTTGATTCCAGGCCACTCCAACCAAAGCATTTACCTAAATGCTTGTGAGGCCTTTTGGATTGCTAATCAACATGTTGCTCCTGTTCTAGTATTCATTCAGAAAATGCACCAATTTTTTATTGCAGGTGATATCCAACATATCCCGTGTTAAAATTTTAGCACTATTACAGATGTTAATTTAAGATACCCAGCAACACACATCTGGCCCTCCCAGTCTCACAGTTTGTACCTCAGTTTTTCACTCTCACTATTAAACCCAAGCACAAGAGTTGTTTGCTGGACCTGGAACATGCTAGGAGAAAGTAGCATCACAGGATGCAGTGTCAAGGCATGAGAGTAGCCCAAGAAGCGATAATGGCTACAACAGTTGCACTGGCCCTGATTTGGCCAGATATAGCAAGAAAAAAAGGAATCAATATCTTATAGTGAATAGCATTCACAGATCAAAATGAATTTCAATAGGAATCTAGACACTTTAAATAGACAGTCCATTTATACATTTTAGAAGGTAACTAGCATGAACTGAAACTATAGTTTAATAAAAAAACCCACTGCTTTACATAAAAAATGATGGCTTTTCAGGAGATATCTTCACTGAGCACATGAATTAAATTTTCATTACAAAGAAAAATATATTGGAGATCAAGCCATACGCACTGAAACTAACACAGCTGTGCTGGCAACATATGCCCATTTCTACAAGTTTTTGCCTTAAATGAGCAAACTCTTCCTGAAAATAATTACCTGTATTATTTAGAATAATTATGCTCTGAATAGGGTTCTACAAATTCAGATTCTGTCTTCCAAAGTAATTCCTGGAATAAAAAGAGGCTTCTGAAAATTCTTTGTAGTTACAAAAAATAACCATCCCATACAATTGAGAGTATTTAAATCAACAAGAACTAATTAAGATATGATGCTTCACAGGACCTTATGCCTATCTACCATTTTATGCTTATCTACATTAAGCATTTTGATCAGATATGATGGCTAACTTTATCTAATAGAAAGCTCTTTCATGTAGCGTAATTTAAAATGACTGCATTTTTCAGCAAATGAAACAACGTGTTGTCAATGAAACTTAAGTAACCTCAGAAGTACCATAGAGGTTTGGCTAAATAATGATCAGATGAAAAATTCATTGGTTAAGTCTTACCAAGGATGTCCACACATTACAGTTAAGTCTGTACTAGAACACTGCATAAACATACACTTCTTTTTGTTTTGGGCTTTTTTTCCTCCCTCTTTTTTTTTTTTTTCCCAAGCGAATGTTTTTCATTTGGAGATTATATCACGAACAGATGTAGGATAATGTTAATAGTCCCTTCTGGAAACATTAATCACAAGGTTTTACTTATTATTTGGTGTAAGCATTTAAAAGTTAAAGTGTTTCCAGAACTGTCACCATTGAAATATTCCTTTTGCTTAAAGCTAAATTACAAAACAGTAATTTATTTTACAGTCCCAGCATTTCTAATGTGTATATAAGAAGGAAAATGGCAGACAGTGTTCTGTTCTCATGGTAACAGTGTAGACTGACAACTATAATCCTGTTTCTACTTTAGGAAAGGGATTGAAAATCAAATTGTTTCAATTTTTTGAGCATTATCCACAACAAGAAATTTTGGTGGTCAGCATGATGTAAAATGATGCTCTCAGACTAACTGCCCATTAAGCAGAATCAACAGAAATGAAGGCCTGTGCCTTTCTACCAATGAGACTTCAGCTACTCTCCCATATATATTGCCTTAGGCAGAACATGGTACAAACAACCTGGTCTGCCACTACTTCAAAAATGCTTGTTAATGTATGTGCAGAAATGTGCTACTAACCATATTCAAAAGACTAAGAAAATAAAACAAACAAGCCCATATCCTTCCATTTGCAGATAGTGACCTTGTGGTTCACTGTCATGGAACTCAGGAACTCTATGTTATTTTTCCAGTTGAAGATTTGCTATGTGTCACCCTGAGTATATTCAGCAAAGTGCTTACAAGCATATTTATATCTAGGCTATTGGAGAAAATACATAAGCCTGTCTCTTAAAGTGGCAATAAATATAATCTAACAYGGCAGCACACTCTTAACAACTCAAAAAATTGGTCTGCCTTAATCTACCTCCACTAACTGGTCCTGCTGGATCTTGTCATGTCACCTCTGTAGAACAAAAGTAGTAGGTAAGGTAAAAATGGAACTGCCTTTTTGCCATGTTTAGATAAAAAAAGGCTATATCTTCCAGCCTTACCGAAAAAAATAGCTTAAGTCTGTTCCTTGGAAAAGTGATTCTCTATTTAGTTTCCACAGTATAATTTTAAAAATGTACATGTGAAAAGGCAAGCACGTGCACTACGGATTATTTTGACACATGGTATCCATCATTTGGATTTACTAATTTTCCAAAATAAACTGTTTTGTCAGTTTCCCTGTGCATGTGATTTTTTTGTGTAAAGGCAATGTGTAATGTTACAAGACACATTCAAGTGCTGACTTTCACAAAACTATAATTGTTAGTAAAGCCGAGGTGGCGGGAAGTGCTCCGTTTTCATTCTGGCCACAAGACTAAAACATCCTCATGTGAAAAAAGAAACTGGCTGTCACTAGTACGTGGCCTAATTCTACTACCTTACATGAGTGATGTGACTGTGAAGTCGGTGTTAATGAAGCCTTACTCTGCACAATCAAATCCTTTCTGAAAAAATTGTCTGCATATGACATGTGCAAACCAGGCCTAGACAAACAGCAGTAACTACAGTTTGTTTCCAAATCTAATTCCAGAGGCTCTATGTTCCCTTAGTTTGGCACAGGTATATTCAAAACTCATGCACAGAGTCAAGTTTTGTATATACTTTCTCATTGCTGGAACCAGAACTTAAGTCCCACTTTATGCAAAATATTCTACTACTTTCCTTTCACAAGGTATTTGTATATGTTGGGTTTACTGAATACTAAACCTGATCGGCTTTATATATGTTTTTTTAATAGTCCTAGCATATTTTCAGATAGATTGGATATGAATGTATTTACAGTTCAAAATTCCACTCAGTGGCTTTTGGGCCTGTTGATATTTGAACCATCATAGAGAAGATCTACCAGTGTGAACAAATCAAAGCTGCTACCAATCCAGAGAAGAGTATAGCTACAGTTCTGGCCTTCCCTTGAATCTTCCTTCTGAGAAGTGTATCAACTTCCATATACTTTTTAAAGAAAGTTCATGAGATCAGTAAATACGCATTTAACCTGTATTTCACCCAGCAGCTTTTTCAGCACTCATGTACACAATTTCCAAATGAGCTCCATTTGACAGAGCTGACAACATGCTAGGGTTGCAAAATCTACCTCCAAAATCTGTCTCCAAAGCACCAGAGGGAAAAAAAAAAAAAATCATTTTTGTCAAGACTCTTCTTCCAAGATCCACCTTAGCTTAGCTCCATCAGATGCAGCCCAAGTCCTGTCCTCCTCCTTGAGGCAGGGAAACCTAGTTTTGTCACGCTGCTGAAACACCTTTGTCTAGCAGTAGGTAGTACTGGTGCTACATTAAAATGTAATTTCCCTCTGTAAAACTTATGTGGCTGCACAAGCCAGGCGGTACACAGCAGTCGCTACCAGAGATCCTCATTTAGACAGTACAGTACATTACTGCAGCTTCCATATYCATTTCAGAAGATGCAAAGGAACACGCAGCAGAATACATATTTCTTCCTTCTATATAAAATCCATAATTGTAGTAATATAGAAATGGAATTAGTAAAACTTCTCTCCATTTTGAAGTACCAGTCCCACCTCAAAGAATATCAAGTAAAAGCAATTCTATAAGTGGAAATAATTTATTGCAAGTATCTGTATACAGAAATAATTAAATGCTCCTTAAACAGTGGAATTAGGCTTTGTAGCAGAAAAAAAAGTGCATTTGGAAGGGCACAGAACTTCCTACCCACTGAGCTCCAAGTATGGCTGCCCCCTGACATCTGACCTTGTGCCTGGGGTAGTACATGACACAGTAATGGGGCTTAGTGCTTTTGGTTTGCAGTGTCTGGCAGAATCTCCACAGTAATTTTCAATTAAGAAGTTTGACGTTGGTACTTGTCAAATGTGAAGACATACAGTGCCATAAAGATATGAAATAGCTTCCTTACAATTAAATTAATTTCATTAGGTATTTAAGTAGGGGTTGAGAATACTATGCCTTTGAGTAACTTTACCAAAAAGCTAAATGAAGTGCAATCATTTTCTGTCACTGCTGGGTCCCACAGTGGAATACAAGGCCAACCTTCAAGAGCTTTCAGTTGAACAATTCAAATGCACATAGGTCCAACACACATTGAGTATTTTTGTGTCCATTAATAACTTGTTTCCATTAAATTATCAAAAAGGACATTTTTACTTCTACTGGCAATCTTTTGTTTTCCACCTGTATATGTAAACTAGTCACAAATGAAGAAACAGTGACGCTTCCAGATAATTACACCAAGTTTTCCAATTTTGATTTCACAGGCAATACTAAATAATTTACTCCCTTCTAGATTAACTTTCCTCTAATCAAACTGTTAGTTAGAATTTATCCTCTTGGAAAACAGGATACCCTTGCAGCAAGGAAACATGAGAAGTGATAACTAACCTGCAGAATTTCAAGGCTCTGTCCCACCTCCGGAAAACTCACTAACAAGACTTTCATAGCCTTCAGATGGTCCAGTAAGACTTGCATAAGCTTCCTTGGACTAAAGTTCACTATTGCAAACACTTAATTGCTAGGTGCAATTCTAGCATAAAGGGGCACTAATATATAAATAAATAATAAATATATAAAAACTAATAAATAAAAATAAATATATATATAACACTATATAACTATATAAACTAATATATAAATAAATAAATATAAATATCCTTACCCAAATTCAAAAGACATTCTAGACATCTGTCAATGAGAAATATTTCATAACGGCTGTTTTTGATTTGATTTTCAAGTCTTTTAAGTAAAAGAACATTTTCAAATGCTGCTTATCATTATTTTAACTATTGTGCAATTTTAAGAACTACACGATTAAAGCTTTGATTCAGCAAAGTCTTATGAATACAGTGAATGTAAGTGAGGGGATTACTCTTGTATTTAAAATTGAGCATGCACAAGAATTATATGTTTAAATACAGAAGTTCAGCTTGACCACAAGAAACATTGCATACAGAAACAAAACAAGAGTAAATCTTAATTTCTCTGTGGAGATTTAAGTGACAACTCCCCACTTCTAGCCTTATAATTTGTCCTCCATTCATCAGCCTGCATATTTATGCTATATGTGACTAGCAGAACTTAGGCAATGAAAACTTTTTAATCAAGTGAACATCTTTGGAAATAAAAACCCAAAGATCTGTTTCACTTTTCAGAGCATAAGTTACATACACACATTTAGAACTCAGTTTGTACCACAGGCTTGTATCACAGAATCTTTAGGGTCGGTTTCTTCATACAATGTACGAATCTCACAGACAACAAAATATTACTGAAATAATTACAGTATTGTAATACTACAATAACAGAAACAAAACAAATACCTTTAACAATCTATGCACTTATGCAGATAGAACAAGTACGTGTCATCTTCAACTGCAGAAGATCTCTCAACCCACACAAATAAATGAGAGAGAAGGTGCTTCAACTTGATACACAACACTGCTCTTACCTCCTGATAAAGCCTTGCAGAAACGTGTTTTTATGCTCTTATCTATCATCAAAGCTATGGGGTTTTCAATCAGTATATTACAAGCCACTCCTCTATTTCACTACTTATCAGAAGAAAAAAAAAAAAAGAATCAGAAATTATTCTCCTCCTACTACTTGTCCCTCAACATCTGCATTGTTAGATCCAAATACAGTAAAAACTAACTGAAATATATGCCTAGTTATTAAGTAAGAGTGTCTGAAAGGCAGCAGAGATTTCTAAAGGATTAACCCAGCTCACCTCAGTTTCATCAACTCCAGTGACAAGCATAACAAGGAAGGGCTATAGCCTGCAGTCTTCTACTCAGTGCAAAGCAAAGACAGTGCTGCCTCTGACAAGCATTCCCAGAGACAGGCCCTCCAGCCCCTGGCTCTTGCCTTTCACTCCTGGGCAAGCCCTGGGATTTCATGGGATACATGAGCCTCACTTTAAAGCACCAGCAGCATTTATTAGTGGTGGGAGTGAGTTACTCCTACAATCCAAGGAATGAGCAAGGCAATAGGAAAAAAAGATAAATGGTGTAATTGTCCCTGGATTGTTGTTCATTTACCTTGTTTCTTCTTCCTCCTTCCAACAGAGGTAGGACAGGCAACTTTCCTTCCTGTTGTCCAGACTTGCTTAAAGAAATGTATTTGGTTTACATAAGGTTTAAAAGTCATACAGGAGGGAAAAAAAGAGGAAGCATTAAAGAGCAGAAGAGACGATACCTGAAAACTGCAAGAGCAGTGAGGCTGGGCCACTTGGTGCTTCTGTGCCGGAGAGCCCCAGGCAAACACAAACTCTTCCAAAAACACAGGCGAAGCCTGAGTTTTGGGAGCCTTTCCTACACTATCCCTATTAAACCCTATGCACACGCAGGACCACTTTTTCATTTTTTTCAAGCAAAAACAAAAATCACAACTGGATTTCTGCCTTCCTCACAGTAAAATTGCCTTGTACCTAGCCCCTGTGCAGCCACAGTCATGCTTTTTTCCTGCCCCAAAGCACCTATGGGGCTGGCCAGCACAGGTGCCTCAGTGCTTGCCTGTCAGCACCCTCCCTCACATGGCCGCAAGCAGCTCCACACCTGTGGATTGTTGTAGCATCCCTCAAACAAAGTCACCTGCACTGCTCGCAGCCACCCCTAGCCAACCTGCAAGCTAGGGCATATTCATATAGATGTTTATAGCCCAGAGTCAGTCAGAAGCTAAAGGGTTATATTTCTGTATGCTGTTTCACAGGACGATACCAAAAGAGGAGAGGCTATTTCTGTAATCTGGAGAAAAAGCTGGGAGAAAAAGAAACAAGTGAGAAGGAAAAAAGTGAGGGGGAGCACAGAAGGATGAGCAGGAGCTGGAAGAGCACGTGAGTGAGAGGCCTAAAAAACAGGCTGAGACAGCTGAAGTTGGAGAAAGGAAAGGTAGTTTAGYGACAGTATTTGACTAGGCTCCTTTGAGATAGGTGGGCCAAGAAGAAAGATGAAAGATTAAAGTAAAGATATCCTTTGGGCTTAGTAAGAATGCTGTGGGTTAGATTTCAAGCTTTCTGATGAAAATATTTTCATCAGACTTATGAGCAGAGTCAGCATCTTGGTTTATAAAGAAATTTCCATTCAGGAAATTGAGAATGGCAGCTATCACTACCAAGCTAGAGCAGACGATGGGATGTTTTTACCTTTTTATGTTGCACAGCACACTAAGTCAAAGGACGGAAGGGCTGATTATGCCATGTAGGTGCAAAGTGGGGTGCAGCAGCACTTGAAGGGCACTCTGCATTTCATATCACCAATGCAGAAACCATGGGTAGTGCTGTACCCAGAATGAACAAGTTTTTTATGGCCTTTCCTTATCATAAAACTAAGATACTAGAAAAGCACTTTATAAGCTATTCTGCCAACTCCTTCTTTATCAAGCAGTTCATAACAATCTTGCTATTCACCCACTACATACAGATATCTACAGCCTTTTCAATATGATAAAGTTAACTTGCATAAATTTAAAATGTGTGTTAAAGCTAGAGCCAGCTTTATCAAACTCTCATTCTGCTTCCATGCATATAGATTTCACTTATCTATTTTGCCAGGTTTGCATAGTTTCATATTCAGTCACTTTTTATTCCTTCTGGGAAGCCTACACAGCTGTATATTCAACTTTCTGGGTTTATTCTGTCATTGACTTCGCTATTAATTTTAGTTCTTCTATTGTAATGTCCATTTTCTAGAGAAATGCTATTCAGTGAATTTACCATTACCTTTAAGCACCAAAAGTAACAGATAATGTTCAGCATGACAGAGGATGAAATATTGCCTATGAAGAAGTCAGCAATGTCATGTGTTAACTCAGCATGAGAAACAACACAGGTTCTGATCTTTGCATCCCACCCACCTCCTCCAAATGCTCAAATCAGTGAACAATTGGAGGGAGCAACTCCCATGCCCAGTGTGATATACAGAAATCAACCCATTGGGAGAGACCCAAAAGATCAGGCTTTATCAATCTGGAGAGATCAAGGGAGAAAACAATCAGGAATCCCCAAATGAGGAAGAAGGTGTGAATAATGAACACAGATCTTTTATTCACAAAATCTTAGGGCCCTTATGAGGCACTCCACAAACCAGTAACAAAGAACAGATAGAGACTGTCCCCTTACACAGGRGACAGTGAACTCGTTGATTCTGCTGCTCTGGGAGCTGACAGGGAAAAACTATATCAGCAGAGTCAGAAAGAGAATAGACAAATTCATTCACAGGATGGAATAGGTAGACTGTTCACTTTATTATCGCTGATTCAACAACTGCAGCTACTGGGAGCAGCTACATTCATACGCACTCCCTAGGCAGTGCCTCCTACTGCAACTGTAGCCAGAGGACTAAGCTGGACTATTCATTAAATATAACTATTTAATATGGAAATGTTAGCTGACATGTGTGCCAAGAAGATCAAGATACTCACACGCAAGTCATTTGTGAAAGTATGCAGCCAAAGCAGGATGCTGCAGGAGAGATGTGTGTGGAAATGTTAGAATGAATTAACCTGTACTGTATATAGATTAGGCAAAAAGTGGCATTGCTGTACATAATTTTGAACATCTCACCAACAGCGTCAATCATATTTATCATGTACATATATGCAAAAATTTTTTCACATGTGACTAATTTCCAACTGCAGTGGTCACACAAAAGCAAACCTTTACATTTAAAACTACTTCTGTATCAAGCTAGTTTGCAAACTTTCGAGACTGGGGTTCAACAAGTCTTCAGAAAGACATAACATTGAGAAAAACATCACTATCCTTCCTGTGTAATTAGCATAGCAAGTTCTCTGAACAAAAGTCCTTCTTTCAACAGAAGTCCTCCCCAGACCACAAGGAGCATGGAAATAGATCTTAAGTAATGCATCTTAAAATTTCCAGGTTATATTACAAACACAGCTGCACAAATGTTAGCATATGAAAAAGAGAATTCTAGCTAATTAGCACGCGCATCACCATTTAAAACCCCTTTGCTGTCATTTTCAGTTCCAGTCAGAAGAGTTTAAGGTTCAGTTGTAACTCTTCCAGGATATTTATTTTATAGTAATCCACTTTTCAAAAGTTTAGATCTACTTTACTTTCATTGAAATAGATGTTTCTAAAATGAAACATCTGTCTAAAAGCATAAGAGTCTTGGCTTTGCTGAGCTTTAAATATCTTACATATATGAACCTATGCTGACGTGCACATCAAAGGGAGAAAATTTAAGGAGAAAAGTTGTCATAGGCTTAATCCAATGCCAGTAAGACAATTGTTTTCTTCTGAAATAAGAGTATTACAGCAGCTTTCAAATGATTTCAAAGGTACGACTCATCTTGACTAGAAAACATAAAACACCAATTGACATCTAAATAAATTTCGTATTTATTTCCATATAAATACATTCTACTGTTACCAATGGGCAATATTAATGAAAGATCCCTCTTTGAATACTACCTCAGTCTGATTAGATCAGGAATATGATGAAAAATTTATCAAAACAATTTTGGCTAAGATAATCCTTTTAACTAGAATAAACATTCTGATTTCGAGATGCTTTTCCCCTATGGATGCTCAGAGCAGGAAATACATGAGGGAGGATTTCAGCAAAGGTGTTTCCAAGAAAATTATAGATACAAATTAAACTATGGGTGTGAATGTTTTCTGTATTAGCATAGTGCATCTAATGCATTATATAGAATAATTATACCTTTTCTCCTGTTAATTGATGCAAAATGAATGTTATAAAAATAAATGGTAAATAAAATAGTAAATAAAAAAGTATGTGCAAATCTTGAATAAAAGTTGGCATGAAATCTCAGTTTGTGAAATCTGAAATAAAAATTGGCACTGTAAAGCTGTTTAGTTCTGCACATTGATTTGCTAGTCTTTCAGAAAGAAAGAGACCCTTTGAAGTGGCTTCAGTGCCTTCATTTTCAAAACTATAAGGGTTTGTAAAACTTTACAGCCTTCTAGAAAATGCAGTTTTCCCTTAACATCCACATTTGATCTATTCCAATGAAAATATCTGAAGACATTATGGATTCTCATGTTTAACCACTGAATCAAAAACAAATTATTGTGTAGTTTCTACACACTCCTTAAAACACTCCCATACAAGTGTTAACAAAAGTAGAGTGTCCCAGGATCAAACAAGAAATTATGAAGCTCCTCTATAGGACTTTTTTGAGTCACAGCCTCAGCTTCTTCCACAACAAAGCATACTGTATAATTCCTTTAATAAACTGAGTCAGCTCTGTAATAAAACTAGTTATTTCTTCTCAATCCCGTTATGCTTATTCTAGAACCTGGCTCTTCTGTTAACTAGAAATCCAAATTCCAGCTCAGATTTCTTCAAGGCCAGTTTGTATTGAGTTGTTTGCATTGCAGGCTTTTATTTTAAATCATACTACTTTTGGGGGTATTTTCTCCCATGGACACATTTATAAGTCACATCTTCTCAGATTTCCATTTCATTTTGTTAGGCTAAATAGTGCATGCTTATCATTCCCATGATCCCGGTAAGTATTCCTTGGACTGGTGGCCAACATGGAGAACCAGAGCTGAACACAATATTTAGAAAAAGTTTAATCGTGCCTTGTCCAGCATGAATGCTCTCCTATTTAAACTGAGAATATTTGGTCGGTCTTGAAGCCCATTTGTCCTTTTGTGCCTGGATCATATGGCCGGCTACTAGTTTTGCTGTGATCACCTAATACACCCGGGTCTGTCCCTTCCTCTGCTGTTTCCAAACAATATGCTCCCAGTTTATATCAGAAATTGTAAGTAATCCCAAAGTGCCTGACCTTGCACTTTGTTCCATTAACTTTCATCCTGATTCTATTACTCCAACCTAGAAGTCATTCATTTCTTCCTTTAAGACAGTCCTGGCCTTTCCGCATTACCAATGGCTCCCAACTGTATATCACCTTCAAATTTCATCAACATTCTCCTGCTTTTTATGCCAACGTCATTAAAAAAAATATGAAACATATACAGTCCCCAGCTTGATCATTAAGGAATTTCATAAGCACTCTTCCTTCCTGCCCACCACTTTCCCTTTTAATAGGACCCACTCCTGCCCTTGCTTTAGCCAGTGCCTTCCCCACAGCTCCTGTACAGATCCCACCTCTTGCAGCTTAGCAAGGAATTCCCTGCTGCTCCCTCCCAAACACTCTGCTACAAAACACGTAGAATGAAGCAACTTTCTCTATATAAGCTGTTATTTTAACAGGAAGATCCATTTACTAGGTTATGATCTATCTTTGCCAAGTCCATCTCACATGTTAGCTCATTCATCTCCACTTAATTATATTTTCCCTATAACACTTATCCTTGAGCCTTGCAAGCACAGTAGATCAGATGCAAAGAGGTGTGTGGATTGGCACACCAGTTCCCATTCTCAATGTGAACTCGTTCTGGTTCATTTCCTCCATCTGCTAAGTAAGAGATAGGAAAGCTCTGAATGTAACCAGTCTTGAAGAATAATTTTAAATAATGTTTCTTCTTATTTGCTTTTCTGCCAATAGACTGGAAGAAAACTCATATCATGCAGAGATCGCTCAGTATTTTGTAATCCTAGAGTATTTGTTCGAGGGAGATCTTTATCTTCAGAAGGAAAAGGCAACACAGATATAAAAAAGCTTTTGCACAAGGGGAAAGTAAATAAAATAGACTTTTCTGTTTGGAAAAGGATAATGCAGAGGAAATGCGGTATGATTCTATAAAATTAGCAATGCTATGAAGAAGTTGAACAGGGAACAACTAGTTACTATTTCTCACACTAAAAGAATAAAGTAGGGATTCCACATAAAATGCTGCAAAACTAACAAAAAGAAAGTATTTGTGGTTATGTAAAAATCAGAAGAGTGGCTTATGAAAGGGATTGATCAGTCCCTGAAAGACAGACATCTCCATGTCTATTAAAAACTATAACCCAGCTCAAGATATTCTCAAGCTGCCAGTTTCCACTGATAGACCCTTTATCTGTCCCTATATGAACTGGCCACTGTTGGCAGTTCATTAAATGAATATTTGGTCTGACAAACTACTGCTCTCAGTAAAATATGATTGACTGGGACATGAAATACAGCCAATTCATTTCACGATCAGCTCTAATATTCCTTTCACTAAACACAACTCAGGCCTCTTCATCGATACATAGGAAATATCCCTTAGAAATTAATGGAACATACTTCCTTATCCTATTCATCCACCCACACAAAATTCCTCAGGATTGTACAATCCTATTTTATCATGCTCTGCAACAATTTACTCAGCTCTCTGCTGAACTGAACTTGGTCCCATATCCCCCTTACACAGCACAGAAAATATTTCTTCCTTTTAACTTTTGCATTACTTAAAACTGTGTGATAACAAAGCATAAATAATAAGTCATGTATTGAGAAAGATGAAGGTCATTTTTGCAGGAAACCTTAGCACTCAGCCTTACTAATGAAGCATCTCATGTGCAATGCAGACTCTTTTTGACAGCATACCTGTAAGATCCAACACACTCTAGAGAGCTTCAACTTAGCCAAAAATATGTTTCCTGCTGAAGCACAAGACAAAGTCACAGCCCTCAGAAGGAGGTTGTGGGTGGAAAAAGGGACGGGGTCTGAATCATTTTTCTGCCCAAATCAAGAAATTATTTTGGCTTCTTCTTCACTGAGGTAATTTTGTGTCTGTGTAGATAATAATAAATAAATACATTGTAATCGCTGTGGATTTATGAGGCAACTGAAGCTATTCTAGAAAGTAAGGCTGGGAGAATAAGCTGGCAATTATTTTGATGTGTCACATGCCCAACAAAAACAAGTTTAAATATAATTTCCCTTATTCATCTACACTTTAAAGTAAAAAACAAACAAACAAAAAAGAACAAACGCAGCTGGCATTAAACCCATACTGTGTGGGCAGCTACACAATGTGTCCACTTTGCAGCCTTCCAGAGGAGCACTCGGAGGCTCGTTACAAGACTGACAAAGCAAATCTTAGCCCAGCTGACTTATACACACCCTTGGCAGCAAGCTCTCTTCCTGCTTACTTTTCTGTCATAAATTAACGTTTCAGATCCTACACCACCAGCTACACCCTGCTGATTTTGTATCATGCTTATGAACACAATGCAACCATTCGAGGGTTTCTCCAGATGAGCCACCATGGAAAAAAAAAATGGGGTTGAAAAGTTCTCAGTATGACGTCTTAATTCAGAGATCTACCAACTAGTGTAGCAAGCTGTCTCTGCCTCTAAGATGTCAGCTGCTTCCACTGTAGGCGTTAAACTTAGCTTTGAAGAGCTTCCATAGGAAAAGGCAAGTTTGAAAATATTACAGAAAAACACCATAGTATTTCTAGAATTGGACTGTATAGATGCAGTCTATATTCAGGMACATCATCAGTATGAAAATTATGACCTGCTGAACTGAATTAGAATTTGAAAATAAGCGCAATATTACCCCGACACCGTCCTCCTCACAACAAGAGCAGACTGTTGCAAGCTACTAAAGGTGCTGGCAAGCTGCTCAAGGTGATCCTACTTAAGCAGGGAGGTTGGAGCAGATGATCTCCGGTTTCAGCTGCTCAAGGTGACCATGCATTTCAGCACTGAGCTCCCACGCACCAGGAGCTTTCGCATACAGGACACTGGAGTAGGACCCGTATCAACGTGCCACACAAGAAATGCATAGCTCAGACTTTCTCACACCATTTTATTGTAATTTTTTTGCCATTTTGACCTTAGATTTATTTCATTAGATTTCAATGCATGATAAAAGTAGAGTAGGTGACTTTGTCATTATTGACTTCTCCAAAGGACTGTAGATCTTTCCTGTTACATAAACATCGTGGAGATAAGAGACAAGGAATGAGACACAAGGAAACCCAGCCATTTCAGCTGTCTGTAGTGAGCTTTCAAGTGGCCAAAGAATTGAATTTGCCCTACCACAAAGCATAAATTACTGAAAACACCAGATCTTTCACATTCAGTGAAAATGAATCTTTGGCTAAGTAGGAGAACTCAACAAATAGAACAAACAGGATAAAACTTTCTGTAACAATACTGACATCCTCTCAGGACTCCACAGTCAAAGTTGACAAAAAGATAAACTTAAAATATCATCCTTTTCACTTCAATACAGAGGGAGACATTTTTCTAAAGAAGTGCATGAACAAGGCCTGAAAATTCATCTCTTTTCTTGTTGAACATGGGATTTCTGGTGCTCATAGCTACAATCAGAAGTGCCAGTTTAATTACTAGGAAGTATTTTAAACTACTTTAGCAAAATTACTGAATATTAACTATCACAGCTACTGCTTTAAGCCCACAGCCTGAATGGATCTGAACCAGGAGTCCTTGCTCAAAACTGTGCCTAAACTTGAGTGCACTGACCCAGGCTCAGATCACAGCACAGCAAAGGGAAGACAAGTGTACACAGAATAACAGAGTAAGCAGCACGAGACCACTTGTTACTTCTACATTTATGTATTTATTTCATGGGTAAGCTAGAGTGAAAAGAGGTTGCCTTGAATTTCCTGTCCTTGCTAGGAGGACTAAAAATCCTTGCCAGTAGGACTATAAGTGTATATTTGCCCACATGAGAATTTACAAGGTTTTAGGGGCCAGGAACATTATTCTGCACAAAACCGGGTTATACTGTGARGTTCCAGCTTCCCTGAAGTCTTCAGCAAAATTCCCATTGACTCAAGCAGAGTCAGGACTTCCTATCTGTTCCCAAGAGGTCAGCTGTGCTGAGAATTGAGAGTTGCGTGTATTGCAAAGAGAGAGTATCACCAACTCTTCAGCTTGAACTCACTCTTCTTGTGATTGTTTTTGCATGTGGTGGCTTTAACCTTGCATGCTTTACAGATCAAGAATCTACCACTGCATTCTGGTTTTGTTTTATTTATTTGACTCAATAATGAGGCATACTTAGTTGCTGTTTTCAAACCAAAAGTGCTGCAGGGGTAGAAATTAGACTAAACCTCATAATTCATCTGGTTTCTCACCCCCACCACCTAGCTCTTGTTGTAATTATCCATTTGTTACAGTTCAGTTACTAAAATTGTTCCCTGCTCCAAAAGGGCTTGCAGCCTTGCTTCCTTCAGCTACATGTTATCAAAAGAGTTTAAACTGGTCTTGCCTTACAGATGCATGTAAGGAATCTCAAGATAAACTTACTTTTGGATGAACTGCTGTCCCCATAAGGATAGTGCTTGACCATGGAAAGGCCTCACAGCTCCTCTGCAGGAGTGCTTCTGAGGCACCATCACCAGACCCCTTGGCCTGCACAGCAACAGCAAGGAGACGGCGGCTAAGATGATGTGCGTGAGCGGATAGTGCCTGAGGGGGAAGTTTAGCAGGTTTGGTTTGCACAGGTTCTTGTGAACTTTTCCTGCAATTCTGCCATATACGCCTTTTTGCACCCCCTGAATTTCATTTTGAGTTTCAGGTTTGAACAAGAATGTTAAAAGCTCAAACTGAAACTCACTTGCAACCATAAGTTTCAYTTGCAAAACCTAAGTGGTCTTCAAGTCACATGAAAGGTGCAGATTAAGGAATTTAGGTGAAACTTGCAACAAGCAGGTTTATATCTTAGTTTAGAGCAAAGCCAGAAAGTAAGCAAGTTTTTTGTGGTTCTGTAAGAAACATTACATGCAGGAGTTCTCTGGCTTACTCTTGGTATGTGAAGAAATGTGCTCTCTGCACTCCTCTAAAATGTTGCAGTCCTCTAATATGCCAGATTATTTTTTCTTTAAAACCTCTGTTTAATATCTCTCCTCCTTCTCCCTGGAGCAGAAACAGCATCAAGACCTTTGGGCAATAAACTTTTATAACTAATTTCCCCTGAAGTCYCCCTTCTAGTTCTAAACTTGAGGGGTTCCTTGATCATGGTTATACACCATCTGTCACTATCTCCAAAGAGTAAAATGCCAAGGTGGCCTTCAGCTGTCAGCTCTGCCCCTCTGAGCAGGGTGTTACAGGATGTCTCATTCAGCATTTGCAGTCACAGGAGAGGGGAGATTCTTTCGTTCAGAGCAGGGAATAGTCTCTGCAGCTGCAGAACGCAGGAGGCCCAGGGAACGTCCTAAGGGCCAGCAGCTGTGGAAGCAAATTTTGGCTGCATTGGTCCATTACTGTTGATGCACATAAGGCATGAAAATCAGACTCAGGAAATAGTACATATGTGAAAAGTTTTGCAGTCTTAATTTTCATATTTAATTATGCAACCATATAATAGCTAGACATTGCTTTGATGCTATAATCAGTATTTTTGGTGCTAATAAAAACTTATGCCAACCTCTGCAGTGAAATCATAGTTGAAGGAAATGCAGTCCTGTCACCTCCCTTTTCAACTAAATCAATCCACGAGCACAGTAAGCAAGTCTTGAAAATGTCACAAATGCAAAGGTAAACTAGGTTTAAGATCTCTTCTTTCATGCTGTATTATGTATGAAATATGAAAAAAAAAAAAGATTTTACTCTTACTGTGCTTTGGGCACCAACCACTTACCATCATGCTAAATTACTCGCTGGAATGGCTGGATACCCAACTGCACGCAAACATCCATCTTTCAGAGACTTTCTGGGAGAATAACGAGACAACAATGACCTCTAACACCATATTCAGTGGCGCTCCTTTTGTAGTACTCCTGGCTCTGCCATGATTCACAACGTGGAATTCAGAGAGATTTGCTGGCACTCTTGCTGAATCGCCTGAGTTTTCCTGTGAGCTTTGGATTAACTCATATAGCTGACTTGTGCCTTGATTTCAACACCTATACTGCAGAGGTGATTATCATCTAACTTCAGACAGATGTGTGTTTACCTCATGGCCCTCTCATACTCTTAGGTGCAAATTCAGAACATTATTAGCAGCAGACATAACCCCTGAAAGGCCTAGGCAGACATTTTCCCCAACACTTTCAGGCAAATTGTAGACCTGCTTTTTTCATCTCCGTTCAGCTTCGTTCTGAGGTGAAGCAGCAAGGGCTGCCTCTCCAAAGCTAAGCAGAAGCAGCAACATTTTCACACACTGCAGAGCCAGGCAGAAACTAATAAACTGGCATAAACTGGCTCACTCAGCAAGGAGAGCCAGAGATGGAGTCAGGGAGAAAGACAGATCCATGAGCTTCCTCGTGCCGGCTCTTCAAGGAAGAAAGGAGTCCATGGGCGTAGAACAGGATGATTCCAATCCTGACATTTGGTTTAATTCCCAAATTAATCAAAAATTGCTTCTAGCAATTTGCTCCTAATTGCTGCTGCCTCCTCGCATCCCCAGTGCTCAGCTTGCCAGACCCTCTCCTTGTCTGCCTTATCTACCCAGGCTGAGATAGGGACATTGGTGGGCCCACGAGGGGGATCTAAACCCTGTTGGCTCCCCTTGGTTTTAGGCTTATGTCTAGAACTGGTACTTACACCTTTGCTGGCACACGCTTGCCAGGGAGCATCTCCCAGTCCATGTCTGTGGGAGAACAAGAATGTAAAAAGAACACTATGGCATGGGGATTCCCAACCTGTGACTTTAAGGCAAAGCTTTGCAATATTGCTTGTGACACATGAAATTAAAATGTCCTAGATGGACATGGACAACTAACCACAGACACTTGCACATATACCATAGAGCATATGTTAGCTATGGCACTCGAAAGAAATGAGTTCAACAAAGGGCAGCTCTGTGTCACCATTAGATAGAGGTTTAAAAAACTCCATCTAACTCCACCCCCAAAAAATATCTGAAGCTGCATCTCTGGTTACTGGAATTAGGTGTTGAAGCTGGCCAGCTCTAGCCAGCTCTATGCTGTGTAGCCTGCTGTGTGGCAAAACTGACACAGCCCATTCCCTACAGACAAGGGAATACACACAACACCTCTCCGGCACAGCCAGCTCCTGAACAGGCTTCCAGTTCTTAGTGCTGCTCATCCTGGTACTCTCACCGAAGAGATGGTGGCAGGCATGTGGAGAAATGTTCACTGCTGCGTCTTGGGCTGATCCTGTTTCTCAGGCCACAATCCTCACTTCCAAAGGTCTGTCATGATATACTGTGTACTTCATCGGTACCCAATAGATCACAAGATCTATTCTAATCTAAGAGATTAGATATTCCTGATGGAAATGTTCATCTTCATCAAGGAAAACACTTTACTTAGAGAATCTGAAAAAAATATGTTTCTCTTCTAATTAAATTAACATTGGAATATTTATTTTCTGGTCTTCATTTCATATATAAGATGATTATGAAAAACTTCTGATTGTTTTATAAATGTGAAGCAAAATGAAATGTTCTTTACACATCCCAAGATAAACAGCTCTTTTTTTTTTTCCTTTCCTTGTCACACATACACACACAACACTATTAAAAAAAACTTACTTCCACATCCTTCCTTTGTGGTTGAGAACTCCTTTGGGGCAGACAGCTCCCAGGAGAGTGAACAGAACACTTGCCATTGCCTTCAATGAGAATAAGACTGTGCCCCTTTCTTATAGCAGACAGAGAGTTAACCGAACAGAGCTGAAGATGTATTGTAGGAGACAGGAGTAAATCAAATTATATGAAAACATTCCCACGGTTTTGATTTACTTCACAGAAAGAAGCAAAATATTAGACATCTTATATTACTTCACATTTGCCTGGAGGGTAAATGTGAGGTAAATGTTCAGAATATTCTAAAAATGTAGCAATAAGCCCCTTCCACTAAGTTCTGTATGATTTCTGCATTACTGAGAATATAATATTTTTCTAAAACATTGAGTAGCAGTCTCTAATCCTGTCTCAGAGGCCAATAGATTCCAGTGGTTTAGATCTGCTATTCCTTTACAAAACTGAAATCGGGAAATTAATTAAAATCATAAACAGAAGGCCTCTTTCCCAGCCATAATCTGGGCATGTTTGTAGCGATGCTGACATCTACTGGGCAAAAGTGCCTTTGCACATCTTAGTAAATGAAGATTTCTGCAAAGAGGGGAAGAGTTGGTCCTTGTTTGCTGTTTTTTCATTTTGTTTTTTATTCCGAACACTCACGTTGCATACATATCCAATCAACACTCAATTGATTTACCTAAAGTCAGTTGGTCAAAAGAGATGTTACTGGGAACACTTAGCATAGGATATAAGGAAAATACAGGAGACAGACATATTCCTTCTATAACTCCTGCAGATTGGTCTCTGTACTTTTAGGAGTCTGAGTTCCTTGATTGACATGTAGCTTCAAGAATATAAGGACACACATCTAGTTTGTGCTCACTGCACATAAAGCTCTCAAACTATGGCAGCTGAAGATAAAAGCCTATTGCAAAATACCAAATTTAAGACACCATGCTGTACTATAGAGCTCGTGTCTAGGAACTTAATTCTGCAAAGACAATAGCAAAGGCCTGTGTACCTCAATTTGAGCAACACCAAAACCAAATTATAAAAAAGTAACATCACCTAAAATTTTAACAGAGTTAGAATGAATCAGGGGCGATAAAGGGTTGTGAGTGGATTTGTGTTTCCTCCATTTCCAGGTAAATTTCTCATCATCTAACTTGGTCTGAATTTACAGGATTATGAATAAAAATGAATTTGATGAATAAATATTTGTAGAATAAAGGAACACTATCAATAAAGCAACTTAATTAAATTGTTTTCTGTAATATATAAGTATCTACAGCCAGAATTGTATTATTATATTATTACATTGTAAGATCTGCTCTATATTGAAGTTTTCCCTTTTACCTTGACAGGAACAGGATTTTAGGCAGTGTCTGCACAGTCTTTTCATAGCTCTTGTTCAGATTCTGAAATGGATAAAAATATGTAAATAAGATCTTGGGTTTATGTGTCTGATGAATAAGATATCATAACTCCTAAACCCAGCCTTTTTTTGTGTATCAATCCAGTAGATAAAGCCGATATTCTGACACAAAGCATCAGTGGGAGCCAACACACTTCAAACACTGCAGCACAATGGTGAAAACCATCTCCTAGTGCTCTCAATAGAGATGCCTCATTTGAGCCATGTTCCAGTTATCACCTTAAAGTTTTCTTGGAACCTAAAGCTTGACTTCTCCACATTCCCTGACATGCCAGTTTTGTGAGGGCTCTGCAGTTCTGCATTTACTCCTCACACGAGTTCCCTCAGTATTTGTGTGGACATCACCTGCTCCAGCACATGCTCCTATTGCCTGCAAGTGGCTTGTCAGAGCAGACAATGAGAGCGTACTTCTGGGGCTGATGAACTCTTCAGGAATTGTACAATTAATGGGCCCGACTCTGCAACAAAGGGTTTTGATTTTGATTTTATTCCAACTGAATTCTGCAACCACGTCTTTATTGCTCCACATGCTTTCAGAGAAATGGCAGTCACTCAACTCCGAAAAGGTAACCTAGGAACTTGTCTCCTGCCAGGAAACAGACTGCATATCCAGCGTATCTACAGCTACTTCCCAACTGGCTCCCTCTTCTGCTTCCCAATCTGTGCAATCTGGACTTCACACGGTTCTTCCAGAGGAGACTTTTCATGCATGTGCCCTGCGCTCTGTGGTCAGAGCTTTGCAAACCGCAGAGCGCAGCGCTCAGCGCTGCCACGTCTGAGGCTCTGAAAATCCCATACTGAAATGCCATTTATGTATTCACATCAATCCCCTCTAAAAGGGCATTTAGGAGGGCTTAAGCACCTAGTGGAACAAAAGCCCATGGCCTGGCACGTGGATAGGCTTCCAACAGAGCCCTGCATTTAAAAAACACACAAATCAGAAATAAAGAGGGAAAAGCAGATAAATCTGAACAACTGTTCCTGAACAGAAATAATTTCCTTATTCTATTATAAACCTATTTCTGATTACCTAAAGGGGATGTTAAAACATTTGGCTTTCTAGAAATAACTTGGTTTCACAGCTGAATCGCCAAGAAGGATCCTTCTGGCTTGTACTCATTGAAAACCAAGGCACTCAGATTAATATCAACATTTGGGCAATTCTAATAACAAAGACTGCCAAAAGTATGTTGTCTATCAAATGTACACGAAAGAAAGATGTTAGAATATTAAGAACAGATGTCACAGAGAGCTTCAAAAAAGAATCATGCTCCCTACGTACTCTGCAAGGCAACATGCACAAAAGCTCATGAAAGATAAAATTGATGGATTTAGTCCAAATACTTTCAAACGCTTTATGTGTTTGTAAACTTACTTATTAAAAATGTATATTTAAAGATTGAGAAAAAGAGAGTGGTGTCATAATTTGACAATGGCCTTATATATTAAAATTCAGAGCCTTAACAATTCAATAATACATTAAAAATTACTTTTTACAGTCTCTTTTTAAATCATTGTGCTCTGTTTCAGGGACAATATACAAGATTTCTCCGGTTACTGAGTATTCATTTATTTAATTTTAATTATTATTCTACAGACAAAGGAATTCTATAAAAATTGCCTGCACAGTTTACTGAGCGTGACCATTGCCTAAAAACAGCTTATTATCTAAAGAGTTCTGTTATCAAAAACTTAAAAAAAAAAAACAAAACACGAAGAGAGGCCATTTGAGCAGCATTTGTTTTCTGCCCTTGTTATTTTCTATACTGACAATTCTCAACAGTAAAATTTAAAGTAGCGTTAGTCTTTTTGGGATTCCAAAATTTATGTATTTAAAATCACAGGTAAAAATTTTCACATATATCAATATTTAAGGAAAAGATCATTAAAAAAGAAACTACTGAACACCRTGAAGCTCACAGAACGTCAACAGGCCAGGACAGTGCTGTAGCTCTTACAGCTTGTCCAGATGTACTTTAAGCCAAATATTTTGAACTCAAGAATCAAGAGAAACTCAAGTGCAGCAGTTTGACCTACTGAACATGATTTTTTGCTCTTCTTACCAAAACTGCGTGGCAGCACACCTCAGGAAGGAGCGGCTCAGCATGAGGTAGAGCCACCACCCACTTGCCACCCTGAAATGATGGATGATACCACAGCAATGTAATAACATGACAATGCAGCAACAGTGGCAACAGAACCAATATCAACGTCCATGGAAGTTTTAGTCACTGCTTGTTTTTCTTACCACACAGCACCAGCAGGTAGCACTGGGGCAGCACCCACGATGCAGCAATCATGGTTTCCCTGCTTGGCAAAAGGGCCACAGGCCACCCCCAGCACCACAGGGAGACCAAGTMCTCTTCCCTGCCTTTGGCTGCCTTCCCCAGCAGCTGTTCACACCACATTTTACTCCCTTCCCACATTTGATAAGGGGATGTGGACCAAGGTGTGGGATTTACCTCAGGGCAGCAGCAGCGGCTGCTGCCGCATGGGTGGCAGCGTCCATTTTGAGTGTTGGGAGCCTCTCCAGCATCTCCAGACCATTCCTGCTGCCCTGGCTCATCCCGGAACGGCACCGTCAGCAGTGCAGAGGATAAGACGTGCCTGCTGGGGCACATCCAAAGCTTTTCCTCAGCTCTCCATGAGCTGCTGCCTTGGTGCAGGGGAGGCCGGTTCACTCTGTCCCTGCAGGCAATGGCCAGGCTTCCTCACAGCGATAGGGCCCCGCAGCCTCCTCACGGCCCCCTCATGGGGACAGGGCCACTGCCCAATCTCAGCTTTTGGGGCCCTCCAAAACCCCATGAAAAAGCACGAGGCTGAGATTCAGGGCACCGAGTGGTTGCTGCTTCCAGGTGTGACATAATTCCTGATGGAATCAGGCCCCGTGGGTGATGTCGTGTAACACAGCGCAGTGAGGAGCGGAGCTGCGACCGCCGCCTCGCATTGCTGGCACGAGCGTCCCTCCTGCTGCAGCAGCCCGCGGCGCGGACGGGTCCCGCACCGAGCCGCGCCATGAAGCGCAGTCCGACTCTCACGGCTCCAGCAGCACTGAGGCGCTACGAAACTGTATCTCCCCTTTGCAATATTTAGATTTTAAATATTAAAACTTAAATATTTACTATTTAAATGTTTTCTTCATCTTGCTTTTTAAAACGCATTCTCTGCATACAAAGTAAAGAGAAAAAATGTCAGCTTGTAATGTATATAGTTAAATGTTTGTTATCTTTGAATCTCTGCAAAACTTTATGTATTGTTTAGGAAATGAAAACACCCAAATAGAGGAAAGGCATAACATTTAAAATGTGCACGTGTCAAGCATCTCAATAGTCACTAAGTACAAGCCCATAAACTGCTCACTTCCTCTCTATCCCGTGATGGTTTCAGTCAAAAGAGGGGTCGAGGCAGACAGCTTGAGTGTTTCTGCCTACGCACAAAACAAGCTACAAAAAGAATGCCCAAGCAGAATTTATATCCGACTAAAAATAATTTGAAGTTAATTTCATTACTATTCTCTATTGGCAATTTTTGTTCTTCTTGGGAACGAGTAATTAATGTTGGAACAGGGCAGAGCTGATAGGTGAAGAAATTACCCAGACTGCCCCATCCTTTCAGCAAGATCAAAAAGCAAAACTGGAGGAGGTAACCAGCACTGCCAATGTGTTTCACATTCAAGATCCAATGAGCAATTTCCATTAAATTCCACAGGAGTTAAGGCAGCCAAACCAGACCCTCAGGTTTTAATCACGGATAGAACTGAAAACAGTGCAGCCTCAAAAGACTGGAGTATGTTGCATTTATGGCACAGGACAGCACGGAAAATGATAGCACAGACACTGCAACTCATTCACTTGATCAGTACAGAACTGTTTTTTGCAATCAATATATTGTCCAATGGAGCTTTAAGCATCCCCTAATGAGATCTCATCACCTTCCCATAGGGGATCAATCAACGGGTAACTCCTCGCTTACAAGAACTTTTGCCTAATAGTCACAATCTACGTTTTCCTCTTAGTTTCATCCATTCAACTTTATTTCTTGTCTTTCTTCAAACACATTAAGTAATAATCATCTAAATAATTTGTCTTCCTCCTCTGCACTCCTACGACAATGAAAAGATTACATCGTCTGAACTGTAACACTACAAATTTCCGGTGCTCTAGCAACAAAGAATTAGCTATTCTAATAAATACAAGGTTATAAGTAGAAGAAATGCATGACCAAGCTAGAGATCAATGAGCAAAAGGTGAAACTGCCAAAGAGATGCTCTTATTAGATTATCAAGACTCAAGGCTGATATATAGCTTTCACTGTGTTTCCTTATCCATCATTTTTATAGTATGAAGAAAGGGTTACAAAGCACAGATTGCCTTTTTTTAATTATCATGGAAGTTTTAGACAGGCTCAGATCAGGTTAACCAGGATAGGTAGTATTTTTTTTTTTCCAAACATGAAAGCAGAAAACATATTTTATTAATCTGGGAGAACTGTAATAGTACTGAGCAAATGCCCATCAGAGTCTATACAATATTCTTGTCTACCCGCAGCGCCTTAATCTGAATGCCGAGGACTTGTCCAGAAACGATAACCTGCTGGGGAGCCTAAACCAGACTCGGATTCATGAACCGTAGCAGTTGCTCCAGGAGGGACTTTCTGAATTATATGCAAACACCATTCTGCCTCTTCCAGCTCGGAAAGGGACGATGACAGAGGTCAGGCTAAACCAGCTGTTCCCTAAAACTTTCTTAACCTATTGGTATAATGTAACTCAACCACCAGTTTAACACCACCGGCAGCCATTCTACACTGGTGCTTCTATTAGTGTCTGCCCCAGGAAGCTGTAGGGACTTGTGCCAATGCTGGCAGCCTAGGCTGCGGGAAGCGTAAATTAAGCTGAAAGTAGCACTGAAGATTATTCCTAAATCATCCTCACAAGAATCGCCCACTTTGTCCAGGCTCCCTAGCAACAAAGACAGATTGTGCCAAAGTACGAAAACAAAAGAACATGCACGAAAATAGTCAATTCAATATGTAGCAACTCTGCAACCTCAGATTCATTACTCCTGAATAAGTCATGTTGCAGTTATATTCTACACTAGAGGCTTTGCTAGGACATATAAAGTTGTACAGAAACAGTGTGTGCATTTACTAGCCATTTCCTTGTCACAGCTGCATTATCAGGACCACATCTGGATTGCAACTAGTGTTTCAGTCTTTCAACCTTATTGTTATCTCTTAAATACTTCAGTTCCTCTAAACATCTCTTAACTGTCTGTAAAGGGATACCACATTCTTAGCAGTATCACATGTTGCAACACACACACAAAAAGATACGGAAAATGACCTTTAAAGCTATTGAGAATAACTTTTAAAAACTTTATTCGTAATCTTCTTTTCAGCACAGTTTAAGTGGTTTCCATAGCTGGAATGAATTACAGTGCACTGCCAGGATTTCCAGCAAAGGCCCTTCCACCCAGGAGAAGTTCAGTTGCATTCTGTTTTAATGGCTCTTGGCAAGCTTGCACTATTGTTTTTGTACAAACAGAAGTAAAATTGATATAAATAAAAATGGAACTTTATGTGAATGAAGCAAACATCAAATTCCTTAATCTTCAAAAGAAATTCTATGCCTGAATAATTAACTATGATATATTTATAAAACTAGRATAATTGAAAACAGGATTCTAAGCTGATTCATGTAGACTGCGCTGAAATATTTATTATTGCAAGTCCAGAAGATCTGTCTGGATTTTGTCACTGGAAATGTCTAAACTCAGTGTCCAGATGTTTATTTAAGTTGCTCCCACATAGTTCTAATGTCAATTACCAGAGGTTATCAGAGAGCATCACTGTGTATCTTCCTTGACTAATATTCTCATTTCTTCTGCATCTTTGATGTTTTCTTTCATTAAAATTCCTGGCTCTCTGCCACAAAAATCTGCAGTGCAGGCAAAAAACTGGTCTGCAGACATGACATATGATGATGCCCTATGTCTGTGCAAGGATAATATTTATCATCAGCTATCATATAAGCAGTACTATAATCAGTACAATGCCAATTTAAAGCAACTCAGAGAAATATGTAAGAAACCAAGGAATAAGAACTTCTGATATAAAAATAGTTTGGGTCAGTGAAGAAGATATTACTAAATTTAGTGACTATTTCATGAATCTGTTTTTTTTTTTTTCTTCAAGAGAAGGCAGAGAGCGAGCCAACAATAAAGTCATTTCACACATAATTACAAAAGGAACTGATGGATCTGCAACTCTGGAAACCACAGTTACACTGAGACTTTTATAGTAACCAGGAGACAACACAGGACACTCATAACAGTGACTTAAACAGAATGAGTTTCTCGCGCAGTCTGCAAAAACTTCACTATATCCAAATGCAAATAGTTGGCTAGCAGAGTTCATTTAGATACACGTCTCACCCCAAATTAGCTGCTTCATTTGGTTTACAGGCAAACTCCAGATGTATTTTAAGGGTTTGCAAGACAACAGCAGAAAATCAATGCCAATTCAATACAAATGGAAATAGGGATATATGATGATTTAGGAAAATAGTCCTAATCCACTTCATGTTTTAGTGTTAGGACCAAAATATACCAGATTCTTCCCTTGATGAGCAGTGTTACTCAGTTCAGTTCCAAATAATCATTAAGAGTTAAGATACCTGGGGGCTTGAATGGCTAATGCTATGAATGACTTTAAAATTCAAATCATGTTGATTATATCATTTGCTTCTCATCTTTCACTGACAGTTTGGAAAAGATGTATTCAGCTACCAGATAATGCCATGAGAGCAAAGCATTCAGCCTTCCTGGGAGTCCTTTTCCCTTACTGAGRTCTTCTACAAATGGTGTTGTTGCACCTCCAGATTTAGTTGTGATTTAGTGTGCCCAAGGAAAAATCCCACAGCTTCTTGCAGAATGGCAAGTTTTGTCACAGAATTGGTCCTCACTACAGTACAGGCTGCACTGAAAACTTGTATTCCCCATTGACAGCAGAGGTGGTGGTGAAAGCAAGAGCTTCAGATGGGTGCAAGAGATCCCATGACATGAAAACCAGAGCTGGTGCACTCCCCCACCACTGTCTGACTGGGCTTTTGAGCAA
This sequence comes from Eudromia elegans, assembly GCA_003342815.1. Lineage (NCBI taxonomy): Eukaryota > Metazoa > Chordata > Aves > Tinamiformes > Tinamidae > Eudromia > Eudromia elegans. The sequence continues at coordinate 2,803,363 of PTEX01000021.1, read as the reverse complement.
ATTAAACATCAAGCAGTTGAGAAGGCAGCCTTCAAGAGAACAGAAGAAAAGTATGGTCAGAAATTTTGCAACTKAAGTTTCTATTCAGCAGAAGTTTACAAATATTTCCTATCATGTGCTCAGCTTTAGGGACTCAGCCAAACGCTTGGCTACAGCTACTTGCCACACTACACCATGGCCTTGATCTAATAAACAACTACRTTAATACCAGCTGTGTGGATAAACAAATGAAATATGAACATGTTCATTAAGCATCATGGTCCCGCTGATCTCCCTCATGAGACCGGTGGAGATGTGCCAATTTGCACTTGATGCACCTATGGTCCCCAATATCAAATCTGAAAGGAAAACAGTGAGGGTGTCATGCGGTACAAATTTGTATGAATTTCCCCTGAAAGAAATCTCTTATACTTAATGCTAGAGGACATACTTGCCYATATCCAAATGACAAAAAATGAAATACTTTGTTCAAATTAAAAATAATTTGTCTCCCATGCATATTTCATTGTTCTTTTTTGTGCCATCCCCTGACTTAATTAGTTCACAACTCTTATCCTTGCATTCACTTGCGCATGGAGATGGAACCAAACACAGAACCAGTATTGCAGTTCACCAGAGCACTTGCACGCACATGAGTATTCCTAGAGGAATCAGCACATGCCTTCATGCTTCAGCAAATTGTGGGCCAATTTAGTAAGATCTTGATAACCCAACAATCAAAACAGATGTTTGAAACAAGAGATCACTCAATGTCTGAAAAGATTTGCATGTGCATGGAATAGCAATTATAGTATTTACAAGGGAGTCAAGGGGAGTTAGGCACTCATATCCCACGGAAAGACAATCGGAGTATGAAGTGTTTGGACTGCAGTCAGATAACATTTGCCTGCCATGATGTCAGCAGTGACACAGCACAGCAGAAGTGTGAGACGAAAACACAATCAACGGCCTACTGAAAAATATACCACAGAAAAAAAA
>PTEX01000021.1:2614456-2802380 GCA_003342815.1 Eudromia elegans | reverse complement strand
TTTTTYCCCAAACACACTAGCTTTTCTACTTCCTTTCACCTCCCAGATCGTGGGAGTTCACAACACAAATCCAAACATAAGTAAACCAGGAAATCTCTGTGGTAATCCCCACACRGACTACTCTAACAGCAGTGGCCTGGCAAGAAAATGTGAACCACAAACTCCTAAAAAGCACAGTTTAGTTCCCACCTCCTTGGAACAAGACCACACCATGAGAGTCCCCCTTCCCCAAACCTGTCTTTCTGAGGTTTTGCCTTTGGAAAAATTATAGTTCCTTCCTAGACTGCTCAAGAAAAGAAGCAAGGCTGGAAAAGTTGGGAAAAGCTACCCTACAACAGAGTCCCTAGGGTAGTGCATGGTATATTCCAATGCAGGACTCCTATTCCCAGCCCCTTTTAAGCCATTTATTTCACACAAAAGGCCAAGAACTCAGTGGCCCAAGGATTCTCCTTACAGGCACTAGCTTGCCTGAGGCAGACCATGAGCTAAGTGTAGCTCACATCAGCCGAAAGCATTCTGAACAGGATTCCGCCACGATGACTGCCTCCRGCAAAACCCAGCATAGCCACCTACCTGAGATGACAACCAGCCTCCTGCATCCACAGAAAGGCCGCTGCAGCAGAGGTGCAAAAAAATGAGCATCCATCTCCCTTCCAATCAGACTGGTCAGGTCTTACCTCCTCTCCAAGCCTGCAAAAGGCTGCCAGCTTGTGGTGCTTCTGTGATATGGAAACCATGGGAGACTTCCACATCCAAGTCCCTAACTGCCCGCARGCTGTCACCAAGTAAACCAGCTTTGCCACGGCCATGCTTCTTAGATTCTCAATATGCCCCATATCMTCACGTGGGAATCTGCAGCTGACACTGCTGGTTTTAATTCCACAGCCATCAGAGGCAGTTCACAAACCATCAGACTTAACACTACTAAATACCAATCTACTGATCTGCAAAATCAGACAACACTTCTGCATTTTTTTCTGTCCTATTGTCACTCGTATAGTCTGGGAAAATAATCAAGTACAGCAGCATTTAGGCTTTTCTTCTTTTTCATATTATTTCCCCAAAATTTTAAATAATTTCCAAGCTGCTGATTCCTTCAGATCATGTATCACCAAAGCTGGCAAAGATCATGTATCACAGCTGCTGCCTCTCATAGATACCTGCCTCATATGCTATAGCTTTCACCCTTGTGGCATGCTATTTAATACTTGTCTCTGTGCCATCTTTCACACCTGTGTGATTGCCCAACTTGGGATCTTACAGATCTTCTTGCTTATTTACATTTCTCCAAGTTTCCCTTTCCTATAAGCAATTGTTTTCCTAATTACAGTGTTTTCCTTCCTGAGCACAGAAACAAAAGGACTGATTTGCCCCAAATTTGACTTCAAATTTTACATGATCAACACATTATTCACACAAGAAATTACTTTGGCAACATTTTTAATTCTTTRTTTTCTATTGGGTTATAGTCCAGGGCAAGCTCCTCAGTTCCCAAGGTATGTTTTGAAATGTTCTGGAACTGAAGAACTGTGAAATACACAACAGCAATACCACACTTCATTAGAAACTTAATTTCATGTAACTAAACCATTCCAGGATTCATCATCATCTTCTCTAACCTGTCTCAAACTTCTGAATTGCACAAATTCCTCTTCACCATGGGACTCTTTATACCTGTTTCTCCACTTTGTCACTGCCAAGATCTGAAATCCAAAGGACAYAGACATACCCATGCTCAAAAGTGGGACAAAGAAACCCCCCAGAAAGCCTCCTTCAGTCAACAACTTACAGTTTACACCTGAAGCCTGGTTGGGCATCCACACAGCACTCTCATACCCAAGGCTTCCCACAGCACTTTGCTTAATAGCTGCTAATGGCACAATGAGTATGTAAAACACTTCACCTGTTACTACAGTGAATGTACTGATTTGATAATTTATTAAGAGGGAAGTTTACCCTTTCAGGCGATCCACTTTGGCAAAGTCCCAACATGCCAAATGTTCTCGAAATATGGATCAAGAAAACTGCCTCTACTTCAAAAGTTTAGAGAGCAAAAATAAGCCTGGAAAGCACATGAAAAAAACATAATTTTAGTTAGCCTGAGAAGTCAGCAGCAGCCTAAGTCAAGCCATCAGCAGTCAGTCAGTACAGGGACAACGGTAGCTGCTTTAAGAAGGTGAAGAGAAGCAAATAGGCCTGGAAGTGGTAACAACTTCATGCATCAGTGAAGGGAAAGCCAATACCGTGCTCAGACCTGCTGTCCTTAATCAGCGTAAGAGGCTGAAAGAAGGGAAGGGTGATGAAAGTAGCAGYGTGGACAACAGTAATGCAAGAAGTGACCTGCACCCACAGAAGAGAGCACTCCACCGAGCCAGGACCATGTGCAGCAAAAGGACTGAGGAGATTAAACACGTGTGAGTGAGGGACCAGACAGGCCACCACCATGCATGCTGACTGATGAGGGTGAACAACTGAAAGTTTGCCAGATATCAATACTTCACATTTCACATCTCACTATATTCAAATGATCAAAGTATCTGGATATGCAGGTGCACAGCTGGATGTACCCTGGTGGATTTGCAGGAAGCAGAGAGGCAGCAATGGAAGGAGGATGTGTGAAAGGTGGCCCATGCAGGGAGCAATAGGTGACAGGATAGGGATTTTATCACAGGGACTGYACAGGAGAGTTTATGAAGTATTTGGGAAAGAGTAACTGTCTGCTAGCAAAATGATGGTGATGGAATTAGCTGCTTTTTACTGTCGAAAAATGGCAGAAAGGTTCCCACACCGCAATTCTAAATAACATCTTGCTGCTTTTTGCATGACTTGCATCTGAAAGACCCTTGTTTTCCAGTAATCCTACTCCGGCAGCAAGATGTATTCATCAAAGCAGGGCCTTGCACAGACTGCTGCAGCAGTTCTCAGAAATCAGATTTTGACAGGCCCTATAAGGAATCTCTGGGGGTTGTTTTTATTTTTTTAAATAATAATAGGGTTCAGATACATAATCCTGATTCAAATCCTAGTCCACTGGAATATCATTGTAAAATAGCTTTCAATGCTGTTGCTCATCTGTCAAAATTTGTAATAAAAGGCAGGAAATGTTTTTGATAGGAATAATTTTATCCTTAAGGAACAGCAAAACCTGCAAAGTTCACAGGACTCATTCTCAGAATATGAAAAAATACTATTCCAAAGTTTGAAACCAGTGTACAAAAATATGTCAAAACAAGAAGGCCTTTAATATAAAGTTTTCTGCTTCATCTGACCTCTTGATGTGCTTTGTAATAATCACCAGAATAAAATAGCAAAGTTCCTTAAAGTCCAAACAGAATTTGAGTTACAAAATAACTTGAAATTCTTACCTATTTACAGCAAAAGGGCAAAAACTCTTATTTTAGGGTACTGGCACAGAAATAAGCTCTCCTTGTGATATGAAAGTATCTTAACAGCTAACTTATTATGTATTTATCATAGCTGTCCATGCATACCTACACCCCACACAGTAAAAGCAAGATAATCTTAAATAGATTATGCCCCAGTAAAAGTACCTCACATTTATACAAGAGCTTTCATACATGAATTTCCATGCAGTAGCTCACAGGCACCTTAGCTTACTTTATGGACATGTGTGGATACCCTTTGTAAGTGCATTCTTCCCAAATGCAGCCTTCTCTTGCAGATGATTCATCACAGGCTGCAAAAGGAGCTCTCTTTGTCATATGTGAAAACAAAATATTGGTCTTTTCACAAGGGTTAACTGTCCCAAGTGCTGTGAAAAGAGACTCCAAATGACACTAAAGAGTATGTTCTTACACTCTTAAGGCTGATACCAAACCCTTCCCATAGCTGTAACATTATAATTTTAAGGAAAAAGAAATCACTAGGTCAAGAATTTTCATTTTCCAGGTTTGGAGTTTTAAGGAGTGCTGCATAAAAATCAGTTACGTGGCTTATCTTCAGGCATCCCTTCTTGAATTCAGTCCTCTCCTGAAACATAATCTTCATCTCTTACTTCTCTGTATTGCATTGAGGCCTCTCCCTCTGGTTCAAACCTGACCATTTTTATATTCAGTCTTTCTGCAAGTTTCTGTGCCGCAAGTTTGGCTTGCATTTCCTATTGAAAAAAAAAAGGAAAAAATTCATGAAAAGCATTCATTTGTCAAATTTATCCTCCTCATCAGAATCCTCTAAAGGATTGAAGACTTCCTGTCTTCAAGTGACAAGAAGATTAAATTAGCACATGTTTGAAAAATGGTAAGCAGCAACAAATACTTTTACAGACGTGTTTAGTTTAAACTTAAGCTCAGCACCATGGCAAGTCCACACCAAAATGCATTGGAGGAATTCACTGTGGCATCTCCTAAATTTTAAAGAACTTCAGAACTCAAGATACTTCACATAGAATAAACTAAGTCAGATATACCTACCGTCATGTTCTAGGAATACCAAACTCTAATATGCCTTCTCTTATCCATGGGCTATAAACTCATTAAAAAATAATAGGCAAAGCATGTTAAATTTTCACTCAAGAGATGAAGCAATTGCAATAGAGTTAGCAAAGCTGCACAGAAAGACTAATGCCAAATTTTGTTTAATACACGAACAGAGGTTTCAGAAGGGTTACTTTTCAGACCAAGCCTTAGGTAAATACCTCATAAGCTTCTTTTTGCTGTATCTGAATTGCTATGGACTCTTCTATAGATAATAACTTAGCAGGAGCATGATGAAGTGGGGGTAGCCGAGCTGCCGTGATGTCATTCAAATGTTTCTTATCCCTAAGTCGTCTTTCTTCAGGAGTCATTGGAGAGCCAGATCCCTYGGGGGACTGACTGGATGAGGCACCATGTGTTGATCTGCTTTGCTCCCCTGATAATCTGTGAGCGATAGAACATACAACTTGTGAACCAAATTTGCAACACAAGGTTAACTTCAGTTCTGAAAGCATATTACTCTCAACATGTAAGAGCTGAAAAGTTTAAAGAGCATGTCAAGTGCTATGACCCTACACATCACTTAAAAACAAGCAGTATAATAAAGAGCTATAAAGGTGAATCTTTTTCACTGTTTTAATTCATTTTGAAAAGTTAGTCAGCATTTAGCCAGACAGTTTCTCTGCAGAGATACAATCCTGCAGGTTACTCCTGACAGTTAGCAGAAGACTCCACCAATTAAACAGCATAGATGAAAAAGCAGGACCTTAACAATCTAGGAAAGCATAAACCATCACTGCTATCCATGCAGTGTGAATTGTAATATCCATGCAGTGTGAATTGTAATATCTGCACTGGTGGAAAAAGAGCAAAAGCAAAGGCTGGATAGTAGTAAAGTTTTGCATAATCCATAAGAAAGTTCTGCCAATTGTTTAGTAGTTTTGCTGCTACGGCTACAAAATTCTATGAAGACTTACAATGAATAGAATGGCCATACAGTGTCTGTGAATAATGCTGAAGAACCAAAATATTGACATAGCGTAAAGTTGTATGACTTTAAATCTCTGCAAACACCACAAGAAAATAAATCCAGTATACTTGATCTGTATAATTTCTAACTTCATACAAATCAATTACTTCACCCCCCTGAACCCTAGTCATTTAATACTTACATATTAGTTTTAAACTTGCTTTTCTTGGTGATGGGGTTCTTGGCTCTAGACTCCAGCACTTCAATATAATGCGGCGTCCTGCTGAAGACGTTGCCCGTATGTTTAGCAACATTCTGCTCCCTCTCCAAAGCTCTTCCACTGTCATCCCCGTCTACAATCGAAACTTTCTGGAAGGCTTCGGCCAGCAGGTCTTTACTGCTGTCCAAAGCACCTGCTATTTCCTCAGGACCCTGAGGCTTATCCTGAGGGAGGTGCTGCTCATCGTCCAGGTGAGTGCTGGGGGCCGGCTCAGAGCTCGTTTCACAGAGGTTATTCTGGGCGGTTGCAGGGGGTTTTTCGGAATCACTTTCCCCCAATGTCCTCGGGCTGCCGCRGACCGACGCGGCGGCCTCCCGCGCCGCGCGCTCCTCCTCCTGCCGCACGGCGTGACCCAGCCTGGCCGCCAGCTCCGCCACCTTCCTGCCGCCGTCGGGCAGCCGCGACACGAACCTCCTGGGAGCGATCACAGCGCCGTGAGGTGGGGACGTTGCCGGTGGCCGCGGCCTCCCTCCCGCCCGCCCGCCCCCGGGCGCCCGCCCGCCGCGCTCACCGGTCCGCCAGCAGCCGCTGCTGCCGCCTCAGCATGTCGCGCAGCTCGGGGAGGCTGCGACCCCGCAGSTCCGCCATGTTGCCGCCGCGGGGCCGCCCGCATGGCCCTGCCGCCGCCGCCGCGCGGGCCCGCCGCCACCCGCCACTTCCGCGGCGCACTGCGGGCCGCCATCTTACCGGAAGCGACGGCGGGACAGCAGGGCCGCACTTGGTCGGAACGCGAAAGGGGCGGGCGGCGGCCTGAAGCATCGCGGGACGCCGGCCCGCGCGAGCTTGCTCTGGCCCTGCCCCAGCCTTGTTCTAACCACGTCCTCGCCTTGTTCTTGGCGCGGGCCGGAGCGGCTCCCAGCCACTGCAGAGTCCTGCGCCGGCCCCAGCGCCTCCTTTTCACTGAGTAAAGTTTTCTTCGAACTGCATTCACTTTTAAAGGCAGCTGTGCACAGCAGAGGGGCTGGGTGAGGAAACCCAGGCCGTTCGCTTTGCACCAGGCCTTCCCAGCCCACACCAGGGCCGAGGGCTTCAGCAAGCCTCCATCCAATACCAATAACAACAACAATGAAGTCCCCAGGTAGATGGCAGTTCCCAGGCAGCAGTGTCGGCCTTGTTATGGTGTTCCCAGCAGTCTGCACATCAGACACCGTTAGAGCTACTGTAACTGTGCTGACAGTCACTGTCACATGTTTGCTTTTTAAACCACTAGTCCCCGTTTATCTAGAAAATGTTCACATACCTCAATTCGTACATGCTTGCTGACTGATGAACACCTCAGCTCCTTTTCCTCAGGTTTTAGTGCTGGAGCTGGTGGGGAGGCCACGGCTCACCAGGGTTCCTAGGCCCTTCTACACGTGCGGGCGGCCCCACGCGCTGGAAGAGCTCGCTGGGCAGGACTGAAATAAAGCACACTGAGCAGCACCCGAGTTCCTGCATGCGTGACGCGTTCCATGGAGCGGTCATCTCCTGTGCGAAGGTTGCCAMCATGGAGAGAACCGCTTACCTACTCACTTAGCTAGCCAGGTATGTCTAAAAATGAGGATTTAATGCATCACAACAAAACTTTAGTATGCACCTCACAGAATCTTATGTCGTGGAGTTTCAGCATTAAACATGGACCACCTCAACAAGATGTGGTGAGAGCCTTTTGGCAATCTGTACTGGAAACACACAGGGAACCATCAGCTAAGTAAACCCTTCACATTCTTCAGCTAAACACTGCAAACCAGTAACATTGTGATTATCGTATTTCAAAATCATCTTGTTTAGTTGACATATAGCTTGTTTCACTGTGTCTAAGAGATTTATCTCTATTATCAATGAATGGGTAAGAACTGACAAAAAACAGCGACATTAATTTCATTCCCATTCTGCTGAAAATGAAAGAACATCCCAGATGTGCTCAGATGTTACCTGTGGGATTGGGAGAGTGCGTTGTTTTGTTTTGGAAGGTACATTGCCATGTTCTTCCTTATCCAACGCAGTTCAATAGTTCCTTAGTTGAAAAAAAAAGAGTTCATCTACTTCTGTTACTTGGCTTTGAGAAGAGTCTTTTTGGTCTTTAAGGAGGGAGTGTCTTCCTGTTCTTAAGAGCTTGTCTGCCAAAGAAAACACTGACAAGAACATCAAGGCTCCAGAAGTAAACAGTTCTGTGTTCATACATGTTTTGAATGAACAAATTAATGTACTGTAAGAGCTTACAAGTTTTTAAGGGAAAATTATTTCTAAATGACTGTTGACACAATAGAATATAAAGTTTAAATACAGTGTTTATTGCAATTTATACTTTTCAAGTCCTACATTCAAGATGTATTAAAAGCATACAATATAACTGCATTATTTATATTTATACAGCATATATGAAAATTGTATCCCAAAATACTTTCCAGAAAATCTGGACTGAATCAGAGAAGAACACTTGTCACGGTACAAATGATAGAAGTCAGAGAATTGACTTTTGCAATACTCCAGGCCTACCTATATGGCTTTTTTTGATGGCTGCAGAAATTTTACTAATTTCTAACTTTATAGCACTTAATCCTGGTGTGTACAGGCTTTTCAGTCAAATTTGTAACTACCTATGCTAACTGTCACTGCTGCTGATTTGACTGGTAAGCTCCATATTCTCATATAACACACTCTTATGTAAATACTCTTCATCTTTCCTTCACAGTTATCATATTAAGACCACTAATACAATCTAATGTTGTTCATCCAGCTCATTGCATATATATTAAAATATAGCATAGGCTTAAGCCCTTTTTTAATTTAGAAAAAAATAGCATATACCATCAAATAGTTAAGACAGATTTACACAGAAAAATTGCAAGAAAGCTTCAAGGCTTTTTTTCAGTCTCTGCAAAGTTTTGAGCAGAGTATCATTTTGCAAGTCTCAGAATTAGGATAACTTGCACTRTGTTCAGACCAGTTCCTCATGAAATTATTAAAAGCAGAATGAACTTTCTTTTGAAGTCTATATCAGCATTTTGACATTTCATCCTGCTCTCTCCTGCCATTCACTAAGGACCTCACAATCATTCCATTTTCTCTATTTTGGTCAAAGCCAAACAGAGGGATAAAATATTTTTAGATATTTAAACTTCAGTTAACATTCTTCACAATCACACACATTTTAGCTTATCTATAAATTTAGCTTCTATCCATCCACTTTAAGTTTGATGAGAACTTTCAGTGACTACAGTCAAGAATTGGACTCCAAAATACAACAGGGCTGTTTTGGCACATAGGATGGTAAAAAGGATTATGTATGATCTGAGGCTCTATCTCTAATTGACATCAGCATGGTCAGTTTGGATTAGTCTTCAGTTTCTTTCTCCTCAAAACTGGCTTTGTCCTAATATTTGCTGTTAGCAAACGCTAGAGGGAGATAARATCACACAGGTAACAACGCTTGTGCCTGAAATTTGGGTTGTATCATTCCAACATCTTTTAGGCTCATAAATATGCACTACCAATTTAAATATTTTGCCATTTAGACTTTCACTTCATGATCTCAATCATTCATACTTAGCCAGTATTTCAGAACCTTGGTGAGTGAACTCAGCCTCTCAAATCCACTCAAGCACCAAAACTTAACTCAAGGAAAAAATACTCGGGGCAAGATTAGGAGTAGAGCTTCTCCACATCTCAGATGTTTCTATGCTTTTAGTATTAGGTAGAAAACAATTAATCTGCTTTGCATAATGAGAAGGTGCTTTGTCTGAAGGACTGTTTTTCCAGGCTGCAGAATTCCCTATTCCCAGGGACTTTCTCATCAAGCCTTATCCCACTGTAAAGGCTTCTTCTCCAAGAGAAGCAATTTAAGCAAAACACGTGATACAATTTTTGTTCACTAATGAAACAACTGAGGGGTTTTCCTCGCTCTTTTGATATGTACTAGACCTCAGTCCCTTGTTGCACCCAAAGTAAAACACATTTTCYTGTTAGTATAGACATATTTTAAACTATTATTTTGAAGAAGCATTGAGCATAATTTACAGCTTCTGTATCAGTGAAAATTACAGGCCTCCTTCAAACAGTAGATAATTTAGCCTTTTGTTAATGTTTTTCACTGCAGTGTTTCTCAAATTTTGTGCATAATACAACCCACAATGCTATATATGACTTAGAAAGAATGAACATTTTAAGCTTTTATGAGTTGAACAGTTTGTGACGAAAAAAATAGCACATGTATGAATTGATGATGATCTGATCACAAAGGCTAGGGAAGTTTGAGTTTCCCATGTTATTCTGTTCATATTTTGATTACATCAAGCAATTCATGTTCCTGCAAGGTACTTACATCAGATCAAAACATCCTCCAGTCCAGGCTTCTTTATTTAATAGCACAGTTACAGTATAAGCAAAGTTATCTAAAAATTTCAGAAAAAACATAAAATACTGCAAAAATTTCTATTTTAAATACAACTCTATTGAGCTTGAATTTGAACASGCAGTACTCAATTTAACAATTTGCATTAGCCTGGAGACAAAGCTAGTCCCTTTGAGAAACCCTGTGGCAAGGTGAGTGCCTTCTAGGATCAACATTCAGAGCAAGACCAACATTAAATGATACAAAATAGAAGTTGTTGGTTTTCTATAGCAGTAACTAATAAGAACAAAAAATACTCTTCACTCATGCTAACAGAATTACCAGGAAATACTTATAATTCTTTTTAGTTCGCTGAAACTGGGAGATCTAGCAGAATGTAAAAAAACCTGATATATTAAAATAAGTTCAGCATTAGAGGCAGTGGTTCCTGATGGCATATATAAGTCAGGGATAAGATTAAGTGTTTTGGAAGAAACAATATTGAAAATAAATATTGTTATTCAGATGAGAGAGGAATCTGCAATTGCTGTAGGCAATATTCTGTTTAGTGAGAATTCCTTCCTCCAAAAGGAATTTAAAATCTAAGTGACAGGATTTTCCTGTGAAATTACTATTGAATGCATCTTTCACTGACCCCATAACTGGTGAGGTTCAAACCAGTTCATTCTAAAGTTGCTCTATGGCTTACTGTTTGGGGCAACAAACACRATATTCACCTGCCTGTGCTGAGGGGATTCTTGGAGAGCACCTGCAGTTGCACCCCTCACTCCCAGCAAAAGGACGCTGGTCATTAGTGGGTCTCTTGCAGGGAACTGGAGCCACAGCTATAGCAGGTCTCTGTAGCAGGAGTGAAGAGCCCTTACGCCATGTGTACAGACAACTGGGGAGCTCTCAGATTAATGCCCGTTGCCAGGTATTTTCAGATTCTGCTTCTAGTATTGAAAAAATATATTAGAACTTCATTGTACAAATAGAATTACAACACAATTGAAGGAAAAAAATACTGTACAGCTATACAACTCCTTCCTTACTAGTATTTGAAATGACACATTGCAGTACAGCTTCTCTTAGATATGCAATATTGACTGCTGTTTCATCCCATCTCTTCCATGTCCCCCTCATAGGTAATGCCCATGATAACTTCACATAGAAGTTACTAAGAAGCTGCTTTCAGGATAAATTAGCAAGACTCCATGCTGCTGTTCTTCTCTATGGCTTGATAAAAAATTATCTAACCAAGCTGCAAAGGCGCAAGACATTTGTGTATATTTAAAAAGCACACTGACTTGAATGCTCAAGATGTACTGTTCTTTGTGCTGTACTCCAAGACTCTCTTGAACGGAGTGTACGTCCTCCCCGGCCTTGCACTTTCAGGAGATCTTCTGTCCTCAATATCTGTACTGTTAAGGAGATGAGAAAAAGCTTACACAGGATATCRCTAGAGTATCTCACTGCTGGGCTGGACGTGCCGCTGTAACACATTATTTTTATTGACAGGCTAATATTAAGTTCTTCAGCCTATAGCATATGGTCTTTGGGTCTTTTCTTTTTTTTTTCCCCTTTTTTCTTTTCAAAATTCTATACTCTGCTCCAACAGTTTACAAATACAATGGTTTACAAATATAGCACCAATAAAGCACACTGTGAAGAGGTTTGCTATGAATAAGTAGAAAAATACCTGAAAGGAAGATCACATTCTACACCAGTATCTCTGGTTTCTATATTGGTCTTTGGTTGGTTTTCCATTAAATAGTCCAATTTATCTTGTAGTTCTTTATTCTGGAAAACAGTAATTTTCAACACAACTTTGTTTCATTTAAATAATAATTAAAATAAGAAAGTATTACAGCAAAATAGCTTTTTTCTCATAATATAATTTTCTCATATAATTCTCATATAATAATTTTCTCATAATTGAGAAAATAAAACTCTTATTTTGAGATAAAGAAAGAGTCAGTCTTTGTTCAGAAGCCTCTATTTTAAGCACTTATAATACTGTTATAAAATCGTATATTAAGAAAACTAGCATGAATACTGAACCTTTGGATTACATACATTCTTTATGTGATTAATGTCATAAGTTTGATTTTCATACTGAAGAAGAGTAAATACAGCTAGTAAATATCCATCTGGATAACATTAGACAATGTCAAATCCACATTTAACGAGTTTCATAAGAAATCAAAATAACATAAACTTAAAAGGTAATGCCTTACCTCACATTCTAAGAAAGAGATTTTTTCTAAAAGCTGTATTATAAATAATTCTTTTTCTTTTACTTTCTTCCTTAGCATTTCAATCTGTGTAGAAAAACAAAACACAACATTCAATCTAATGGTGATCAGAAGGAGAGGGAAAAGATGTAGATACTGCAGGAATTAGATAGTATGTAGATAGTATGTATTAGATAGTATGAATTAGATAGTATGTAGATAGTATGTATTAGATAGATGTAGATACTGCAGGTTTAATTTCACTGTTCTGCCACTACTGAACACCTTTCACAAACTGCCTTGCTCCATGGATTCACTGCCATCCAGTATGATTAGAAGTGTATAAAGACTATACATGCCTCCTAACATGACTTTTAAGAATCCATATTTCACTGGAAACAAAAGCTCAAATGTTATGTGACACACTGAACTAAGGAAAATGCCAGGCCTTTGCTGCACTTACTCCTGTCCCAAAAATACATTGCACATATACTACTTTCTTGAAGGGCTTGTTTAATTTTTTTCCTGCTGTACCAGATGCTCATTAAAAAAAAAAATAGTTTTATACTTCAGGGAGAGAGATGCTATTACAGGTGAAAAATAAAGTACAGTTAGCCATGTCAAAAATATTGTGGCTGTCACACATTGTCCTAAGAAACCTCCTGACTAGCAGAAGTCTGTTCCTTTCAGGTGACCCCATCGAGAAGATAATAGCAACTAATGTGCAAACGGACTGAAATTTCTCCTTAGACCAAAGAAAATCATTTGTTATTCTCTCTCATTTCCTGCTGACCACAGCTACTAAAAGAACGGCTCATTAAAAGAGCAAAACAAAATAATAGCTAAGCAGAAAATTCAAAGGTTACTGCTTCTCCTCAAGGAGATTCAGGTTAATATCCATGTGGAAGGTATTCAGGAATGCACTGAAAGATCCGTCTGAGAAGAGGGACCCTGTCCCTTGTTTGCATGTGAGGAGGAGCAGGGAGAATTGGATCTGATGTGGTCTCCGGCGCTTGTGCAAAGCTTGTCCCACAGCAACAGCAATGACAGCTGGAAATGCTGCATCATCATTCTGCTCTCCATGTCAAGTGGTGTCCAGGTAGTACTTTTTTCCAGCTGTATTTCAATCCACCTTCCTTGAACAAGCCATTTCAAGTCAGAAGATTTGAAAGACTATTTGAAGTAATATTTGTAATATTCTCTTCTCCTCGTGGGCACACAAGGAAGCAATTTGAACACTGTATTATCATGGAAACTTTAAACCTACCACAGGCTTAACGCAGACGACACAAAGTATTTGAATAGACACCATCTTATGCCATTAGTGTAGGGAAGACCAGGTGTGATCAAACCCGATTTGATTACCTTTCAAGGGAACATGCCACATACAGGAAAGCAGGCAAAACAGGAATAAATTGGTGGATTATATATAATTTATTATATTAAATGAAATTAAACCTTAATTCAGTACATTTGCCTAAGTTACACTGCATAAAGTGAAAGTGCAACGGTTTCCTTTCAGAAACGAACGCAACAAGCATGCTGGTTTGTAAAGCTCATAAAGCACTTCAAAATGAAATTAATGTTAGTTATGGCAAAAAAATCTAAAATAATAATGTTTACAGAACCACACACACACTTATTGCACAAGTCTGGAGAGGATCTTTGCTCCAAGCAGTTGCATAAAGTGCAAGAAGAACTAGCTGGTAATACAGCAGTTGTTTGAACTGCTCTATTTTGGCTGAACACAAGGTAAAGAAAAAGAGAAGTAAAACAAGTGAAATACAGTAATGAGATGAGGGCCTGAGCAGTAGCCAGAGCAGTCTAGTGTCAGATACAAAAGTGTGACCCAGAGAATCTCAAATTCCTTGGACTGACTCGTGAATCTGAGTCACTTCTGGACTGACTCCAGGCCAAAATTATCACCAAGATGTTCTGACATTTTCTTTAGGCCAAGCCTGAGCCCTATAAAACACCTCAGCCTTGTGGTGTCTGCAGACTTTAGCACTTCATGTTGCTGCTGAGTCAACAACCTGCTCCCAAATCTGGCTTTTGTGAGATTGCCCTCTCAGGTTTCCTCATCACTTTGAGTATTATTGGAGCATATTCTTCAAATTCTTCTCTTCCAATCTGCCCTACAAGGGCCCAGACAGTCTTTCGCTAGCACCGGTCTCTTCTCCTGCCTTGTATTTTCGGAATCACGAGCCATCACTTTTCCTCCAAGCTTCTWCCAGCTCTTCTGCCATCTTTGCATGCACATTAGGCAGTCAAACCGGCAACCTACTCAGCAACACGATAGACTTAATTGCCCGCTCATTCCTTTGAGGACAGCTCCCCTGACAAAAGCGCTTGAATTTAGCAACGCTGCACCACATCATCAGCCTGTTTCCAGACACAGCATTCCCTTGCSTCCCCCACCTTGCCGTATTCTCTASCCTAAGTTCATGATCCTGTATTTCCCCCTTTTGTTGGAGGGTAGGTGAATATTCCAGAATCCATGTAGGAACAGCGGCAAGGCCCCGTTGGCTCTCTTTTGGTCTATCAGTGACCAAAAGTAATCACATGCTCTTTGGCATCTAAGAAKAACAGTCAAGAAGCAAATGCTAGAGAAGTGAGTAGAGATAGTAGAAGGGAAATCAAGACAAAGTAATTACAGCACAAAGAAATACAGTTTTGAAAGAAAATGGAAGTTGTGCCCAACTGTAGATTTTTCATAAAGAAAGTGAAATAGCAAGTATTATTTTATTCTATTTATTCTATCTAGTACTGAAGGCTTGAAAAATASATTGATCCATTGAATTAGAACAGATCCAGCTGTTACATAAACTCAGTCAGCATATATCCCTTGACATTATCATCCATTAATTTTAAATACTTATGAGAACACGGCACTTAATACTATATATTGTTCAGGTATTGTGCATTTTCCTTATCCATTGATCATTAACGCATGTGGCATCTGTAACACTGTTACACAGATATGAACAAACTGATMATAAATCTGACTAAACACAGGACAAACACTTATTACATTACACAAAACAAGACAGACAAGACATTACAACATCAGTCCAAACTATCAGACACAGCTACTGAACAAGGAAAAGAGAATTTGACGTCACAGAGCCCATTAGCTCATTGGACCTTAAGTGGTACTTATCAGAGTCTAGACAACAGTTTGGATTTTTTTCAAGTATATTACAAAATAGGTGGGAGTGAGCATCTTTTCCTCTTAATCCCAGACGAACTTCTTCAGTCACCCTTTACTACTATTGTTCTAGCATTTCAGAACTCCTATTACATATAAAGAAAAATGTCAACTTCTTAACTGATTTACATTATTGCACTAACTTGAAGAGAGCTTCCTAAGCTAGTGAGCTATATGAATACATTACATTGGTCTTTGATGTGCACCTATTGCTAAATCAGGCCCATAGGGCCTAGATGTCCTAATGGGTTATAAACATCTGCATATTGGCTAACAGTTCAACCCACCTTATTAAAAACCACCTTACTAATGTGTGAGTCTCCTAATTAATGACTTGGCCAGGAAATCCCCACCTGAGAAAGCTGATGCTATGCATGTAGAAACACTGTCCCCTATTACCAGCAGCAATTCTATTTTTTCCATAGATAAGCAATGCATTGCATTGCTCAAGTCTACCAAGGAATCCAAACACAACAGATTTTTGGGGGGCAGTGTGGGTGGTATTTAAGTGCTGCCATTTATCTTTGGCATCTTTTTGCCACTGATATTTCCATCTTCTCATCTTCTTTTTTCCTGTGTGGCTTCTTTTTCTTGAACTAGAATGGAAACTGTGTATCCATCTCAAGAATGGGATATATTGCAATGCTTCTGGAGTTGGAGTATCTTGACAATTGGTTAAGTTGGTTAATTGGTTAACTTATCATCTAGTTAAGTTTTCGGTGGGAAATTTTCTTCTTTATTCCCCATTGTGTAGTACAAAGAATCTTCTGTGTTCGGAATACCATTTGCTTGTTAGCAGGCAATATATAAACTTTCATGTAAGTGTCTTCCGCACAACAGGATGCAGCTTCTCTGGTGTTTGGTCACCATTTGTTATCCAAAGTATCTGAGACTAAAGGTGGAGAACAGCTCATGGGCCATGACCTAGAGACAGTTCAATTCAGTAGTTAGGGGAATTTCAGGTGAAATCCGAGTTCTCTAAATAATTTCCTGCCATGAAATCACATGCACTTTCCCCCTTTCAGTCCATTTCTGAACAACTCCTTATATCTGCATYTACCCACTAGCCTTGCTTATGAGTGCAAATGTGTGTTTTCTTCCCTCTCCTGCCTCTTAGCTGTGAAACACTACTGCATATAAGCTTTATGTACTATAAAAATACAATCCATTTCAACTGAAAACTCCATTTTAGAACTAAAGTTCTATTAAATCTCTCCAGGTTTGGAATGCAGATCAAGTCAGGAAATATTTTTGTTCTTGTTCATTTAAGTTTTTGTATTTCTTCTGATGATTTTTAGCTTCAGCTTACATTAAACTGTGTCCCCTCTCCTCTATGAAWTGATAAAAGAGCAACTAAGGATTTATAGTTCAGAAAAAATTTAGAAAGAAATGATTTCTTGGCTAAGGAGCACTCTAAACTCTGACATCTTACCCCACTTAGGTTGATTCCACTCAAAGCAGGTGGCAAATCTATTGCATTTAATATCAACAGTACTTTGAAGGTGGCTCTTTTCCTCCATAAGTGCTTACATTTGGTGCTCTCTGCTAGCTTCCCCTTTCACACAGACCTATGTTAGGGCTGACCATAGCCTTCTAACTTATTTTCTAAATACTATCAAAAACAGCAATGGAAGTGTTGGTGCGCCACAAGGCTCCCCTGAAAAGCATCTTTCTCAGTTCCTTTTGACTGCTTRCTTTCCCTTCAGGATACCTCACGCCTGTCACTTGCTCATGATCCATCATCTTTCCCTAAAAATGGCCTGAAGAACAATCTACCTTGCAAATTTTCAACCACAAAACTCTTCTCTGTAATTCTCCAGCTTCGAGAGGTCTCCATGAGTCTGAAGCAGCGTATTTTGTTTGTTCAGCAGTCCTGTCAAATGGGGTTCAATTCTGTTGCTGTGCCTTGTTTAAATTGGAGATGCTAAAAACATAAACCTGTTCCAGTTTACTCTGAAGGARTAAACTCCCATTTACACTTCAAATCTGTATCTCAATATACTAAGATGAATAAAGCCCCATCGCTCTAACCCAGTTCATATAGTATGTTTTGGTCCAGCTTCTGACAAAAGGAAATGCTGATGATTTTGACTACTTTCTTTTCACTTTTGTGTGGGTTTTCCAGGTTAGCCTTTTCTCAGTGTATTCTCATGTCACAAGAAAGGCAAACAAAGCCACATTTCTAGATGCTTTGGTTATTCTCTCTCCATTATATTTGTAAAGTATAAGTATCACTGTATCACATTTGTAAAGTATAAATATCACTGTACTACCTTCATAAGCTTTAAAATAAAGCTTAACTTTAAAGATAGCAGAAATTGTTGCAATAATGAGTAACTTTCTAGATATTCCTAGCCATTCCAGGTTAAATTTAATGCAGAGAGATGCAAGTGCAAATACACTCTGGGGGAAAAAAAAGAATTTTTTTCCTGGAATTTAAAAATTTAAACAGCAGCACAATTCCAAATTTTTTCCTATTTACTATGTAAAATATATTTTAGTGCTACCATTCACTAGTYTTTATTTTTCTTCCAAAATAGTGTCTCAGCGCACATTCCCTCCTAACATCCTAGCTTTTAAGAAATATATTTTTGTGCTGAGCTCTCAGCAGCAGTGGCACAATAAGCAATGCTGAAAGTCAGCCTAAGAATTCTGTTAAGAATTAATGCTTAATRTGTTTCTCACTGTCTAACCTGATCAAACTTGCACTACAGAAGTCATTAGCTGCCTCACTAACCAAGACATAGGTATTGTGGCAGATGTCTATGTATTTCTTAAGGAAATTGATTAAAAAGGAAATGAAGAACTAAAATAAAAATATAGTCCCTACAGCTACACAGCAATAGAAGATTTCTACAGAGATTCAACTCATATTGCAAATAAACTAAAACAAACATCAGCTAAAAGCAAACATACTTGAAAGGTTATAGAGGTAGTCATCTCACATTCTACTTGTTAAAACAGGAAACCAAATGTCTGAAAAGGCTTGCTGTGCAGATGAAGGAATTAATAGACCTGTATTACAAGGAATGAGCAAGGTAAACTGACTTATTATGACTGATATTTAAAAAATAAAAATAATTGATCCAATCCTTATGCGTGCTTTTCCCAAACACTTTAGGAACTTAAAATAATTGTTATACCAACTCAGCCCACAAGAGGTCAAATTATATTGGGCCATTTACTATGCACTTGGCAATAAAGAACGAAATTTAGGCTGTGGTGCTCATTAGTTATCAGAATCATTACATTTGCCACAGACAGCACACTAACAAGTCTTCTAGTATTTTTAGTATGATAAAAGGAACTCCATAAAGTGATAGGTGGCTTATGGGGACATGAAACAGCCTCTGGATAAATATTTATTCCAGTAGAAGACTGGATTATAAAATTGGAGAAGGATTCCTTAGTAGACTGTAGACTACATATAAAGATTGTCAGCCCAGTTTTAGGCTATATGCCATGTCGCATTAAAGGCTGTAAAAATGGATCCCTGGACTAGAAACAAAACCTTAAGTCTTGATATCCATTTTCTCTACTGAAGATACGGAAAAAGTAAGAATTTTAACAGAAAGTGATAAATGCTTTTAAGTTACTTTTGCATCCCACTTCCTTCCCTACTCAGTTTTGCATCCCTCTGCATGTTAGAGGCAATTCCTCGGTATCACATATGCAACTATACAGAAGAACTGTACAACAGAATCTTATAACCAATTTACAGCAAGATATATATAGGTAAAAAATCATTATACCACTTCAATAAAAATGGAAAAAAAGTCCAGTCGAATCAGAAACACTATAACAGCAAATCATTAACCACAAACACATGATGAATTGGGAAGGAATGCTTTAGATTATAATCAATTCCAAATATTTGGTATTGTGGACATTTGATAAGGAGGCAAAAATGAAACTCATCCTCATCCCAAAGGTCTGTCACTAATGCCAACGATTGCTGCAATCTCAGTATAATTGTGACGTCCATCTACTTTGAGAAGCTCTAATTTAAACTTAATCTACCTATTTCCCCATTGTTTCTCTGGAAACAGAAAAGTTTGCAATYACCGCCCTCTCCAGACTGCTGGAACAATTCCTTGGCATACACACAGCCAGCAAGCTGAAGCAACTTTTCAGAAGAAAAATATCTTAAAAATTTATGGTATATTATATCAGAAAAGCACAAGAGTGGTGAGAAAGGTGCTTTTGCCCCTCTGTTTCTGTGCAGACATGAGGAAACAAAAAAGGCAGCAAATATCTGAAATGGAAGTACTTTTGTACAGGAAGGAAATGAACTTATTTTACTGGCCACTTCCTCCCCTAATAACCAGTCTGCATTATTTCTTGAGTTACCCACTAAAAGTTTCAAATTAAGCTGTATTTCCTGAACTACCATAAAGAGCTCTAGAATTAGAGTGAGCCTAAAGATCATAATATAAAAGCTAAAATAGTGGTCACATAAACTGGATTAAATTGCTTTCACTTAGTGAAGCAGAACTCATGCTTAACTCATTTTCTGTTGGTTCCTGTAACTATGGAGACACCCAGAAGTTGCACACATCTCCCTTTGAGTTACATACTGAGAGAATGAGCATCCCCTAAAGACTCAAAACACATGGTTTTACAAGATCTCACCTCCTCAACCATGTGCTTGACTTTCTTCTGCTGGCAGTGGACCATATCATCCAGATGCTTGATTCGCTCTCGTAAGCTAGCTGCTACCTCCTCCAGATGCTGTGACCTGGCAGAAGGTGAAAAAATTAGGCAAATTTAGTGGGGAGCTATGCAGTCCAAGCAAAACAAGCACAACCCCTACTATCTCACCATGAATCAGGAAGACTAGGTCAAGAGGTATCTTACTAACAAGTCCAATTCCATTATCAGATGTCACTTTTATTTGTCTAAAGTACATTTTAATGGCAATCTTTCAGTCCAAGTGGCTGTCCCCACCCAAGTTAACTCACCTTTGCCTTGCATACTGGCTCGCTTACTCATGGCCTTAAGTGTTGATAATTAAACAAYATTAAACTATATGAAAAGCTCATCTCTTTGAGAAGTCTGTTCTTCCTTGAAGTGAAAGGCACTTGGACAAGTAGATCTCTATCACTAGAAAGGCACACTGATCCTGACCTATTACTGCCTGCAAATTTTTGGGAAATACATACTAAATAATCATGAAGCACATCTGCTGGTGTCCTTTTAAGTGCTTTCCAACTGCAGAGCAGTCTTGGGATTTGGCATAGTTGCCAACAGCAGCAACACACTAACTGGAATAGTACTAACTCATCAACAGTCAAGAGTAATTGCTCTGAATATTTTAAGTTTGCATGTGTGAATCTATAGATAGACTGATTTCTTCAAATCCACTTTCTACAGAGGCTGAACACCCACAGGAGTCCTGCCACATTTGGCAGCTTGCCACAAAAGTAGTTTTAGAATACGCAAATGAACAGAAGGCAAGGTTTTTAATCAGTTTTTGGCACACTGGCCACGGGAGCCTCCACTTTTATCTGAATGTACAGTTCTTGAAATTATGAAAAGAAAGCAGTCTCTGGCCTGCAAAATAAACTCCTGTACTCCTAGGTCCTAGTCGGAATAGATATTGAGAAGTGGAGGAGGGGAATAAAAAACAAAAAAKCTTTTTCATCTTGTTCTGTGAACAGCAGATAAAAGTGCTGAAGCTGCAAACAGAACAGGCATTTTAAGGCAAAGCAGCAGATGGCATACTGTATGACACAATTCTAATGAATGACTGAATTGTATGCTGTTCCCCTCCAAGAAAGTCCCTATTAGCAGTGAAGTACTCTACAGAACTGTAACTGCAGYACTTTGACAAGTATTTTGACTCAAAATAAAGGCATTGCTGTAGGTTTTTCCATTCTGCATAATATGGTCTTGCAAAATGACAATTTATATGTTGTTTACAACTCTTACAGATATTTGGTCTCATTCAAAGATGCAGAATTGCATCTGGAAGCAATGGAACAGCAGACCAGAGGCTCATCCTCTCTGGTGGATCAGGCAGGCAGTTAGGGACAAGGAGCAGACAGATAATGAAGGAACAGACTTCAGCATCTGAACCCCAACTGCCTGCTTGCCTTGCATGGATGGCTACTCCCTGCTTGTTTGTTTGCTCTGCATGGATTCCCRTCTGAGCATTACACCTGCCTTTTTTACTGCAGCATACTTTCCATGCTGAGTCAGGGCAGGCTTCAGAGAAGTGAGAAGGGTACCTGTTACCCAAAGGTGAAGGAAGAAGGCAATTATCTTTGATCTCTATGCTCTGTGTTATGCACAACATCTGTACACTTGGGGTTGTTATTTTAACTGGCCAATGTGAAAAGCTGTTATTACTCTCAAGCCAGCTAAGCCAGTCACAGACTCATACAATTAGGCCTGGAGATACTCAGGGCAGGAATTTCCTTTCATCTATATATTTCATGAAACAGCAGGATGCCAAAATCTTAGAAATGAGTTTCTGGGTGCCACAGAAATATAATTAGCAAACAAGGATTATTCAGTCTCTACTTATAATTAATCTTTATCCACACGAGTAGTGTCATATAATAAGCCTTTTCCAATTGCAATTGCAATCACTACTATTTCATTGCCAGATAAGTTTCCCTTGAAACTTGAATTGCCTTTGCCTCAGCTTGAAACTTGTATTTGCCTGGCCTTGGTGGTCAGCCAGTCTCAAAGAAGTAGCAATAGATGCATTTGCCATCAGTGGGCCCCATGGTGTGCCCGGGCTCCACCAYGCCACTAGACCTTTCTATGCCTCATTCTTTCCACAATAACCATTCACAGAAGTCTAACTGCCAAGAGAGTCACCCTCATCTGCCCCAAATAGCTCCACAGTATTTCCGCACTGTGATGCCAGATTCTTTCACGCCTTCATATTATTCAGGTGTATAAGTCAACGTCTGCCATGTTTGTGGACCTGCCTCTTCAAACCCTGTCTTAAAGTGCCCTCTGCATGCACTGCTAAGCCTCATATATTTCCCTGCTAATCATCTTTTCATATAGATAAGATCTCTGGTAGTTTCATTCAAAATTCCTCCACTCTTCAGCAGTTTCTCTCTTTGAAGGACAAGTCCTATAGCTCAACATACAGGATCTCTTTTCTTTTAAAGATATGTTGAACAGTCTAGAATAAGATAACCAAAGTATTCAAAAGTAGGATCATACTGTATCAAATTTGGGAATTCAGATTTAAGAAAAAGGCAATTCACAAATATATCAAAGATGCAAGGATATATATTAGTTTCTAAAGTTTATCTCATAGAGGCAGAACAAGTTCTATCAAGAAAGTATTCTATATGTTTGCAATCAGTTTTTCAAAAAAAAGGCACAGAGGTTATATATAAACAAAACATCAAGAGGAGTTTTGCAATAACAACAATAACTTTTTTTTTTAAGATAATATTCAGCCTGACAATTCTTAGGTTAGTAAAATGTGCCTTCAAAAAACAAACAAACAAACAAACAAACAAAAAACCTCCAAAATCTTAAAGTCTCCTATCTGTGCTAGAAATAAGAGCGATCTCACCTCTCACTGTCCAAGTTAGTTTCGGATTTTGCTCCAGATATCTGTATTTCATTTAGTTCCAGTTGTTTTTGCAGCTGGTGACGCTCCTAAATAACAAGAAGTGCTATCCTTCAGTTGTCTATATGTTTAAATGCAAAGGCTTAACTAAGCACATTTCACAGGATTCATGCAATTCAAAAGATGATTTGTGAAATGAAAATAGAAATTAAACAAAATTTACAGATGCTACCTAGGAACTCTGCATCTTTTATATCCCCCAAGAACAAAATACAAATAATAAAATCCATTTCCTGACTAAACATGAAAATAAGATCACTATTTTCAATTTCCCACTTGACGTACAGTTGCTCTTGAAACTGGATTTTTTGTATAAAGCCCTGAGTTATCACCATCCTTAATTACATGAATGTCAAATTGCCCATGTTATTCCTCCCAAAAGATCTCTCAATCCAAGGCAGAAATAAAATGCACTACTCTACTTTCTTCCTCAAAATGCCCTTATTTACTTTTAGAAGTCCAACAGCATTTTGATTGTTAAGATCTATGAGAACTTGAAGACTGACTCAACACAAATTAACAGGAGTCTGCTGTTCACTTTAATTGGAATCTAAYGGAGGCATTCAATTTTACTCTGCAAATATTAACCAGATAACAGCAAATTAAATAACCAACGTGAAGAAGCTCATCTGCACCTTAAGAACTATACTGCAATCCTTTACTCATTGCAAAATCATAGAATCACAAAATATTTATAAGTTGTGGGCTGAAGCCCAGACGAAGTTGATGGAGCTACTAAAGGAACACATTAAGCTACCTTGATTCCTCAGGGTTATTACTAAATTAACTAATAAGAGTTGCATGAATCGGACAAAGGGGCTCAAATAAATGTACACTGGACTAACCAGTCAATCCAACAAGACTGCCTTATAGAAATCTATTTCTCAATAACATCAAATATTCACTATATAAAACTAAAGTTGGTTAAAAACACTTAACATAGGAGAAAAGAGTACTGTATTCTCTCCACTTACTTGAATTTCCCAGTATGGCCTTTACCTCTGTAGAAAGCAAGGCCCAGATCTTTAAAGATAATGAGATGCCTGCTATTGAGTTAAATGACAGACACCAAAGCAYATCTAAGAGTACTAGAGTCTTTTAGAAGGACCTTTCTTATCCTTTTTAGAGTGAAACTATTCAGTCTAAGGACTAAACAATAACTTTCATTCTCAGTTAGGTAAATGACTCCAGAAAATGAAGAGGAAATTTCACTGTAACTGTTAGATACGAGGGATGTAAACCCGTTTCAGATATCTGAGAATATCCAACAAATGAGGTTCAGATAATAAAGTACACCATGGGGAAAGACGCATTGTGTTACGCTGTGGCTTAACAATACCTTAAAATAATCATCTGAAAAGCTGTGTGAATTTTGCCCTGAAGCAAAGTCCATAACAGAGAAGAAAGGCAGGGCAGCAAATAAAAAGAAGCGACTGTTACAACTAGTTTTACAGTAGTGCTGCCAACATCACAAGAGAAGTGTCCCAAAACATTTCTAGTTTCAGAGGTTTAAAAGCCATTTGTAAAAAAACTGCTCTCAACTACAGTTTAATAGAGAACATTTAGCCAGGAAGAGAAATAACTGAAATTGTTTTAATGCTGACAGGAAACGAAGTACCTAGAGTTTGGATTAAAGGGCAGTAAAACTGGCTTTTAATTGGGTTTTTCTCCCTTTCCCAAAATACCAGGATTAAAAGCCTGCTACAAGCCAAAAATCTGAATTCCAAATTTCAAAACCTTGTGGTCTAGAAGCCATCATTTTATCCTTTCATAAAAATACAGAGATTTTTCAGGATAAAATTCTAATTGTGTAGCTATGGATAGCTAAATAACAGGGTAGATACCTAATTAAAATGCATTTTAATGGAACTACCAGCAGCACTTCTGAGAGTTTGTGTCATTTATGGTAACTAGTTCATTTGGCTCAGAATATCTCGTAGACTGAAGAAAGGCAGAATTGCCTTTTAAAACTCATTCTATAGAATGATATTTTACTAAACAAATCCCACACCTTAAACAGCTGACTGTTAACACCACAAGACAGACAGAAGCAGCACTTAATCTCACTATGTCTCCTTGATAGTCCAGGTGCATATACTTATACAAAAACAGCAACTAACACACACATGCATACACTCTTTCCATGTACTTCTCTGCTTTTCCTTTAAAACAARCAAATAACCAACTCTGATACCTCTTCCATGCGTTCAATCAGCCGATCCAGCTCACCAATTCTCCGGTCTTTCTCCTGAATGCTCGTTTCTGTAATTTGCATCTTCTTATTCGCCTCTTCAATGGCCTTTAGAAGTCGATTTGTTTCCTCCTTCAAAGAAAGCCACATTAACATATAACATATAACTGTGAGATAAATTTTTTTAGGCCACAGAGTCAGGTGAATGGTTTAGAAGCAGAATTCATAAAACTTTTCACTTTTCGGTGAACACTATAGAACATTCTATAGAATAAAAGATTTCAGGCACTTCAAAGTGCCTAGGTACATGCTAGACACGATTATGAAAGTTTGAGAAAAATGTTCTTGCATTTTTTTTTGCCTTCTGAGGATACATGCTAAGTAACAGACAGGAAAAAAAAAAAAGAAAAAAGAGAAAGATATTCCAGAATATAGTACTTTAAACACTAAATTTTGCCAAATTCAGCTCTGTACTTTTCTCACGTGTAAAACAATATGACTAAAAAGAGGCAAGAGAATCTACCTTCAATCTCAGTGGTTATCTATTTTTATTAATCAGTTAGAAAAATGCAGCTGTGGACAGAGAGGTTTTACAAGTATTGCAATGARGTGAGAAGGAGGAGCCCTTGCCCAATAGCATCCATGTAAGTAACTTTTTCCAYTCCTAAACTATCAGACATTATATTTTTCAATTATTGAGAATTAAAAGCAAAAAACCGTTAACAATTTCAGATTTTGAAATTTACATCGATATTACTCTCATTGTGTTTTAACACACTCTTTTGTTGGCCCTACTTCTCCAATAACCTGCAAGTGTTTYGTCCACCCTGGAGCACTAAGCGATTGAGAAACGACACCCAAGTTGAGCACCACTCTTACAGACAGGCTGTACATACTAGAAGGATTTCTTTCTCAGCTTTATGCTTCTTCTCCTCTTCTCGCATTTTTTCCTCATACTGACTATACAGTTTTCTTGTCATTTCTCTCATGACTTCAGCATTGGCTTCTTGTGACGATTCTACCTATGAGAAGGGGTAGAGGGAAAATCACAGTTGATCCACCACTAGAGCACTGCTGGCATCAAGAGAAAGGAGCTAACATAATGCAAAGACACCACCTTAAACTTCTGTCCCACCTTGCTGCAGCACATGTTCATTTACATGAAGACAATTTAAAAGTTCCTCCAGACCAGTCTAGAARTCATTCAAATTTGTACAAGGGACAGCTACATCAAGGTAACTGGTTTCAGGTTGTCTGAATTTAACTGCTCATTGCTTAGCCAAGACCAGGCCACCCCTATACAGTCAGTGCTTCCATAACAGCTCCCCAATTATCCAGTTTGCTCCCCACTGAAAAATAAAGCCTCATATTACAGAGGTGTAGGTTAAAGACAGTCTAGGTTCAACTCGTGTTTCCAAAAGACTATGAACTCTCCAAGTGATGCTTACTGCAGACTGAGCCTAAGCATGTGTTGCAAACTGTAAGGAACTCTAGTGCTCTCCCACCTCCCTCTAGCTTTCTCCTCCAGTGCTACGTGCCCTGGCACAAGAACAAGGGTGACCATGAAGCCAACGAGATTAGAGAACAGCTGAAAATGAATTTACCCACAGGGAGAGGGTTAATTTTTAACTACAGAAACACTACTACTGGCACAGGGAAGAGGGCAGGAACAGTTGCTATTCAGAGGCAGGATTTCCCCTTATGTTGATTCAAAATGCTGCTCCAACCACACCCACAGTGATTAAGCGCTAGATGGGAAGTTCACAGCTTAATCCCATCTGCACTGCAAACTGCAACAAAAACAAAGCAAACCAGCATAACCATAACATAGTTCTCATACTTAAAATACTGTTAATCAGACAAGGCTATGTTGACCTGTAGAGCAGCATCAGGGAGAACAGGAATGCACTTAACTGGCATAAGATAGCCATGTTCCCTGATGGAACCCGTATTGATCAGGGCCACAAAATACCTGGATTTGATTATTGAGCTTTTTAATTTAAAGGACCGAAAGATTTATTGAACCTTTGCATCTCTTTTGCCCAGCTGTTTTACTGCTCCACAGGATAACAACAGGGAATGTCATCCTTGAAAAATGGACAGAGTTCGGGGAGGCTCCACATTTACAGCAAGTGCCCCTTCTAGCTTCTATCTGCCCTGGTTTGGCGGTAGCAGTTTGCTCTTTGTGAGCAGGGCTGGAKTCCATTTAAATTTCAATTCAATATGAAACCACCAGCATTACAGGAAGCCTCAAAGAATCACATCATTCAGAAAAGGTCAACAATTAGGCCTAGAGTCCTTAAGATACATTGAACTGGAATACTGTCCCTGGTGTTGTGTCTCCATAGTTAGAGCAACGAGAAAAGTAAAAACAAGCCTAAAATGAAATACAAAGTAGGTTAGCTTTCATAATATTCTTAAACAAACTCTCCAACTGCAGCTATTCTGTACTTCTATGAACAAACCAAACCTAATACAGAAGCATGGGTGCGGTTCTCCTACCCAGGAAATAACCAGGGCAGATGGTTGTTACTGCCTTTCCACTACTAATCCCCTATGCTCCATACTGTTGCCTCACATTCTCCCCCAGAATTAAATTCCAGGTGTGATGGGACATAAAAAAATTCATGTTTAACTTTCGAAGACAACAGCAAGGTATTTTATGCACTATTTCTGTAACAAAACTGCAAGGTTGAGGGCTAAATTTAAACACCTTCCTCCTTAAGGCAGGGCCCATGCTGACATTCTGCTGACCTCAGAGTGCTTAAAGACAAGCACATCCTTAAGTGCTCAGCTGAGCTGGGACTTAGCTGCTACTCTCTGCCCTAGAGGCAAGCCTACCTTTCCCTAACTTGTTGATGCATGTCCTTAAGATTACTGTAAATTCCAAATTTCTGTTTTGAAATCTAAATAGCATCAGCTTGGTTTCTTCCTTTAACTGGCTTTTCTTTCTGTTTCCTGCTGACAGAACCAGGTACAAAACATAGGTACCTCCATAACCTTTAAGGCTTCACTATGAAAGGAAATTAGAGTATGTGCTCTAAGTTGGAATTCAATTCTGTTAGTGTTTTCTCATTTAACCACTCATCACTAAGCATGAATATAAGTCACTGGAGAGCTAAAAAGAAACATCTTTTCCAACAAAATTAGACATGAGTAAAATAGTGATCATAGTGACAAACCCTCATTAAGTACTATATTATTATATTTTGAGTAATTTCAACAGTAATTTCAATCTGGATTTCCAGATGAGTTCCCCCCCCTCAAATAAAACTAAACAAATATATTTCTCAGGAAGGGAGAAGAAAAATGGTTAAAACTTTCTGGCATACAACACCTTCCAGTTTGTGTTTTATTTCCTTGCATTTCTCTGGAAGAAATAGCTTAATTCTCTATCTAAGATGCTTGCACTACAGTACATCTCTGCTGACTGTATGTTCATAAAACTGAAGAGATTTCCTATTAGGTAAAACCAAATAAATTACTCAACAGTAAGATATTTTTAAAGCACTGCTTAGAGTTATAAAATTCCTTATATTGGACCCTAAAAAAAAATAGTTTGGATATTCACCCACCAGCATTCCTAGTTAGTAATCCCATGTTATGGAAAAACTAATCACTGCCATCTGTGTTTATTTACTATCAAACAGTATCTTAATAGAAGTATGTCAGCAGTAGGGAAAGTCCAAGGCATGATGGATGAAGAACCCTTTAAAATCAAGCCCCAAAAAATATACTCAATGGCCTTATTTTACAATAAATATATTTATAGTGTATATATACTATATATATGCTGAATATATATGGAATATGAGGAGTACCTTTAATTTCAGTAACTGATTTTCAATTTGTGCTGTTTCGAGTTGCTTTTGTTTTTCTCTCAGTTTTTCCATAGATTGCTCATGTGTATGTTTTAAATTCCTTATTTGTTCCCTTATATCTGTATTCTCTAAAGTAACATCCACTAGAGTTTTCTAGAAGAAAGAAAAAAAGCACATATTAAAACCACAAATAGTTGGGTGAACAAACACAGTCAAAACATTATGACACAGGTGGAACATTTGAAAGTTTCCTGATTTGTCTGTGCTGTGGAAGACYAAGCTCTAGCATTTTAAATTCTTTTTTGTTGTTGTTGTATTTGATTTGCTAAAAAGTATTTCCACAAGGAAAATTCTCAATGAAGTCAAGCCCTGGAACACTATGAACAAAGAAAGAATATGGATTAATTTCAGTATAAATGTTACTCTCAACAGTTGTTATCTCTCCAAGAACCACTCCACACATGTTAAACATACTAGACTGAAAAAAYTGTGGTATACAAGAAGGCATGAGTTCACCTCAGCTGTCTGAGAACTGGGAAGTCTTGCAAACAGGAAGTGCATTCCCCCTTCTGCCTCCCTCAGTACATTTCACAGCTATTTCACAACCTCACTAGTGTTTAGCATCCAAACACGCCACATCCATTTCTACTAACAGATAAAGCTACACATAAGTCAGGAGATGTGCTGTTTTCTGCAATATAAGATAAATCACGTTTTCAACTTAGATATTTCACAAAGACAAGGCTMGTGGCGTTCGCTGCAGTTCAGTTTTTTTTTTGATTTTATACTATTTTGCTAGGCTTTTGGAAAACATTTTTTTCTTATTTTCCTGTTAGCTGCCTCAAATATACAGGGCAGTGTTTCAAGGGCATGTTTAATGTTAGAATCTCTTTTTGACATCCATGTTTTATGCATACATTCAATTTCATTTCAGAAAAAGCAACTGTCAGCTGTGAAACATCTATTAAAAAGTACCTGCAAGTCTATTGAAGCTGATGTCAAGGAGCTGTTCATTTCACTGAAGCTATCTAAGGCTGCAGCCTGCACTCGCACATGATTCTCTAGGGATTCCTGATGAGCATTTGTCACCTAAACAGAAAAAAAAAAAATTGTAAAATAATGCTTGAGTTTATCTATTCTCTCGAATGGAGCTACAAAAGGGAAACTGCCATGGTTAATTTTCACAATACAAAGATGCTTAAAATATACAGGCCCGAAACCATGTCCTGTACCTCAAAAAACAAACAAACATAATCTGTAATCTGAATATGCAAACAGAAACATGGCACCGGTATTTGCATTTATTGCTGGCCTGTAATCCCTCTAACAACTGCCCCTTTTGAAGAAGTGAGAGGGCACTTTGCTGATGCGAGCTCAGAAAGTTGCTACACAGGGAGTGGGACGACCCTGAGAAGCCACAGGGTGGAGGCTGGGTGAATGCAAGAAATGCAGCAGCCTAGAAAGTTTTAGGTAAACTACACCACAGCCTCAGTCACAAAAGAAATGATTAATCAGGTGTATAAAGAAGCAAACATCAGGAAGGCTCACGGATGAAATAACATGAAGCAGGTAGGAGAAGTCAAATGCAGAGCTTTGTTGTGTGACAATTTATCATGTCTGGTCATGTACATACATACACACACACAAAAAGGGAATAAGACGCTCAACAAAGTGACATGAGTTACAAGAAGTCAGAGATCCAAGAAATATAAATAATTATGAACCACTCAACATCATATAGAGAAAAACGTTACTAATGAAGGCCAGTCTGACTCACATTCTTGGACCGAGATTTGTTTCTTGATAAAAACATACAAACACTAGGCACCAATCTTGAGAACAAGCGGTGCACGCTGTTCAGAATAGCACAAGAAGTAGAAGTCACTGGTAATTCTACATAAGCAGATGCTTATGTTAGAAGAAAAGTCACTGGAAATTCTACATAAGCAGATGCTTATGTTAGAAGAAAAGTCACTGGAAAGAAGTCACTGGTAATTCTACATAAGCAGATGCTTATATTAGAAGAAAAGCAAAATTAAACCAAACGACAAAGCACAAACGTTTTAGATGGATTAAGAAAGATGAAAGAAAAGAACATGTAGAAAGAAGCATACTGCCTAGGACAGAATATCTGCAGCACAAACTTCAAAGAAACTTCATGAACAAAAAGTAGTTCTGGAAATTGACTGGAAAAACAGCGTAGTGATCCAAACCCTAACCTGGTGTTAGACAAAGTAAAGAGCATAGAAAGGATGTTAAATAGGATTTTAAATATTTTTCCTTTATATAAGGAAAATAAATAAATACGGTAGATAGATAGAACATGCAAAACAATGAACCAGAATCATCTGAGAATTCATTTCAGCCTTGCTGAAGAAAAAGAAAAAAGTCTCTAGACTACATGGGAAGAGTTATGCTCTTACGTCTTTGCTGTAAGTAAATGTATACTTACCTTGAGTTCATTGGTAAGCTGGTGTATTTTTCGTTTCATTTCATCATATTCTCCATACATTTTCTTTCTCACTTTTTCCAGAGTTGCTCTCACCTGGTGTCGGACAAATCAAGTATCTTTATCAATCAAACTTACTGATATTCAATATTTTGTTTCTATATCCTTCATTATTAGTTTTAGTACTTCCCACTATTAAGCTACCTTTTTGCGAGAAGTAATCCATGCTAAGAACTCCAGAATTTGTCTATATAATGACGACAATGTGAATAAATATCTCCTAATAATTCTCAAATATGCTATACACTTTTAAAGCTAGTAAACTAATAATTTAACAACAAATTGCAAATAAATTACCCATTATTCATTCTAACCTAACTTGATTATATAAATTTTTCTGTCTGGAAAAACATCCACATTTGAATTTAATGCAGCTTCATACATTTGAAGTGGTTAATTCTATTTTCCCCCAGTGTCCTTTGAAGCTGAATTCTTTAGTTTCACTGTGTTTGGACTTTAAGGCTTACAGTTGGCTAAACAATACATCAACCTGAATTCATCAGTGTAACTTCAGCTCTAGAATGAAGAGCAATTGGATTTCAATTAAGAACTACGGGTGTAAATTATACCTGGCCTTTCTAAATAAAGGTCTGCTGGAGGCCAGCCTGCGGTTGCACGCATTGCAAACATGCACAGGGCCAGCCTGCTGAAGAGCACGCACTGTAAACACAGTAGGTCAGTGTTTGCCCACAGTCTGTCTTCCAGCCACACACTCAAATTCCTTTTCCTCTCTCCTGTCAGACACAGCCTGATTGCAGACATCTGGGACAGCAAGCTTTCCTCACCTCTGCAATGCCAAGGAGAGATCACGAAGGGACGAGGGGAAAAGTGACCTCAGAGGGAATGTCTGTAGCACCTGCACATGGGAAGGGGTGTGGAAGCCACCAAACTGCATGCTGCCTGGGGTGCAAAATGCAGCTGGGACTGGTGCGGCGCTCCTGACAGCACTCCTCACCCCACCCCTGCACGCAGGCCTACGCTCTCTTTGGCAGGATGACTGTCAGCAGTGCTGACGTGAGACACTGTTTTTGGTCTGATGAAGAAGTCAGCACATATGTGGCATGAGGAAGGGACTCTTATTTAAGACTCTGATGATCTCATGTAAAACACAACCTCTCAGCCCAAGCCTCACGGGCTGACCTGGCTGGGCACAGCTTTCCCCAGGCAGTAGAGTTCAGGTTGCTGGTCAGAGCCGCTCCTCATTTCCTCAGTTTCTGTAAGAGGCAGCAGTAGGGATGTTCCCAGACATGAGCACAGGACTGAGAGCAGGGTGGCCAGGCTGCCAGCACACCCTGAATAACACAGGGTGGAACAGCTGTTGAGGGCATGAAGCTCCAGCAGATGTTTGGAGCTGCAGTAATTACAGTCCCTCATGCTGCTGGCCTGGTGCCTTACTCCTCCCTTTTGTATCAACACTGCTTGAATTACTGTAGTATGATAAGCACTGACCAACAGCTTCCAGACTGGTGAAGGCAGGTGGAAAGAGAAGGTCAAAAAATTTGCTGTGGTTGAATTAAGAGATTGCTGCCAAAGGCTGAGAGCCAGAGCCTGACAGGTAAAGAGCTGCTGAGTTTCAAGCACAGAGACCAGCAGTATGAGATGCACTTTTCCTTCAGGAGAGCTCCTGCCAAAATTATGATAATATGAACATGCACAGAAAAACTAGTACAAAGTCATCCTTATTAGGTTGACTATTTTAAGGCTGCCCCAAAGCACACCCAAGCGACTTTACTGTATCACCTAATTTGGGAGCTTTTTCTAAACTAGGATAGGAAGCAGAGGAGGAGGGCAGAGAGTTCATCCTCCCAGAAGTTTGTCTGCTTACAGTTTCTTCTGTACCAAATTTGAAATTACAAAGACTTTGACACAAGAACCCCAAGGTCTGTTTGGTAGTTTCCTCACATGGCTGCAGCCCAGTCAAAGAGCACAAGGAGCACCACTCAGCACAGAGGTGGCACTCATAGCCCCTAGGGATAAAGCATATTTTTAGCTTAGGGCACAGCAAGGCAAGCCTGTAGCTTCAAAGTGGTTTCCAAACTTAGAACCAGGTGTTGGCCTAGACAGGCACCATCCCACATACAGTCACAGCTCTATATGAATACAGGGAAAGAATACTGGGCAAATTTTGAAGTTGAAACCATTGCTCACTTCTTTAATGTAGTTCATCTCTTCTTTCAGCTGATCCGCTGACCAGCCATAAACCACCATTTCTCTCTGATGGTTGTTGTCAGTTCGGTGCACAACTCCATACACCATCCCATGAGACAGCTTCCCTGGAGACATGCCATTTGGTACATGATAGAGTTCCTTGACAGCAAATAAATAGAAAATTATTTTTAAATTGTTACTTAAATAACTAATAACAAAAGCACAGTAACATAAGGCCAGGAGAGAGAGTCAACTATAAGCAATGCTAAGAGTACTGCTAATAAGCAGTACCTAAGAACACTAGTTCCCAAACAGTTAGGAGCCAAACTGTCAACATCTCTATTTTCTGGAAGATCCACGATAAGTTTATCGCTGATAATACAAATGTCTAGTTTCCGCCAGTTTTAATGGAAGTGATATATGCACAGCCAGGGAAAACAGGCTGCATCTGTGGAAAGGTAAAGGCATGTAACAAGAAAGTTATCCTGGCTTACTTTTATTCACCAACATATGCTCCTTTTCTGCATGTTTCTGGAGTGCAGTTGGCTCTGATATTTGCCTTTAACTCTTGCCATGAGGGAACYTGCCACCGCCCACAAAATCCCTGCTTGGCAAAATATTAAAATTCACAAGTTTAATCAAACTTTGTAAAGATTTCTCGGAAGAAACTGGAAATTAATCTTCTTAAAAATCCTAAGGTTTAGCAAGGTTTCATATGCAGAGATCAAAAAATATCTAATTGCTAAATATTTATTTTGTTGATAGAGCTAGAATTTCAGAAGCTAAGGACCTCCAAAGTAATCCAATATCCATTTCAGGGCTACATTTCTCTTACTGAAGTTGCAGAACGGATATGGCAAGAGCTGAAGCAGAGTTGTGAAACACGTCATTGAAGCGGGTATTTGAGTTTTTTAGAAACACAAAACTTTGAAGTCGAGTCTTGGCAGAAGTAGAAACGCAATTTTAAACTGTCTATCCTTATTTTAAGTGATATGCTGGAATTTCTACAGCATAATTGAAGTAACGGTATACCTTAAGGTCTTTGCAATAGCCTCTTAAACATCAATGCACTTGTTAAGAAAATCATGCAAAAAGTAGGAATCAGTTCTCTTTGCATATAAGTAAATGTCTGCAAGGTCAAATGCAGCCTCCTGACCTGACTACTCCCACAGCCTCCCTTATAATCAACTGAAGGAAACATGTTTCTAGGGCAGGCTTCTCAAATGAATCAAGTTGCAGAAGTGCTTATTTATCTCTCCTGATCACACAGGGTCTAAACAACTAGCTATACCAATTGGAGATATCCACACTGCGTCATTTAAAAAACAAAAATGAGTGAATGTTAACAATGAAGTTAAAAAGATAATTTTAAGAACAGAGCTGTTACTGCTTAACTTTGCATGCAGAAACAGTCTTGTAAAGGCTAGTACTGAGAACAAATCAATTATAGGTAGTTTTAATTAATTTACTTACCCAATGTTTACCAAACACAGCTAGATACATTGGCCTTAGAATATGGTGGGATTGGGAGGAGGAGTTGTTTTTCCCACCAAGAGCTGCTGCTCAGCAATAACACGATATGAACTGTTACAGTTCTCTTTGGGACTTTTTGTAAACTAAGAGTCAGCAGTCCGAAAAATCTCTTAGACACCAAACAAATGCAGGAAGAGATCAAGTTCACTGTCTTGTATCCACTTTTGATCCTAGCGTCTCCCATCACCACAATAGAGGGTGAGGATGGTGCCTGAAGGCTAAAGCTCCTTTGATTTTTAGAAGCCAAACTAGCATAATTTAAATGATAATGTGGGAATAAATATGTGGGGGAAAATGAATATCAAAAATCCACTGGGATTAAGAGGCATGGGTAGCAATGGACCTCTGTTTTACATGGTAGATGTTCAAGGAAAGTTGTGTTTCTCCAGCATGGCACTGACAGATGTTTTCAACACTGCAAAGCCTGTACTTTGCCCCTTGCTATTCCATTAACGGCTTAACCATTCTGCTGAAGCAGGTCTAAGAGGGGAACTGTCTGGGCAGGAGCACCCGATAAAGAAAGTTTCAGGCAAAGAATGACAAAGCTATACGCAACAATTTAAAAAGAAAGCCACAAAACCACTTAATGAAAAAAATATTTGGCAAACTCTACCTGATACCATTTTGAACTTTGAAGATATTGTATGCAAATTTCATAGCCTAATAATCAAAAGATACACAATTATACATTATGAGGGGTTTTGGTTTGCTCTTTAGACATGTACAAACAAAACCTGGTATTTTGGGAGTGAAGAAAACAAGCATGTTTTACAGGAACTAGGTGCAGACATGACTCATTTTTTAAAAAAATTTGTTTGCTTCCAGAGTTGCACAGTTGCTTCAGTAGTTTCATCTCAGTTTCATCTGCATCTGGATAAAAGAGTTACAATATCTTCCAGATAATCAAGTGAATAATCACTTAGATGGTTTAAATGTCACTGAGGCCCCAGATCTTGAAATTAAAAAGCCATTCCCCTCACCCACTATTGCTCATTCTTTTGGGAGATGAACAGTGAATACCAGTATCTACTGAGATCCTTTCTGTTTCTGAACACCGGCAGAATTGTTTAAAGTGCAGTTTACAGAGCATGAAGATTATGATCAAGTCTTTATTTTTGGAATATTATAAACACATTCCTAAGGAATGCTTTGAAGGAT
This sequence comes from Eudromia elegans, assembly GCA_003342815.1. NCBI lineage: Eukaryota > Metazoa > Chordata > Aves > Tinamiformes > Tinamidae > Eudromia > Eudromia elegans. Next base: position 2,765,980 of record PTEX01000021.1, on the reverse strand, counting down.
TTTTCTCTCAGTCCCTCAAGGAAAGTCCTATAGATTCAGTCTAGTAGATTTGCAGCCAGAGAGTCATCCAGGGTACTTGCATATTTCACGGATGAACACAATTACATTTACAGCTCATGGACAATATATGCAGGATTATGTACATACAAAAGAAGACTGGCTATACTTTTCATGCAATAGTGCTAAATTTTTCTATGTCCCTTCCAAGATGCCATGATCACTTCTCTATCAGATTATTTAAATAAATTGCTGTCATCTGCTGAGTGTTTCAGGTCTACTGAAACACGTGCTACTTACAAAACCAGATATTGTTTTTACTCTTCATCACAAATCTCAGGCAAACACCTCTTAAAAATTCAGTACAGCTCTTGCTTGATTTAAAGCTGCGTGAATCAAAACCTATACACAGGAGCTCTCAGATTTCTTCAATCCTTACACATATGTATTTAACACATATGTATTTAAAAGCAAGTAAATCCTGAAAAGTGAGCTAAGCAAAGTGCTTGAAGCTGAAAGGTTTATCCAGATGATTTTGACTTTACTTATAGTCGAAATATCAGCCAATTCTATAGAAAAGTTCCCACTGCACATTGCTGGCTGCACTGGAGCCTGACCTTACCCTAGCAGTCTGCTGCACCAAATTTGGCTCAGGAACCCTCCTGATGAAGCTGAAAATAGCAGACTGAGCTGAAGAACTCGTGCGTCTTTCTTTGCACCTGAAGTCAATTCTATGACAAAAAAAGTTAACAGCAACAACATACCATTTTGGTGAGCACGAATACTACAGCAGCTTCCAGTGGTTTTATCCAAGCTGTGGCAACTGTAGTGCTGCAGCTGGTGCAGTCATACAGCATATACTAAAGAAAAGTGGACTGCATACTTAATAAATATTTAAAACAGTAGCCTACACCTCAAGGTTGCAAAAGTCCTGATAATTACCATGCATCCTGTTTATGTCTCTGTCCAAATAAGTAGCATGAGTAGCAAATAAGTAACGTAAAGCAGGGACACTACAAAACAGACTCAAAATATGAACTGAGCTGTTCTTTTATCTCACATGTGCAACTGTACTGTGTGACGTTTTAACAGCATTATATACACAGCAATGAGGGGAGATTTTCTCCTAATTTGTTTCCATGACCTTCTTAAGTGAAAGTCAGTTACCTTCATGATTCTTATGTTCTCCTTGCCAAAAAAAGAGAAAAAAGTAAGTAGAAGCACAGAAGATGTATCCTATTTGGAAGAAAAGAGGAAAAGTACATCTAATGTCATGATTAGCACAATTCTGGAATTAGTAAACATATGGATTTAGCTTAGTAAGCAATGTAAAATTTTCCAGAATCAATACAATCTGTTTACCAGCACCATCTAAAAAGTCTTATTTTAACCTACTATCAAATCAATTACGATATGCTTTATCTTTTCCACAAATACTAAATCCTTGAGGCTTCTGAAATATCCAGTAGTTTCACTTTTTACCTAGTTTTACAAAGAACCAGAATGCTGTTACTTAGGTTACATATTTCCTGAGCAGTAAACTGAAAAGTTTATTATATTGAGCTCACCAAGGAATGCCATTGTGCTGTGAGAAAAGGTAGTTATGTTTCTTTATATTCCTTCATGGCTCATTAAATTCATGTTACATTTAGGGATGCTTCATACATAAATAGYATTAAAATATGGAAAATGTGCCAAGAGACAGTCATGAGTTTTGTCAAATTTGTGATGCTAAATACGAAATATAATTTAAATATATTCCAAATTTAAGCTCCTTAAAATGTTGTAGAAGTTAGGCACCCATCTCAAAATAGAAAGGACAGGTATTGCACACACAGTCACATTTAATCAATGAAATCTTTCCCCAGAACATCAATGTTACACACTAAGAAAATGAGAAACAGCAAATACAACAGGAGCCACAGAGGTCAGTGGAATTTTTCCTATGGTCTTCATGCAGTGCTAGATTTAATGAAGGAGTCACTTAATTAGCACACATCAATATCAAGCAGTCAGTACTAAAAATAGAGCATCTGAGGATATACACAGCCAGAGTACCAACCAGATTTATGTTCTTATCAAACCAAGACACTCAAAGCAAAACCGAAGTATGCAATGTTATGTATTCATATAACTGTACTGGTTTAAGCCTTACCACTGGTCAAACTGCTAAAAGTTACAAACACAATAAAGGGAGACAAATTTCTAGAGTGTTATCTTGCTTTCATTCTCTTGCCATGTGCCCAATTGCAAGTGAAAAAAGAAGTCTGTCTAGTCTGCCCTGGAACACCTAGCTGCATTTTGTACCGACACTTCCAAATTTAGCCATGATAGTGAACTGCATGAAGAAAGGTACTTAGAGATAAAAAGAAATAATCACAAACACAGACAATAGAATTGTCTGGTAGCACTTTGTTGCTCACAGCAATTGATTTTGCATACAGTCTGACCAGGACAATATTCCTTTGTACTTCCTGGTGAAGTAAACAGCCTCACATAACTGTCACCCATTGTCCATCTCGAACTGAAGGGACACAGAGAGGGTTTCAGATACCCTCTAGCTACAGCGTTAGCAATTCAGAGGTACTTAGCACAGGCTTTTAGCCCAGTAGAAGCAAAGAAACAAACCTCTATCCATGATGTTAGCTCTCACGTTTCTTTCAGGGTGTTGTAGCCTAAATACAAATATAAAAACCCAGCCTAACACACAGGAGCACAAGCTCTCCTGGTGGTTTTTGAGATCACCCTCTAACTGGGAACCATCTGCCTGTCTTTCATGGAGTGGGGGGAGGCAGTCCCACTACATCAATCCTTGCAGCAATTTTGTTGCTCAAGTCCATCCCTTTATTTAACCTCCTATGCTATTTCATTGTTATTTCACAAGTATACCTTTATTAAAAAAAATGTTAAAATGTAATCTTATACATAAAATTATCCATAGATATAAGTCCAATACTTGGTATAGATTTAAGGAGACATAGCATATATTTTCTGCTAAACACAGACTGCAAGGAAAAAGGCTACATGAACAGTTACTCATACAACCATATTGAAACTCAGGTCTGATCTGACATTAAGCACCAAAACAAGGTATTGGAAGCACTATTACCAGAGAGACAGCTTCTGGACCATTCACTAGCAGATTTTACAAAGAAAACTTTTCCAAAAAGTGCTCAGCACAGAGGTGCTGCCATTCATGGAAGATGATCAGAAAGACAACAAATGGTCAGAAAAACATTGCGATGTCATGTTAGGGCAGCTCAAAATCACCTCCTTCCCATGAAAGAGTAGAAAGGGAAGATTACAGCCAAATGCCAGGCCAGGGTATATTTATAGGTCCGTGGCATTCCTCTTCTCCCTGCCTGGTAGAGGCAGGGGACCATGGAGCTTATCTCTCAGGAATGGGTCAGGAGCACCCTGCAGCCCAGCTCCAGCAAAGCCTGCATACACTGGCCATTCCTGTGCACCACACCAGGGCTTTTTATTTATCAGCTGCATTTCCCAAATGCTTTTCTGTTATGTTTATTCTACTACTACCCCGATACCACAGAAGTGAGGTTTTCTTTAGAGATTTGCCATCTAGTTCTTTGCAGAGTTGGACTTTTAAATTGTAAAGTGCAGGTCAGGAAAGTGCCTAGTTCCCTAATCCTTTTTACTGTCCCTGTTCAGAAAAAAGACATAGTTCTCATAGAGGTGTTCAAGGATTATCTAACATTTATAAAATTTTTTTGCTCTCAGATTACTTTAAGGAATTTCACTAACACTAAAGATTAGATCAGTTGAACGTGGTTAGATCATCAGAGACATTGGATCACTGCCTGTAGGACATACATTTGTCTTACTGCAAACTTCAAAAAAATGCATCACAGCTGACTAAATAGTAGTCCTGTGCGCACTACAGRTTACATAGTAACTAATTCAGATACATAAAGCAATACATTACAGAAGTAATAAAAAATCTACCAGCAATAAATTACTGCCTTGTTCTAGAGGCTAAGGAAAAAACAGTTCATGATCAGTGATTTTTTGTAGCTTCTTCTATACATTATGGGTACCCAATCTATGGAGATACTTTATGAATTACATTACTTTCTTTGGGACACAAATCGATGGCACAATTACCGCACATGGTTTTTAACTACTGTTAAGACTAATCAGATACCATCTAGCTCTGAGATCTTTCTATATACTTCCTAAAAATCTTTAGCTTCAAATTGTGTGAAAATACTGAGTTTTGGAAAACTAATAAGAATGTACACTAACTAAATTACACAAAATTTTAGGAGGCCTCAACTAAAAAGGATCAATCTCTTCAAATACATATAGTGTATTGAAATAGAATAAGTCAAATAATATACTGCACCCTCACACTCTCTCCTCAATATTTTCTGAAAGAAAATACACTTGCCTTGACTAATATTAAGCAGGAAATTAGTTAATTAAAAATAAGGTTCCACAAACAAACAGAAAAAGGTCGTGTACAAAAGTGACTAAGAGCTCTCCCAGCCCTGATCATTTATACTTCTCTCTCATCATTACACTACTCAGCACAGTAAAGTGAGTAAGCCAAGAGTCAACATCTATCCTCCTGAAAAATAAACTTGTCTTATTCTGAGGGCAATGAGTGCATACACCCTAGGCCAGTACAAGGGTTTCTACAGTCACACACAAACCAGCAGAGAACTGAAGGTGATGCGTAGGGGAAATCAGTCAAATTGCAACAACTAAGCCCCTCTAAAGTGAATGAAATATTTCASTTTAATGGTGCCCCAAATTCAGTTTGCACTAAGGCCTCTTTACTGTGCCCTGTTAGTAACATTTATAGATCCCCAAAGACTTAAAACTGCCAGAGCAACATATGAAGAGTTCAGTGAATACAAGATTCTAGCAGAAGAATAATTTTAATCACTTAATTTTGCATTTTTATTGTTTTAAAATATTTGGCTTTCTGTGTAATTTTGTTACTTTCATTTATAAGAACTACTAAAGAATTATTTCAAAGATATACTATGTTGTATGGCTTCCTATTTTCATTTTGCTCTTTAAACATGAGGTCTGGTAAATTCAGCCAACTTCTTGTTTGGTTTTGGTTTACCAATGTATAAATGTGGTTAAGTTGTGGAGCCTATCCAGCTCCCCTTTCATTTGTCATTCTTGAGACAAGTTAAAAATAATAATAATCTACTGCACTGAAACAGCTCTTTCAGCTCTTGGCAGGTCTGCATCAAAGAAGGTTTTTGTTTGTTTTTGCTTTTCTGTGTGCATGCTACTTGCTTCTCAGGGAGGACGGGGATGACAACTTTTGAATCCTTAGATCATATTCTACTTCAGAACAATCTTGAATTCTTCACTTCGCATTTCTTATTAGTGCATCATGTGTTACCAAAATTAACTTACCTAGCAAAATACGCAGGTYGTAGGCAAACCACTAAGATACAAATATTGCACAAACCTACAAGATCCCCTTCAGGTAACAATGGTCTTGTACAAGAATCCTTAATATAGGACTCTGTGCTTTCCTTCTCTTCCTGTGCATAAATGTCAAATAAACCAGCTGGTACATCAGGCATATGTCACAAATCTACTATGTGCATTTTGCTGTCCCCAGTTCCACAGTTTAGTTTCAAAGCTGACTTGCTGGGCACCCCTTGGTAAGACTCCAGTATTATAAAGTTATCTGGTTCCCATCATAACTAATTTCTGCTTCTTCAGCTGGCAGTATTTACTCTTTATCTACACAGCAACTAACTTTGATTCTTCAAACTTACTTTTTTCCTTCTCTCGGGTTCCTTTGTTACTTGCTCAGGCTGTGAGCCTTCATCAGGTGGTACTGTTAAGCGCAACCTGCAGACATTCATCTTCAAGAAAAAGAGAAGTTTGCTTTTAGATTTAAGAGTGTCATAAACTTATTTAATAATATGCTTAATAAAATGAGTGTGCTAACATTCAAATTTTTATTTCCTATTTGCTACTGACAAATACTTAATGAAATTTTTTTTTTGACAGTTGAAGATTTTTTTGGCCAGTAAAGAATAATTCAAGGGCATCCTCATAATTACATACCTGAAATAGCAAGAAGCCATTTCAGTCAGCAACATGTTCTTATGTTCTCGTAAGTGACATTGAGAGCTGAGATATCAGAACAATGAACATAATTTTCCAGTTTCTCAGCGTTGTTTAAAGTTTTGGCATATTTTACATCTTAAAAAACAATTATTTAGAAACAAAAAACATAGGCTGGATTGAATCCTCTTTTTCTGCTCAGTATGTATCCAAGTACTTAATTTGACGATACCTCAATACTATAATCTCACTGAATTTAAACAGAAATATTATTGAAATAGGTTAAATACCAATGCATCTGTAAAAACTAAGGTTCAATCTGTTTCACAGAAAATTTAAGAGATCTCCTTTCCTACCTCATTTCAAAAAGACATTTCCTGCCAAGGAAAAAGGGTTTCAGGGTTGATACCCTTCTATACTCAGGCAGTTTGTCATGCTTAAATTGCATTTTTAAAACGATGCATCTCATACAAAAAGGCTTTGTTGCCCCCCTTTCAACCTTAGCAACATTCAAGAGAACTTCCAGTGGAAGGCAACCATAAACCCTCACCAGTAGATACCAACTGCCAAATTGAGAAATAATTCTGTCAAAATTCAAAGCTTCCCAGTACTATCCTGTAAAAATCCATCTCTCAGCTGACAGCAAACACGGCTCTTAAAACTGTTCAGTTTGTCTGAAATGTCTATAAAAAGATCAAGGTAATCTTTAAATGCAATGGTAGAGGCTACTTTTTGTGCATGTGCTTACTCGGCAGTCAGCTATAGGCTATCAAATCTAGAACAGGAATCCCCAGAAAAAACAGTAGTTCAGAGTTGTTATGCTTTCATATTTCCCATGGAACTATGAAACAATAGAAAGCACTTAAAAATGCTGAGTCCTTGCACACTGGCTTTTGACGTAAGCGTTATCTGCATTCTCCATGAAAAGAAAATACCAGCTTCTCCCCATATACTGCAGAACTTGAAGGTGCTTCCTGTTTACGATTTAGTTATCAAGCTATGTAAATAAACCCCTCAAATTTGAAGATTTCTGGCTTACCAAATAATTAATACCATGTTTGTTCTTTTATTGAATTTGCATTTTCCCCTGCTCTTTCTTCTCATTTGCTCAGCAAGGCTCTTTCCTCAGAAAGATGTGTTTATAACAAAATAGGAAAGGCAGTCTGGTGTTCCTCCATGCAAGCAAACAAAGAAAAGGCAGTCCATAAATAAGAAGTAGAGCAGAATTTGTGCTGTAGCATGCAGGAAGTGAGTGATGAGGCCAAGTCTTTCTTGCAGTGATTCCAAATTAAGGAAAACTGGACTAAAAAGAAAAACAACAACAAACTGCTAGTAGAAAACATGGAAAATAAATCAACAGAAAAAAATACTGACAAAAAACTCGAAGTTAGGAGAAATACAGTTGCTTGTGATTCTCTGAAATCACAATTCTCTGAACAGGCAAGCCTCTGCAAATGCTAGTCAGTTTAGTCAGTACAGGACTAACTACAGCTGTCATATTTATAGATTCACAGAGCAGTAATTGTAAATAGCTAATTATCCCTGTAGAGCACTTAGTGAATTGTGATTGCCCATTGCATTACACCTATTTATGTGATACAGGATTAGTACAAAGGAAATCATGGAAACAACTACCTTGGAAATACAGACCACGAGCAGTAATTGATAGAAACTAGGAACACAAACGGTTGTTACCACTGAAATTCTTCTCTTTCCTTTCACTCTGCTTTCTCTAGTCATCTGCCCTCCTTGCCCCAAAAAACACACTTTTACTTCTCTGCTACTTCGTCACTTCTGTGCTAGCTTCTTGCTTTTAAAACACCTCAAACTGGGATCTTATTTTCAGTAGTATTTCTGTCACAAAATGAAAAGCTTTACGGTTTCACCTCACAGCCTGTTGCAGGCATATGCTGGAGTGTGGGTGGCACTGGCAGCCACCTGAGCAGTCCAGCCTTGAAGCCAAGCCCAGGGAGGCTTGAACAGCAGCAGTGAAGTATCACCCAATTTTATATGCCTCTCTAGGGCAACGGGCTATTGTTTACAAGCACAGCACTTCCTCAGGGAAACAAAAGCAAATATCCAGTGTAATCATTCCCAGGAACTCCTGGACCACAGAGCATGCATTCTCCCTGAGAATGGAACTGCAGCCCAATCTGTTGGGATTCAAGAACACTATCGAGATGAGAAGGAAGAAATAACCCCACTTTTTCCTCCAACCTTCCAAAGCAACTGCGGATATCCTATCTATGCTGTTCTAGCAGCACCGTGACTCCTACAGAAACAGTACACTATCCCATTTGTCCTCAAGTCTGCTTGATCAAATGAATGAGCAGGCTCACATGGAAGTAGCAGCCAGCCCTCCTCCCACAGCAAAACAGGCTCCAGAGATGCCTTAAAATGGAAATGAAATCACACAGGAAGAGCCTTGATGCAGTGCCAAACAAACAGTGGCAGAATAATGTGCAACTGAAGATGAAGGAGCAATTCCCACAAACAATGGGGTTTTGCAGAAGGGGACTGGGGAGGAGAATGAAGAAATTCCTTGTGCCAGGAAAAGCTGTGATTCAGTTTCCTTCAGACACTGCCTGCCAGTAAGAAGAAGGCAGGAAAAACAGGCAGGGACAAAAGTGGCTTCCACACTAGCTTTATGTCATCAGCAGTGTAACTTTGGGAGCATAACTTTTCAAAAGAAAGTCTGCATCCGGTGTTCTGCACTGATCAGATTTTACTTCAGTTTGCAGCATCTGTAGCTCTGGCAAGCCATCAACATAAGTGAATGTAAGTATGCCAATGTTTTATGTTTGTACCTGGCTTTCTGACACCAATAACCCACAACCAATATTTCCAAAGCTAATCTGACATCATTTGCAAAACAAATATGCAGACAGGAAAACAAAGACTAGCAGGCTCACCACTGTGTAAGTGCGAGCAACAAAAGTTTGCTGAGTGCAATGGAAATTAACAGGTGAAGACATGCTCATTTATCAAATTTCTAAGAGGTTAGAGGGTTCGCATAGGAGAGAATTACTGCAACACAGCACTAAAGGAAAAAGACCATCTAGGTTATGTAAAAATGTTAAGAATTCACGGCCCAGGTCGTCCACAATCCACATTACCATCCTAGCTGCAACCAAGGTGCAACTTTAAGACAAGTGCAGATGACAGATTGTTTGAAACTTCTCTCCCCCATTGATTGTTGACTATGTACTGAAATAATTACATTGGAATTAGAGTTATGTTATTAACCATATGTTAACCAATGTTATTAACACAGAAAATATAAGCTGGTCTACTAGAACTAGTCCCATTCTAAGATTTTTACATCTCCTCTCTGCCCCCCACACAGGGAAATATGGTCCAATATTGATCTAACTGCTTTCAAATCAACTTCAGAGCTAACAACCAGAATTTCCTTCTCTTGATCTTTTCTATCTCTGTCAATTAAGTGGCTTGGGGATCATGTGTCTGATGAGTAACTCTATGCTTCTATACTAACCAACAAGCTCAATGGCCATGACTCACTGCCTTTGTCTAAGGCCAGATGTTCACTTTCAACTTTCAAAGGTGACAGCGGAAAAGAGCAAGTATTTAATTTCAGTCAACCCCCAGAAGTGAAAAAGTACTTCCTTTGGCCAGTCTGCTCCACCACCTGATCTCCGCTACATGACTTCCCACAACACCTCGATTAAAGGGCACTTTTCCTGTGACCGCAGGCAGGGAGGAATGTGACACATAGCTTTCATTTATCTAGCAGTTATTCTGTGTTCCTCCTCTCTTTTGACAACTCACAGTAAGGGACTTGCGTTTCAATACGAAAATACAGCAGCTTCCCAAGGGGTTTTACTTGCAAATTAGATTTTAGTTTCTTTAAGAGAATGTTGCAAATAAACTCCATGAAAAGTCCCTGAAAAGTGCACTATGGGATGAAAATAAGAGAATTAATACTCAAACATAAATTCTTTTAGTTTTAACCTCTATACAACACTGAAACAGAAAACTCAATAAGAATGGCAAAGACAGAATACACAATAAGTAACTTAATGGACAGGATCTAAATTGCAGGATCTAAGTTTATCCACATGGTGAGCAATGCCATTTGCAATTTTATGAACCTAAAATTCAACATTTCTTAAATTCATAGAAAAATAAGACTTAACATACGAAGACCTGGGGCTTTTCCCCGTGGAAAAGCCTGACATGCAGGCTGTCCTGTCAAACACAGGGCAACACGACATTCTTCACTCGTTTTATCATCCCTGAGGGACCCAAGTTTTGGCAGCGTCCGAGCAATCTCAAAGCAGTTCAGCAAATGCCATGGCCACACAAGCGCGCTTCCTTGCAAGACAAAGCCCCTAACTCGATTTGCCTCATCCATTTCGTCACACATGGAATGTGCACCCACAATGGTAACAGCAAGGAAGAAAAAGGCTGTTTAAGGCAGGGTGCCTACAAGGGCATTCCTGACGCACCTGCCGGAGTTTTAACAACTTTTCAGAAATAATTCAGGGCCGATCAAGATACTTTTCTTATTCATCTTGGCTGTGAGAACTACAGAACTGTAACTCGTAAGTCTGTATGTGAGGAGCTCATACAGGAAGACACGCGTGTTTCGCAGCAGCACCCAGGCCGCCCAGGGAGCTCCCTCCTCGCAGGCAGTACCTGGCCGGGCTGCAAGCAGTGAGGTGCGGGCATAGGCAGCATGAGCAGCCGCTGCCGGAGCTCTCCCGGGAGCCGTGGGAAAGAGGGAATAGGAAGAGACGGGAAGGGAAGGGGGTCTGCCCGCCCGCCCGCGCGCCGTCCCCGCCGCGCCCCCGCGCACCTTCCGCCGGGCGCGGCCGCCGTCCCCGGGCGGCCTCCGCGGGGTAGTGGCGGTGACCGTGAGCCCCGAGCTGTAACGAAGCATCGCGGCGGCGCCAGCCACGCCGCCAGCCGCCCGCTCCCTTTGGCCGCCGGCGCCGCTCCGCCCCCGCGCACAGGGCGGCGGGCGGCCGCAGGGGCCGGGCTGAGCGGGGCCGCCCCGCGGAGGCTGCGCGCCCCGCTCCAGGCTCCCGGCGCGGGGGTGGCTGTGGCGCTGCAGCTCGCACGGGTCCCGGACCACACGCAGCAAAATCCCTGCAGGGACACGGAGCCCTCGGCCTCCTCCTGGGACACTGCGCTTCCAGCGGGACATGACGCCTCCCCTGCTACGGGGAACTCATCTCGCTGAGGCACAGCCTGGGGACACACACGCCCGGCACCCAAAGGTGTTGCTGAGGCACCTCTGGGAAAGGGAACTGGAAAGTGGAGCCAGGAGAGGCTCCTCAGTTCCCATCTTCTGCTTGCATTGCCCTAATGGGGACCCCTTTCAGCAGGTGCTGAGCAAGGGTTTGGACCTGGACCCCAATAGCCTTGGGAAAGCAGTCCAGAGCAGTGTAGCTCAGTGCATGTGTGACAGCCTCGGCCCTGGGGTGCTCCAGCAGGTGGGTTGGGTGCCCCTGCATCAAGCGGCACTCAAGCAAGTGCTCTTAGCTGGCAGGTCTGCAACTGGGCAGAGCAGGTGCCAGTTCCTCCTGCATCTGGCATAGGGATGCTGTGACCCTACACTATTATACACAGTGCTGAGTGCACACACACCACGTCTGGCTGTGGCCTTCTTGGCTATCATGAGCAATATGCTCTTAGAAACCAAAGAACTTAGGACCAAGGAGATCCTTTTGTGTAAAACAAACCACAGAACAAATACATATATCAGCATTTTGAGACAGATTATCCTGCTGCAATGTAATGACAGCTATGACTGTACAATGTCCTTATCTGCTACAATGTCAGCGATCACACTGCTGTGATTATATGTTGTTTCCTGATTTGCAAAATGCTGAAGAGAAGGAAGTAATTTCCAGTGGAAAAGTGGAAATAACACTGAAGCACTAGGGCCTCATCCCCTGTGTAAAAAGTGTCTGTCGTCTTCTGCCTTTCAGTTCCCTGTCCCTAGGGCAGAATGGAGAACCAGCAACATGGCACAGATCCAAGGAAGAGAGGATAAGTGTTGCTCAAGCTCATAAGAGGGGAAAAAAGAAGGGTCTGCATATAGTATTCACAATCTTTTCTGTCTTCTCTCATCTACTGGTCTCCTCTCCACTGGAGGAATTTAATAATTCACAGCAAGTAAAACAGAACTAGCACCTGTATTTGGATTTCTCTGACTTCAAAACTGCCTACAAGTTATAAGGACTGTTTTGTGTGAAAGTCTCTTGTGCCCACAGTCACATTTTCTTGTAAGTCATCTACCATCTTAACTCCTGGTAATGTTCCTGCTTTCCAAGTGTGTTTGCAGATACAGAATAGGTTTATCTCCAAAAACAGGGATGTGCTACTTTCCAGGTATGTCACTTACCTTCTCGTCTGTCCTGTGGCACTGGTGCTTGGTTGTTCCTAGCCACTCTGGTCAACTGCAGTGTATCCATCCAAGTGCTGGTAGGTAGCCAGGTGGAGGCTGCTGAGGAACTCTCTGGGAAGGAGTTCACGTACCTGTAAGAGTCTCCTGACGAGTGTGAGGTCATGCCTTTGAGGACTCCATCCCCATTGGGGAAAGACGTAATTCATTGCACTGCCCAGTCCCCATTGGGGATATAAACTGTCCCCATCCCTTCTTCCAGGTTTAGCAAACTTCACATTTGCAGAGTCTTAGTTTGCTTTCCCCATCACTAGCTGGATGTGTATCCCATGTGCTCACCTGCAATCTCCTCAGAACTGCTGTACACCATGTGGTCCTGTGWGCATAATAAACATTTGAAAATATGCCTTATTATTTCTAAGTTCTGCCAAAGCTGAGATAAACCTGTAGAAGTAAAAAAAAAAAAAAAACCATTCTTTGCACAAAGGTAATACTTGGATTAATAACTTTCTTTTCCCCAAAACACCTAATACACTGCAGAGATTGTGAACGGAGCTATAATATCAATAAAAAAAAAAAAAGGTTCCTTCAGACAGAAATAAATAAATAAAATAAACTTGAAGATATAGCAAAAACAGAAGTATGAAACAATGAAACTCAAAAGTCGGGATTATTTTTGGATGAAGGTAGGATAAACAGATTTGGGATCTTCATCTTAGATGAGAGACAATGGCGGGGAGATGGGAGCAAAGGCATAGAAGATAGTGAGTGGTACACAGAGAGGAACAGGGAAAAGTTATTCATTATTTCCCACTCTTGAGAACAATGGATTTGAAGGGAACTTCCTGGGCAGTGCATTAAAAATCAAATAGAAGGAAGTAAAATCATAGAATTGTTAAGGTTGGAAGGGAACTCTAGAGATCATTTAGTGCAATCCCTCTGAACATGCAGGATCACCTAGAGCATGTGGCACAGCATTGTGTCCAAACAGGTTTTGAAGATCTCCAGAGCAGGAGATTCCACAACACCTCTGGGCAATCTGTCCAGTGCTCTGTCATCCTCACTATCAAGACATTTTCCCTTAAGTTCTTGTGGAACTTTGGATGCTTTAGTTTGTGGCTGTTCCTCTAGTCCTGTCACTGGCCACCACTGAAAAGAGGCTAGCACCATCCTCCTCACTCCCTCTCTTGAGGTACTTAAGCACACTGATCAGATCCTCTCTTAGCCTTCTCTTCTCCAGGCTGAATAGGCTCAGCGCTCTCAGCCCTTCCTCACAGAGCCCCTGAGTATCTCCATAGCCCCGCGCTGGACTCTCTCCAGTAGTTCCACATCCCCCTTGGACTGGTCACAGGACTCCAGATGTGGCCTCACCAGGGCTGAGTAGAGGGGAAGGACCACCTCCCTCGAGCTGCTGGAAAGTAGGTTTTATAAAATGCAAAACTAAATTATAGAAGCTATTGGCTCAAGTACTCTAAGTATCAAGAGTACATGTGCTCTCAAAAAACAGTTGGATGAACTCATGGAAGAAATATCAAGGGCTATAAAAGATGTGGCTACAGCTACTGACTCAGTGGGTCCCAGGACATGAGTTTGCTTTCTTGCAATGATACTTCTGACAGTTATTTTTTCAGCTCCAGCGTGACTATCTCTCTGCCAATAGTTGTGATGTTGACAGGCGGCTTCTGGCAAGCAACAGCTCTTCTCCATGCAGCCAGGAGCTCTGATGCACAGTGTTGTCCCTGCCCACAGCAAGCAATGTGTGCATTTCTGACTGTAGTTCATTATTCTCTTTGCTACTCTCCTTCAGCCCCAGACAAGGTTTAAAGCCAGGAAGTCACAGTCTACAGTCATTCCCCTCTCTCACTCAGCAAGTGACTGGGGAGAGAAGTCTGCTGGGTTTCAAACCGTTCACATTAGCCTGAACTTGTGGCCTTACCTCTCTCTCTCTCACGCTATTTTATAGTCTATTGTAAAGATTTCCCACAATTCACAGCTCCTGCTGCAAAACTTGTTGTACCTGGTGTGATCTTTTTGTCTGTCTCTCTGACTGTACTTTGAACTTGGCACTGCCGTACAGGGAAAGGCTGGGAGACTGGAAACAACACCTGGGAATCAGCTGGACTAACACCACATACCCCACAACTTCTACAATTCTCCATAAAATACCCACAGTCACTCAGACTGCTCCCAGACTGTATACAGCGAGGTGGCAGCTGAGTGCACTGAAGGATGTCTGACCAGGCTGCTGAGCTCTTAGTTCAAAACCTGCCAGTGCTTTGTGGATGCAATGATCCAAAGGCAGAGTAGGTTAATTACAAGATGACACTACAGTGTGAATATCTAGGGCAATAGTTGTGAAACAGCTAATGCGCTTACATAGAACCTGAAGCAATTTTGAAGTGTAGGAACCTTCATGTTTTACGCACTTCGCTACCCCCTACCCAAAATGCTTTTTTTTTTTTTCTCCAGAGAAATCAAAGATAATTATGCTGTGGAGGAAATAAAACAGGCTGTCATGTCGCCCCTCCCAGAACAGTGGATCATAACCAGAGTCCTGCAAGAGTGAGCACCTTAACAAAGTGCAAAAATATAGGCGTGTTAAAAAGCTGAATACTCTTCATCAACTCTTCCCTCCATTTCAAGCTCAACTGCTGACAGAGTCCAGAAAAAGARCAAAATCCCACTCTTTCATCTGGTATATTAATCCTGTAGTATTTAGGAGTAATTGCAGAATTACAAATTGAGTGAGAACTCACACCTGTGGTCGTTAAGGTTATAAAGTCCCATTTGCATTGCTACAAAAATGAAGAGTTATAATTAACTTCTAATAGCCATCGCTTTCCAGAGGGATTAGAAACTATTCTGCCTTTATCATCCCAAAGGCATGAAACTCATTTATAGCAGAGATTGTCAAATGGACAGACGCATGCAAATTATTTCAGATACAGACTCAGTAAGACCTTTGGGCTTCATCATCTATTTCCCTCACAGAGTTGTTCTTTTTTTTTTTTTCTGCTATCGTAGGTGGTTGTGTTTTATAGACATGCACTTAACCTACACATTGCATACAACTCCAGTTCTCTTCTTTGGGCATTATGGCCAAGACAAAAACGTTGGCATGGTTTATGGTAATACAACAACTGTCTCAATAGAGTGGAAAAAACGGACAGTGAAATACACTATTATTTCCTGTGGAAGAGATAGAAAGGATAAAACTGAGTAGGTTAGTATTCAAACCATATCTGGGTGAGTAAATAGAGCAATCCAGTGAAGCAAATTAGGTAATAATAACAGAAAAAGGATTTTACCATGCACCTTCATGCATTTGTATATATGTCTGAGCAAATCTTCCACTAAGATTTGCAGAATCAGAGTGTTAATAAGCAATTTACAGTGCAAGATATATTACAGCTAAGATTTTAAAGGTGGATGCAAAGCCCAAGAATGGCACGTTTCTCAGGAAGGAAAAAAAAGAAAGGTAAGTTTTAGCTTTACTTGAGAAGGTTTTTCATTGGGCATGAATGTGTTTACACAATTGCAGCATGCTATTTGTTTTAATAAAACAAAAGTCTGGATTTCAGTAAAATTAAATGTCACTTAATGTGACTACGKACGAATGAAAACAGCACCATTTTTCTTCAACCACAAATTCTCAGAGTGTTCTATTGCATTCCTTCTGATTCTGTTGAAGCACATGGGGCTTTGCTCTAGTTCTGAGTAGGCAGAGAAGTACCACTCACTGGTTAGCAACTGGGCACAACTCATAGCAATAGGGCTGAAGACACAGATGCAATGATAGAAGCCTGTTTTTCACTCTTCAGCAACAGCATTTGTTTTAGTCAGTCCACACTAGGCAAGCAGAAGGACAATTCAGCATAAATATCACATAAAAATACTGCACCGCAGGAACAGCAGCATTGTTCACCCAGGGGTGTGACATCGCCATGCGATGTAGTTGAGCTGGTCAAGGTGGGTAGCAGAGTTGAAAACAGGCACACCCCACCATTAGCAACACAGTTATACTGTTATGGAAGTTACTAGGTGAGCAGTTTACCTAGGGATGATTTCAGGATGAATTTAGGGAGGACTAAATAGTTATGTGCACTTACTTAGAGTTCAATTAGAGTGACTAAATATTACTTAGATAAATGCCCCTGTAACAAGAGATCCAGTTCTAGGAAGGAAATAGATTGACACACCTAGCTATTTAAATACTTGGTCATGCACCATACCTTTGAATCTGAATAGCCACTCCCAAGGTTTCCACAGTGTCATCCTTCAGTTCTCGTTGACTACAGGGAGTTTTTCCTTCACAGTGCGCGATGCATCATACAGTTAGTTAGCAGGAATACAGCTGAGAGCAGCATCGTTCTTGGTCCTGACTGCAAAGCAAGAGATTTGAAAGACCCTGGGAAGCCACTTTCAAGAAAGAAACATTTCAAAATAGATCAAATCAACATCAATGACTTGGACCAGTACAGGAGGATTTCCTGACATTTCACGTGCCTGAGGATAATGCAAAATCCAGATAGACCTGTGGCTTGTGTAAATAAGAGTACCTCTTGGATGACATAAACTGATCTAGAAAAGGAAATAAGCCAATTTGAAAGACTGCTCATTATTCAGAAACTAAAGTTCCTACTCTGAAATCAGATTGTTTCCACAGTAGAACACAGAAAAACAGAACAAAAAAATAGTTGGATTTTGACTTATTCCCTAAAGCCATTCCCTTCCAAATCTGTTCAASAGAGTTAAAATGCATAGGTATCCACAGCATTTTTCTGCTTTCTCTGTTTTGCAAAATGTGTATAAAATTTAGCATCTAGCAACTACTCAGATCCAAGGTAAATATAACATAAACAACCAGAAAGTTGTTTATGAATGCAGTCAGGCTCTATCTTATGGCAGGCTCTGCAGGCTCCAAGGGAGACTGTTCCTGTCTTTAGGGCTTCCACTATGCCTCTGTAAAAACATTTCAAACTAAGTCTGTTGATGAAGTCTTCAGCTCCTTGAATTAATTTTAGTAACATATATTTAGTTTTGCAGATACAGATTAAAAACAGAATATCTTTAGCTTTAAGCAGAAAATTCAATTTCCCCAGATCATTAACTGTTATGCTCTCTCCCTTCTATCATAACTTCACCACGCTCACGCATTTTTCTGCACTTCTGGCCTATCCAGATTACTTCTTTGAGGACTTTATTTATTATAGGTTAATAGAGCACCATCCACACTTCTGGAAATCTTCTAGAGGAGTTACTGAGGGCTTGACAAACTACCAGAGCAGCTGTACKGAATAATACAAGCAATTCTGCCAGGTCTCCTTCAGGTGGCCTAGCAGGACACAGACTCTGCGGTTTGTTTGGGCAGAATCTCATCTTCTGTGAGAAAAAGAAATGGCCTATCTCAAGAAATGCCTTGTAAAGTCTTCTATGTTATAGATTTGTTTTTGTGTTAAATACTTCAGCACAGAAAGCCAGCCTTTTAGGGCTGTCGTATTATTCCCAAGGTGYAAGTTCTTCAAGTAGCATTCTTTCAACTTTAACTTTGTCCAAGATTGAGTATAAAGCACAAGCATTCTTTTTTAAATATGCATATAAGTGTGTATTTATGCTGATATGTACCATTAAATGAGTATAATGCTGACAGCAGTTTTATAGACTCAAAAATACACTGAAAGATTAAGTAACTCCCTTTAGATAGTACAGCTTGGTCTTACTAATTTTAGAATTGCAATGTTATAATACAAGCAGGGATACAGACCGGGAGGGATGCGTAGAGCAACAAATGCTCAGAGCCAACCAGGTTGGATGCTCTGTTCTCCTCACTGCAACAACACAGAACAAGAACAGGAAAACACAAAATATAACTGAGAGACAATTGTGCTATTTCTGTTCTCATTTTTACTGGCATTTGCCTGGTAATAACTGAGAAGTTAACCATGGTGCTCTGGATATTCATGTGGGTTAATAGAATTAAAGTAGTACAAAGGAAGTATTTTATTGCTTTTGATAATTAACCTAGAGATATATTGCTGCTACAGGTCCTTGCACAAAGAAGCTGCTAGCACTCAAGAAAGAGATACATATTCACAGGCATGGGGTCTGAAACAAAGGCATGAGTTAGCTCTCGAGCTATCGATCGTGTTTACACAGCTGGCTAGCAATGATTAGCAAGAGACTGTCAACAGCCTTCTGTGACATGGGACATTATAGGGAAAGGAGAGGAGGGCATTTGCCTTCCTGTGAGGCACTGGGAGTTGGCCATGGTTGAAAACAGGATGCTAGACCATCAGTCTGTCCCATCCTGGAAATTTCTATATTCCTACCTTTAAGAGAAATATTTACCAATGCACTAATATAAAAACACAAGGGCCAATCCTGCTCCCACTAGAATTAATAATAGAATATCCAGTGATTACTACAGAAGCTGGATAGACTCTATAATTTAGTTGCATCCACTGGACGTGTAAKAAAACACTTGGTGGTTTGTTTCATTTTCTAACTTCAGTTAGAAAAGATTTGGAGGAATAACAAACACTTCAATCAGCTGTCCTATTGCACATCATGTACTTTTGTTAAATCATCAGTATGAAAAACACCCCAACTGCAGAAAGGCCAGCAAGCTCTTAAGGAGGTAGCTTGGTTAAATTCCTGCTTCCCACATATCATGGGCAGCATGGAGTCTCTAGGACCTGCGGTGCTACTCTGCATGTTTGCAGTTCTGCTGAACAACCCCCCTCTTTTGGGGTCTCTTTTCGAAAGAGACCAATCTTTTTGTGAAAAATGCTATAGAATAAAATACGGGACTAAAACGGCTGAAATACCCTCTGGAAACACATCTGGCAAGCAGCCTTGTAGGAGAGCACAAATAGACAAGCTCTCCATCCTTAATGAGACAATGCTGGAGCAGAGTTTTTCCATAGAGGACAGCTTTCCATTCCTTGGCTTATGGAAGAAGGTGGCAGTTGCCAACATGGGCAGAAACCACATGAGAAGATGAATGCAACAAGAACCCCTTCTTGGGTCCTAACACAGTGGACAAATTTTCCTGTTTTAATGATATGTCTTTTCCCCAGAAACTGGCTCTCTTCCCTAAATAAGAATAATTTCAGTGCAATGGTGAGTTTCTGATGGCAATGGTGAGGAAGATAACCAGCTGAAACACACATTTGGCTCTTTGGCTGAGGATTTTACCTTGAAGGAAATCTGATGTTAACTGCCCCATCTCTAAGATGTATTTCTGCAGCGCAGGTGCACCACGTACACACACAACAGCACTAAAGATACCATAAATAAATTATTTTTTGCATACTTAATACTGGTCCACTTCCACAGATTTCCTGAGGGCATATTGTCGATCACGTAGCCGTAAGATTATTTAGAATCTGTCTCCATGTTGCCAAAATAGCACTGCTGACAGTTTCCCTGTAGCTACAGAACATATTTAAAGCTTTCACTTTTTAACCTTGTGTGGCTGATGTTGTTTAATAATTTTCTATTAATACCACAGGTGACTGATGTAGTTTCCACAGATTCCATCAAATTCTTTGGAAAGTTTTCAGCATGTGGTTAGATTGCACTTTGTCTGACAGTACCAGAAATAGCTGCAGAATAGACGTCAGATTTCTTAGCTGCCTTTAAGCTAACTTGTCCGGGCGGTAGCAGTAGCTTGCCTGCAGCAGTACACAGGTCATAATGTGCTAACTTACCTTATGTGTAGATAAAATTTAAATTCTATTGTTTCTGTAGCCACATATGGTCTAGAAACTGGCTTACTTCCTGACCTGTACATTTAGTCGACCTTGTTAACACATTTTCATTAATAATGGGTATTCTTACCAGCCATGAGTCTTCTCCCTCTTGCTAAACTCTTGCCATCAGTACCATCAGTAAGTTCCATAGTCCATTTGTGTTGTATGAAAAAAAWTTTTTTTTTTATTCTCCTTGCTCTTTTCGGGTGATTGTCTCCTTTTCACAGTGTTTACAGGGAAAAAAAGGTAAATACTAGTCTTTTTGTCACATTAGATAAACTCCTAAATAAGTTCAGTATTTCCAGTTGCTCTTCAGATTAATTTCTATAGACGCAGGACTTTTCCTCCTGTAAACCTCTTCTAGTCATGCAATACTAACTTTGGGTAGAGTACTTCTAATAACTACAACATCTCTATATAGAAGCATCATACACCTTCTTACATTAGTAACTTCATACACTGTAATATCCCAAGTTCTCTYTGGACTGCGGTTCTATACTGAAAAACCTGTTTTCTGCTTGTTTTGAGCTGCAAAACACTTTCTAAGACTATGCACTTCTGAAAATGGCAAACTGTTTGTTCTGTATTGTAGTTCACTGCAGAGGAATTGAAATTTGAGGAAGATTAAAAAAATTCCCTCTTCTTGGAAAAAAACTGTACTGTGGCAAGTCTCAAGTTTCCCAAGCCTTGAGGTACCCTTTGGCTTGTCAAGCACATTTTCAAGGTTGGTTTATATGGATCCTCTCTGCAGAGGGAGCATCATGATTGGCTCCACACCAGTTGCTGCGTGGGAAAACAAGACAAAAGCTGAATTATTTGGGCACAGTTAACTTAAGTCAGCGGATCTGCAGGGAGGGTGCAGTGACAGCAGAGCAGAACTCCTTGGCTCCTTAGCAGTGTGAGGGGATACATTTCACAGTCCTCACTATATTGAAGGGTGCCAGGAACAAAACAAGGCAGTAGTGCCAGGAGGCGATTTATCGTCTCCCCCTACGGTAAGTAATCACCTGCTTTACAGATGCAACTATGAGCTTCTTTGCAGCAAAATCTTAAATTTGTGCTACGCATTTGCCAAAATGTACCAAGAGCATTTAATCATGAAATGTAGTTTAGGACATGTGAAGTTACMCCCATGAGCCAACGACTTACATTTGCAGGAGAATCTGCTGGAGTGACTTAAGAGCCATCGGGACAGCCATGGCCAGTCTTGGTGCTCCTGCTCATCCCACCTCACACAGGCTCTGCAGCATTCTGTGCCATGAGCCAGCAGGCCACAACTGGCCACCAGGTCCTTCTCTCCTGTTTCTTCCTTTCCACTGAGATACATGGTTCTTACATTTTACCTTTGGCAACAAAAACAGCTCATCTGAAACAGCCTAAAGTCTTGAATGTAGTGCAGTAGGTAAGAGCAACACCCACGGTGGCTGGCTGGAATCTTTATATTCCTGAGGACAAAAGGTAAGATGACAAGGCTTGCAAGAGTCTGTGGTATCAGAGCTGAAGTAGCCCAAGATAAGGCAGGTCTGGCAGGCCCCATGCAGCGACCTGCTCTATGCAAGAGTTGCTCACTCCACGTGCCCATGGTGGGCTTGGCACAAGCCTGGCTCCGCTGTGGACACTTCTCTTCATTCCCACAGTGGCAGCACATTGACACCTATGGACACCGCTGTTGAGCTGCAAGCAAATGCCTTTGCTGGAAACAGCCGTGGGAAAGTAAAGTAGCTCCAGGCAAACACAAATGCTTCAGCAGGGGGCAGCTTGTTCAAGTGCTTGTACTGGAGTGGTTCAAGTAACCAGTGGCATCCAGTAGGCAGGTACAGACACTGCAGCACTCACAGGCCTTGGTTTTCTGCAACTTCGATGCTGTGTTTATGAGTCTGTACATTGCCCAAGCCCCTCTGTACCTGCAACTTACTAGGGTAGTTCAAGTAGTGATGTCCAAGACAAATCTGGACCATGTTCCTTTTGCTCAGAACTTGCAAAGATCCTGGATGAAATATCCCACATTGCTGCAGGAGTTCGTTCTCCTGTGTGCTCTGTAAGGAGCTGAGGCTGCCTTTAGACACACTAACAGATACCTTATGTGTGACCTTATACATAATGTATACCTTACGATGTATACCTTATGATGTGACCTTATATAGGGTCACATCACCCTACACCACGAACTGTGGTCTTCCAAGTTTGTGACTTTTAGTAATGCTAAGGAAAGCCATAGTTTGCAGACATATTTCGATCTCGATTGTAAATTTGATCTTATTTTTAAAATAAATGGCTACCACATCCAGTATGTCTTGAAAAAGTGAGGCACAGTGAGCTGTGTTCAAAGTATACACCATGGCCCTATTCAAGGTCTTTCCTTGCTTTGTTTGGCTGGTGTTACACCTTTTGCATGGTTTTGTTGGACTTGATATAATTTTTCCTTCCCCTTCACACAAATGTTCTGTCTGTAACACAATAAATAATTTTTTTCTTATCACTTGACAAAAACCAAAACTCTCCCTTCCTAAGGCAGGGCAATCTAGCCTTAAAGCAGTGGCTCTGCAGCAAAGACTCTGTGCAGAGCTTTCTCACTGCACAGCCAGCACACCAGGATCTCAGATGCAGAGCAGGTTAGATGACTCCCAGCTTGGAAAACGGTGCAGCAAAGAATCCTCTGCAGCATGAAAGGCTGAACGCAGCACTGGCAGAACACACTCACTGAAAAATCATGTTCTTGACATTTTTTCCTTATATTTTTATCCAAGAAATTTCTACCTAGAAAAAGTACCAAGTTTTCAAGGAGGTCTAGTTTTATCTGTTTTCTAGGCATGTTGACAAAGCATAAGGAAGTCAAAGAATGAACAAGCAGCCCAAACAAATTAGAAATTATGATTTTCCTGACTCTCAGTGCTCCACTTAAAATTTCCAGACTACATCATCTTCTCTATGCAACTCAGCTTCTTTTGTTTTCAGCTTCTAGTGTTTAAAAGACAAATGGAGTGGAAAGTTGGGACACTGGATCAAAAAGCTCTTTTATGCAGTAGTTACCTGTGAAAATGCTGTAACACAGATGAAGTTCCTAACGAACTCTTCATTTGTAAGGATTTATAATGCCCTTTGTATGACAGTAGCTACAGAATTTGGTATATCAGTTCTGTGTAAATGGGACTATAATTTCAGGTTGACTCTAAATCCTGATAAAGCACTTTCAGAAATGCAAACCCATTTGTTTGTGCCTGCACTGCGTGCACATACTTGTGCTAGGGCTACCTCACATACAGATGTGAGCTATTTTTTATTAGTATTTGTTCTACTTGAACCAAAAGACTTAAGAAGTAACATCAAAAGAATATCAATCTTAATCTCACCTCTAGTACAGAATAATACACACAAAAAAATACTGGCAGTCCCAGGAAGTCAAATTCAAGGTCTTGAGCATTATCTTAAAGGAAAACAGGGGCCAGGCTGAGCTGAGGATAGATAGTMAACTTTGTGGGTCTGAGGGGTGTACCAACAGCTGGACCAATAGCTCAGTCCTCATGCGCACAGTGGAATTGCCTTCTAAAAGAGCATAGCTCAAACTCTGGCACAGAGAACAGTTCCAAACAGTAGCTTCCTCTCCCACACTGCACAAGGACACACAGGGCAGCAGCCTCCACACGACGTGCAGTCACAGAAACCCAAGCTGCACCATCTCCAGCTCTATCATTTGTCTCAGCTGGACTCAAGATCTTTGCAGCAGAAGCACACAGGCAATTGGCATTCCCTAGGTACAAGCACAGCTTGAGCCACTCCTACTACTGCAGTGTGTTCCCTCCCATCCTTATCTTGAACCTTCACAGTGTTTCTCCAGTGTTTTACAACCACCCCAGCCCTAGTTAGACTTCTGTGATTTAAGATGGCTTAAGATTTAGATTTAAGGTGGCTTAAGTGACATTCTGTGCCAAGCTCTTTAAGGAGAATAGATTGAAGAACAAAATCTGTTCAACCAGAGCTGGATCCCTCCTTGACCTTTCTTGCTATGTTTTTTCCCTTATATTACACTATCCCTTTGCCAGGTTTCATCCTAGCCAGACTGTATGTAACCAAAGTAGAAGGACTGCTTGACATGATTAACAGTAGTGAACATAGCTTTGTAATATAGCATATAAGGTATTGTTCACAAAGCTCATTCTACTGGAGCAGGAGAAATACACAGAAAGCATAGAAAAATCTCCAAGAAGTTACCTGTAAAGAGCCCCTTCTCTGCACTCGCACAGAAGTGTTTCTACAATTTTCCTTAGTGCTGAATTGGAGAGTGTGATCTTTCATCACCAACCTGTGCTTAGAATTCAAGTAATTTTTTTTTCTTGCCTTTTTTTCTGCTAATGATATGGGATATCAGGATCTGAATAAAACAGTAAATTCTTGTTAGTTATAGAGGAATGACTGAATGTTGCCTCATACATAAAGCATACTATCTCTACTGATGTACGTGCTGACATAGTACTGACCTGTAAAGGAGTGTCGACTTGTACTGATGTAGGAGAGTTTAATTTACTGGTATCCTCTCAGTGACCCAGCCTTTGGCAAAGAGCATCCGAGACACCTGACACTTTGTACTGAAAAATTTTGGAAGGTAGTATTTCTCAGCATCCAGGTGATCACTGTTTTCTGAGGTGCAAAGCAATTTTACTAGATATAAACTCTAAGTATATCAGATCCTAGACAATTTCTTTTACAAACATACAAGTGTTACTGAGAAAATTATTTCTCTTTACTCTGATGTTAGATTACCTAAAATGCCTAAGTGCAGTAAGGGGTATCTCAACACACAAAAAAAGTTATCTGGCATCTTCACACCAGCTCAAGTTCAGTAATGGATCTAGTAGCATATGCATGTAGGAACTACGGATATAGTAAGGAAAAACTAACTGGCCTCTTTATATCTCAAATCAAAATCAGAGATACAGATTGTTCTATGAATGAATCAAAATGGGCTTTTCAATACCTTAAGGATTTTTATGATTTTAATCACACAATTGACAATTCTAAAGAAGAAATGCCATTCTCAAATCTAAATGAACAAACATTTGATGAAGATGAGGAAGTCTAATAGGCAGGATTTCTCCCACTAGCAGTTCACAACAATGTCTCAAGAGGACAAGTGGGGAGCCCTTATATTTTATGCTAAGTTCAGACAGG
Source organism: Eudromia elegans (assembly GCA_003342815.1). Taxonomy (NCBI): domain Eukaryota; kingdom Metazoa; phylum Chordata; class Aves; order Tinamiformes; family Tinamidae; genus Eudromia; species Eudromia elegans. The sequence continues at coordinate 2,740,627 of PTEX01000021.1, read as the reverse complement.
GAACGGAGTCTTCTATATATTGCAAATACTTTACAGCTAAAAGAAAAGTAGCTACCCAAAAGGAATAAAATGTAGAAAACTTGCTTACTGTATTAATACTTCCTGAGTAAACATTTTCCTGTTCTATCTTGCACACAAGCATTTCTCTATGAAATTCAAATATCAGATCAAGGTAAACGGACCATAAAACATAGAACTGAAAGAGCTGGCTGACATTTTATTTTAAGTGAATTTTATCTTTTACAGTTTACTGTAACTGGAGGTAGTTGCAATATTTAGCAAATTTCTTCCAGGGATTCTGAAATAACAGTCATCCAGGAACATTAGGACAGAATGCTGTAACAGAATAAAAATTAGAATCAATTCTTTAAAGTTAAGCCTAAAATAATATGTAAATGAAACAAAAAATACGTCACAGTAGGTTACATGATTGTCAGTACAGTATAGTGCAGATTTTTCTGGAGGAAGGACTGCTTATATGTTGTTGAAGTGGGAAAGCTACCTCCACAAAATAATAACATGCTTTATGCCTGAAATGACCTGAGAAGAGGTTCAGGATTCAGAGATAGGTGATTACAACTACACAGTTTATATTACTTCTCGTTTATTTCAATTCATCAAAATCATGTTAAGGGAATTATATAGAAAAGAGCCTGTAATCTACTAAGCATGAATAGATTTCTGATCCTGCAGGCAGTAATTTCATTCCATATAGTCATAAGAACTGCCATTGTCAGTACTTGCGCTTTACCCAAGTCTCTCAGCCTCATTTTCAGACCTCTTAAATTCATCCTTGAATAGTTTCCTTTGTAGGAGTAATGGAAGCTCCCAGAAACTCCAGCTTAAAGTATTTTTACAATTACATTAAACTATAATTTGGTTCATTCAGTGGAGAAATACTCACTTAAGTGTAACTGGAAGGAAATGCTAATAATCAGATAGGACTTTGCTAAGATGTATTGTCAAAATATGGAGTAGTGCACTTTCATTAAGATTCTAAATTTCAGAAGAGTAGAATTGTCCGTGTAATATAAAATGACACTTTTTTTTCCCTTCAATAAAATGGAAAATGCATTTAAAATAAATCCTGCAAGGCTCTTTTTTATTTTCCCTCATGCTTTGTTCACAGGATGGATATCCCAAAATGCAGATACTGCTATAAATTGGAACACTTAATATATAACTGCAGAAAACATCATATACTGCAAGATCTCTCAAATAGATGTTAAGAAACAAACTAGGGGGAAAAAAAAGAAAAGAAAATGATTACAAGCTTTGTATTTCCTGAAATTGGGGCAATTTCTTGCCAGGTGCACAACATTTCAGAATCAATTAATGAACCTATTTAGGCAGGTACTTAATTGAAATGCCTTATATAATCTTACTGGATAGGCTGGGATTCCCTAAAGGCTTTAAGATTGGCTTGTCCTCATCTTCTCATCTGAGCAAGCCTACAGAATTGTGCACCTGGTACTATACAGCCCACTTAGGGAAATGAAAGATACCCGGTGGCAACTCACCTCATTCTCCCCCTACTCTATTAAGAATAAAAAGTTTCTGAAACAAAAGGATATAATAAAGTTATAGACAAGCCTCATTCATCATGTGCATATGATAGTCTCTCTGAAGTCAACACATGGTATCTGAACTTTGAGATCTAATTCTGCATGTTAGCATTTGATCTCTACCAATATACAAAAAAATTGACTTTAAAGTTGGAACATACTTCTTGGCTCTGGAACTGTGAATCTCCTCCCTAATACACATAAATGTATTAGTGGTTTTTTTTTTTTTTTTTTTTTTGTTAAAACTCAAATAGAACATCAATATAAATTTATGTATTTTACACATGGAACTGATTTATATAATATTTGAAACTTTACAAACTTCTACTAAAGTAGTCAATAAAACGATCATTTTAAAAATATTTACATTCTATACATCATTTTCCCCTACTTATAATTATTAAATAATCCTCTGTGGCTTCCTTAATTTTAGAGAAAATCTTTTAAGAATCACAAACTAGTTCTGAACTACTTTCAAGTGGCTCTTTGCCTAACTAGATTTTTAGCAAATTTGTACTACCCAATGTGAAATGTTATCTCTATGTTTATAGGTGTATATGTATACCCATCTTCATAATACAATCCCATTTTCTACAGCAAACAGAAGATCTAAGCTAGATTTAAGCAAGAAAATGGCACAGAATGGATGGAAACATTATATTCCCAGCTTTGATATTCCTTTGTATCATTTGGCTTTTAGAACATCCAGTCTTGGTAATTCACGGTCTTCTTCCAGTACTTTCAAGGAATCACAGATTCAATACTTATTTAGATTTTTGTGTCATCATCTTTTGACATGTTATTTCCTGAAGGTGTTTCACAGAGACTATCTCCATCCATGCTGAACTCATCATCATCATCGTCATCATAATCAGTCAACACTTTAGTTGGTGATTTCTTTCGTCTAGCAAAACACAAAAAAATCACACATGTATGCAATATTAAAAATGAACATCTGTATGCAGAATAATTATGCAAAGCTCAATTTTGACAGGTATCATCTGCATTTTTGAAGGGCATGAGAGAAACTTGTGCTCCAATAGCGCCGAACTATCTTRGACTTCATCTTATACCAAATACAGATATGAAAGAATGAAGCCAAATAATTTACACCTTCAAGAACCTCTACCTAAGGGTAATCAGAGGAAACTCAGGAAACTGAGATGTTCAAAGACGACCAAGGGAACTAAATACAAACAAGCTTTCCTCTCAGTTTTTAGCAGGAAAAAGTGTTGAGTCTCACTACTTGTTTCCATTTTCTACCCCTGCCTCACTGAATTTCTCAGCAGAGATATATTGAAAAGAATGTTTGGGCAACCAGATCACCCAGGAAGCAATTGGACACTATTTGTGGACAAATACATTGCAGGAGTTTCACAGTTCTGCCTCTGAAAGTCTGTCTGCTTATGACAAACTTGAAGCTTTTTAGATTAAGTTCCTGGCTCACAGACCAAGGGAGCAAGAAGTCAATGTTGAGGCATTTGATAGGTAATTAAGTCCAACAAGTCAGCCTACCTCAGTTCCTTTATTGCAGCGTTAAGCTGTCCTTGCAATTGTTCATTCATGTCCAGCTGTTCTTCCAATTCTCTCTGGAGTTTCTTCTTGGCACTCTCGAGTCTGTCAATTTCTTCTTCAGCTTCTTCAACTTGACGTTTCATTGCTTTCAAACGCAAACTCAACTGAAATATTTACATGTCAGCTGATTAGAGGACTACTTTAATAAAGGAATTTTATTCTTCCAGCATCTATGAGAGGGAGAATAAAGATAGAACTTTGCCAGTGTCACGACACTGCAAAACTGCTTCAGAAGCATTCAGAAGTTGGGTATTATGTAATGGAGAGAGCAGGCTATCAACAACAGAAGACTGTCTAGAACTATTATTATGTCCTAGTAACAACTTTACAAGACAGAGACTGCAAAATATATTAAAAAACAAAATCAAAACCATAAGATTTTAAAAGATCGCTTACGTAAAAGATATTATGAAACACACTATTCATTCTCCAGCCAGAATACTAACTACTTGGCTCACACACCAAAACAATCTGTGTTTCAAGCAAAGAATCAATAAAGATCCCTGAATTGGCATAGCATACCACTATTAAAATACCAATATATGCCTAACATTTATAGGCTATAGTTAATAACTACACATAACTTCTTTCATGAAGCAATACTTCATAATAAGACAAAAATATATTATTTATTGGTAAATGTATTTATATTTTCTGCTTTTTTGTTTTCTTTGTTTAAAAAAAAATAGAATTCATTTATGCAAAGTACTTCATTTTCAAAACTTTGGAAATAAAATCCATTCCTAGGCAGAGAAATTTTATGACAATGGGAATAAAGAATCTCATTAAATCTAAGCTCTGAAACCAAACCAGTATCTACCTATATTCTGAAATGTATAATGATTTATGCTAGTAAGATTAATGTCAGATTTTTGCATATTAGTCTTTCCCTCTACCTGGTCCTTTTGATCAGTCAATGAGAGATGTTCATCATCTACTTGCAGCATTAATTCTTTCACTTTTCTCTCAAGCCTGCGGTTACTTAGTTGGAAATTAGCTCTATCCCTGAAAAAAAATAAACAAAACAGGCTTTTAAAAGGATGAACCAGGATACTTCCAATCCTTCTGGTTAAATTTCTTAAAATTATTTCAAGTTTTAAATAAATACTAAGAGTTTCTGTTTTATTCATTGATTTCATACAACGCATAGTAGAGTTTTGTTCAAAAGCACGTACTGGTAAGGAGAATATCTAAATGTTTCTCTGAAAACAAAGGTAAAGAATACATTTCTCCATGTGTAAACCACGAATAAGCAAATTGGATCTTTAAAGTACAGTTAATATTTCTGAAGCTCTTACTGATGGCCTGACAAAATAATGAGGTTTGTGACCGTGTTATATTTTTAAAACTGGGCAACAATGTAAGTATGAATTCAAATGTATTTAAAATGTATGAATAATTTCTTGTATGGAACAGCAGCCATCTTAATTCAGTGCTTATATAAAAAAAACCTCAAATGTTTTGATCTTAAGATAGTTAGTTATACCTCTCTTCGTTTTCAAGTCGTTCTTCTAGCTCCATGATCCTTGCTTCCATTTGTGCAACAAGACCCTCCTTACTGGATCGGTAAGAACCTTCCAGGTGAATGATTCGGCTTTTCAAGTCCTTGTTCTGGAGTCAGAATACATATGATTACTATATATGCTTTTATGTTAACAAATATCACCTTAAGACAAAGTAAGTTTCTTTAGAAAAACACAAGGTTCTAGGAATGTTTTTATTTCATGAATGTAGAAAAGATCTAGTGGGATTATACTGCAACACTAGGTAATATCTCTGTAGCTAAAAGCAAACACATCTTCTATTACTGTTTTATCAGTAAGAATTTAATATCCTGAGTCAAAGCTGTAGGTTCGAAGGCCAGTCAAACTTCATATGGATACCAGGCCCTTCCAAAAGCATTTAAAAAAAATGTTAATACTTCTTAAATAACTTTAGATCTAGGATTAATTCTTTTGTCAAATTCTAAGTCCCTCTCATATAACTCACTAGCATATGGATAACACAAGCAGATATAAAGAAACAACTTGTATTCAATATTGCAGGTTTTTTTTTTGTTTGTTGTTTTGTTTTTGTCCAACTGGGTAAGCAGTTTGAAAAAGCCTTTGTATTTTTAAGAAATATAAAGTGGTTTTTTTTTTTTTTTTTCCCTAAGATTTGCCCTTTAGGGGACTAGGCAAAATAGGTTTTCAACAGAGACCTTAGCAGAGAGTAACAATAGAAAAGTCAGGGCTAAAATACAAGGATATATGTGAAACATGCCAGTAGGTGGCATTCTTTCTTCTCAAACAATTAAGACTTAAGATGGGATCCCATTTAAGTCCGGTTACTCATTAAGTCTGGTCCCATTTTTCTGGAATAAACTCATTATCTAAATTTCCTTTACAATCTTTTTTTCCTTTTTCTTTTTCTTGAGACTGTCAGGAAGCAGATCACTTGCTAAGAAAGCTGTAGAATAGAAAAACTACAAAAAGTCTGAAAGTATTTATCCTACTTTCCATAACAAATATTGAAATTTATTTCTTCCTAAGCAACAAAGAGTAACAATTCCCCATCAAATCTGTATCTTTTCTTCCAAAAGTATGTTGCTTCTTCATTTGTTTGCTTCTCCAGCAGAAAACATTCAATGAAAACCAGAACTGCTTGAAACAGTGGTCTGCCTTTAAGCATATACTTAAGAGTTTGAAAGGTAGTTTCTCCAGAAGAGATCAGTGAGTTTGTATCCAAACTAGTTAGATATCTTTGATGCTTTTCAGTCTTTCCCTTCTATTTGTCTTTTTAAAGCATCTGAGCATTAGGGCTCATTTTCACTCTACTAACAAGCATAGAAAATTAACTATTACATTAATAAATTTCTASCTATGGAGGAGAAAGAAAAAAATACTAAGAGCAGTAGTAATTTAAGAGTCTAATATTGTAAAAATAATATTATTTTGAGCATAAATGTTGAGATACTTATTTTGTTAATCTTTTCTTAATACATACATCCATCCAGGACAAACTGGTGGGACAGTTTCTGAACACTCTAGTCCGAATACTCCAGCTTAGTGCAAAATGAACACAGCAAACTGCCTCTTGCTTACGTAATGTTATGTTAGCAATAATTACCTGTCTTTCCAATGAAATTTTATCACACTCCAAATCTTGCTTTGTAGCTCTTTCCTGAAGTAGCTCAGTTCTCATTTGTTCAATCTATTACACAAAGAAAAGATAGAAATACTAAGAAAAAAATTAAATTGTATCTATCTATATGATATTGTGTATGTATAGCAGGAAACTGTCCTCTAGAACATCACATTAATCCTCAAACCTTCCAAAGATGTTTTCTTCATACTTCAGCCTGAAGCTCTGAACCGGCCCGTTACCTTTATGCTGTTGGCTAGTCTAGTATCACTGTATTAAGCACAAACTGGTATCTACACGAAAAAAGCCTATAACCTCTTGACAAACCTTGCAGATAATTTACTCATTTTAGATACTTGCAAAGCTAGTACATCTATTTTCCAGTAGACTGATGCATGGTAGCTATTAAGACTTTGTTCCATAAAACTGGTCAATGTCATGTCTGTCACACTGTGAGAGGCACCAATTTCTACTTTCTTTTTTGTTTTATACCAGTTTTTTAAAACTTTGTTACAGATTTTGTAAATATTTCAGTTGCTTCTTCAGTAACAAAAAGGAAAAAAAAAATCTTCATGAATAAGGTGTTAAGAAAACAACCTAATCAATTCAGAATCAAGATAAGAATACAGAATTTCTGTTTATCTAAGTATTTGTTTTGACTAGGGGAAAAAAATAGTTCTGAAGATCAAAGAGAAACTCTAGTCTGCCTAACAACTGCTGCTGCAAGCTAAACTGCAAGCAGCTGTTGTTGCTGTTGGGCTAAAGGAAAGTCAGCAATGYCTAAGTACTTTGCCTTCATTCCCACTGAAATTACCCTCAAGTGTTTAYAAATGCCTCTGTAGATACAGCTGATGTTATCACAGCATTTGTGCTACTCCCTACACAATGTTTATGGTGATGAGCATTATCAGTGAATGCCATTGTCAACCACTGTACCTGCAAAATGATTGACAAGGGTTTCAGTGGCCACTACATTCTGTTCTACTTTACAGCCACTACTGATGAACATGCTGCATAAATACATTTGCAGTTAAATAGTTCTCAGTTAAAATTTTCTCTCATAAAGAATTTTTCGAAAGCTATTGGGAATTATCACATAAAAAACCCCCACAATAACAAAAGTAATGCTGAGGTGAAGGTTAAGCAAATAGAATATACAGAGCAATTTACCTCAGGCCTTTTTTTTTTTTTAAACCACACTGCAATCTTAAGTTAATCATGTGTTAAAAAGAAGTAATTTATAATCTTTCTATAGCTTTTAAATGAATATATGAATACAAACAATGCTGGTAACACATGCAGTTGCATATGTTATGTCTCAGTATGGTTCTGAAGTGGTAAGAGACATTCCTGAAAGCCAAGGTCATAGCAATTACTGGACTACAAATATTAGCACATGCTGTGTTCTGGCAACAGCTGCATTATTTTCCTAAAAGATTTCCTTATCATACAGGAGCTTAAAGACATTTATTTCTCTTTTCCTTTAAATACACTAATTAAACATCAGCAAAGTTATTTAATGAGAGATCACTTAAATAATACTTCTGTGCTCATTTTTAATAGAGCTACTACCAGATCAAATAACTTCCAAACAACAGAGGCACAGCAACCTTACACAAGTATTTTAAAAACAGACCTGGACAATCAATGGGAGTTGTCAATACAATCTAACTTTTCTCTGAAGAAAGAGAAGAAGCAGCTACATTTCTGCCAAACTATTTAATGAATAAATAAACAGACACAGAAAAAAATGAAACATAATTTGAGGTAAAATCAATGACTAATTAAAAATACAACTGTGAGCTAAAGCAAATGTCAGTGTTATGTACAGGAACTTATTTAACGGATTATAATGTGGTTCTCTACTCTAAAGCTCTGTTCAACTGTGGTCAAAGGCTGTGGCGATTTGTGCAACCTTCCTCAGATCTCAAATTAAGGCAGTATTGACTTTTATTTCCAAGACAACTATTACTGTGGCTGGACACTTCAGGGTAAAAGTAACCTCACAGAAACAAACAAACAAACACACACGGTGGGAGAGGGAAATAGATCAGAAAGCCAAGTGAAAAATGCATACAAAAGCTCATAAATTGAGAAGTGCAACAGGTTACAAATCTTGCTGAGGARAAGGAAAAATTATTTTCTGTCATCTCTGCATTTTTTCTTTAATAAAGATATAACTAACATGTGCAAAGGAAAAAAGTAGTTTTCTGGCAAGGTGTTCTGAAATACTCCACTCATCTCAAGCAGCTATGATGGGAAGGCAGCATGCAGAGTTTTGTGCTTCACAGTGTACCTTTGGCATATCTAGTATACATGTATATAATATATTCTAATTACATTAAAAGATTAAACTAACTGTGCAGCTTAGGGCAACAGTTATCACAGCTGGATCTGAAGAATGCTAACAGCATAGCATTTAAAAAAGGAATACTATCGGATTCTACAAAGCTTTATTAGACATAATAGTGCTTTGTACCAGCCTTGGGACTTGAAGCAGCTGCCGAGTTCATTATTAGCTGAAGTAATTTTATTTCTAGGGATATTTTAGATTTTATCACCATTGTTTACTATCTCTTGTTGGGTTCACAAGTCTATGTTTCTTTCAAAAGTAAAAATATTTATATGTACATATCTGTTAATCTATTGTACATGTACAGTTCTCATGTATATACACAAGTCTCACATATATGAAAAGCCATCTTTAAACAAACAAGCMAGCAAAAGGCACACAAAAGCCTTTGATCCTTCCTAATGGAAAAAGAACCTTCATTTCCACATTTTCATTTACTTGCTTCACGCACCTGCTGCCAGCTAAGGAGCAGGTGTGCAATAATCCTTTGGGAATGCTTTACCAAAAGCAAGTGAATGATGTATCCAACTTAACTTTATTCTTCCATGTTTATTCTAAGATTGCCATGGAAACTAGCCCATTTTTTCAAAGCTTACTGGAAGCAACTCTGAAGTCAAAAGACTCATGTTTGCATTTACACGGAACACAAAAGTTGGTGTGATTATCTTATGTTTCAATATAATTTGAAAAAAACCAAAATGGCACAATGTATTGTAGTTCTGTGTAGAGAAAACTATCACATACTAAAATACTTGTCTTCTTCCTGCTCCCCTTAGCCTCAAAGGGTAGCAGGAGTGCACTAGCTTGTGTGTGTTGAAGCCTTTGCTCTTAAATCTGAGCAATTGCAAACTTCTGCAAAGTTTTGACCTATTTTGAGTCATTTGGATTACAGACTATCATTTTTCAAGTATAATAACTAATTAGTTCTCCTTAACAGTGATGTACTCATTTCAGCATATACTCTTGATATGTTTTTTTTGTCTACTCTGGTTTGGGTTCGTTGTAATTATACTGTGTTTACAAGCACAAGAAGATTTTTTTGGTACTGGAAACCATTAGGATTAAAAATAGTAATGGAACATGGGCAAGCCAACTCAAAGTAGTATACACAAAATCAAAACCTGAAGTAATTAAGAAAATCCATTACTAAATGTAGTTATTAAACAAACCATTTGGCATTCCAATATGAAAAAGGATTCAGCCAACTCAGATGTCATTGCACAACACAGGAATAAACATCAGTGCATGCTTCACCCAGGTAAGCTAACTGCTGAGAAAACAGGAAGAAGGAGCAACATACATGCAGCATGGTAGTCCTACAGTTACCAAAAAGTTAATAAAAGATATTAAGGAGGAATCTGCAACAGAAAACAGAAAGTAATCTAGTGGATTAACTTAATAAATCTATTTGTGAATGAGTAATGTAAGAAAATCAGGTGAAACAAAGGTGACGGTTGTGAACAAAGGAGAAAACAAAAACATCTCTAAGAGAGATGTTTGATGCCTTCTTCAGTCAAGGAAAGAACCAAAAGATAGGTCACGATTACCTTATACAGAGCTGAAGAGATACAACAGAGAATGCCTGAAGTTAGTTTGCTGTTATTACGTTTTGAAAAGATCATAACAGTCAGCAGACATTTAAAATTATAATTATTATATAATTATAATATAATTATAAGAGTTTTGCAATTGCAAGGACATTAAACTATTGAGGACAGGATAAGAACTTTTAGTATCGTGCCTGATTTTCTGTAAGTCAGAAAATTTCTGTAAGTCAGAAACCTACGCATGTCACTGGTAAGGAACTAGGAGCTTTAAGTTACTCCAAATCCACATTTTTAGCTGCAGCTATGCAGAAGTTTACTAAATTAGAGGCATCCACACCACATAATTTCTATTGCAAGAATGTTTGTTCACTGAGGTAGATGGAGACCACTTCTTTCTCATAAGGACTTCCCTATCTTGTGTACATACAAGCAAGCTACACCTGAAGAACAGGATTCTTTAAGATTTCAGCAATCATATGGCAGAAGCGTGGGTCAGTTTAATAAATCGATATCAGATATGCTCACAGATTTTTTTCTAAAGTAAGCAACCCAGTCAAAAGTGGAAATTTTGCTTTGCTGCACTATTTATGTAGAATGATGTATGGAAGATGAAAACTGTGTCATACAGTCCTTCCCAGATTCAAAGTGATACATAAATTAGAAAGGGGATAACATTTCATGGTAAATGGAATGTAAACTCTCAGCCTTGCCATTGTTTATTCAAACATTTAGCTTTATACAAAATATAACCAGTAATTTCAAATTGCTTTTACTAGAAATCTGCGTATTATATTTCATTATATTAAAATAACATAAAAAGATTTACAGAAACATAGATATTATGAACATAAATTCATTATCATTTCTCATGTTATTATAAATGCTTAGCAGACCCTGAAATACTTTTTAGTAATTTGACTAGTAATTTGAGTCATTCTGGCATAAAATCAGAACAAAGCAACCTTTGTTAACTCAAGCATGAAATGAGAAACTCTAGATGTCAAAATAAACATGTCTTGTCTATTATGTAACATTTTTGTCATGATCTCTATTTCAGGTTTCTATTTAGCTAGCAAATTAAATGACTGTAGTACCCACTTGTAGAACTATGACCAGGATTATTTCATCCCAGGCATACATAGCATTGAAGAAATCCTAATGAAGCAATAGCATGAACCCAGATTATTGTAGGGCTTTTATATTCTATTTCATCACAGATCATAAGAGCATTTCACACACATAGCCAAAATCTGTATTTTATCAATGGAATAAGAGCACAGAAATTTCATAGATAAAATTTCAATAAATAAAGTATTAATGGTGCCTTGGGGTTTCAAGGATGCATGCAAGGGAGCTGTGCTTTAAATTATTTTAAAAAATACTCTAGCTGTCTCAGTGGAAAAGATATGAAATCGAAGGCTTTATTTTCTATTCTCTTTCCAAAAACTATTCCAATGAATTTCAATATTTTTTTTTCTACAGAAAGAAAGAAAACTGAAAACAGAACAGACTATCGTGTGCTGAACCTCTGTAATTTGTCTCCCTAACTTATGGAAAATTATTAATGAGATACAACATTGTAACATAGAGCTAGATAGATGTTTTACAATGAGTTATATCTTGGTCACATACCTTCCAGAATAGAAGGGAAGGGGGAAAGGCAGGAAAAGTATGGAAAGGAAAGCAAAGGGAATAAAACATTAATAAAAAAAAATTTTAAAAATTAAAAAAAAATTAAAAAAAAAAAAGAAAAAAGAAGACAGCTGTATCAACATATGCCTTTTCACGGAAAAGGAAAAAGGAATGGTTTCTCAACACCTGCCCATGGCCCTTTTGCTGATCATCACCTATTTACTTAATTAATAGTGGTTGAAATCCTAATAACACTTTTCCATGTGATTATATAACAGTTAGACAATTAAACTCAATCTAATACCTGTTCTCTGCATCTACTGATCCTCTCGGACAACAAATCTGAATTATTCTTTTCTTCGTCAAGCTCAAGTTCCAGGTGAGATAACTTGTCCTATGTGAAACATACAAATTCAACATATCAGTCTCCCATCCTCTTCAGACTCCTATTAGGCCTTTCTCCCATAAACTTCAAGAATTAAAACTGTTTGAAAGGAGAGACTTGAAAAGTGAAATGCCTCTGAACACATGCAGAAAATCTAGAAAAAAAAGTCTCTGAAAATAAACTTGCTGGTCTGAAAGAACTCTTCCAGTCAATTCTTCCAGCTTTAAGAAAGAGAAATTCTGTAATTAAAATTCTTGTTCTATAAACTCTTCAGATTTTACAAGTGACAGAAGTTTTCTTTAGCACGCAGAACATATGAGTACAATGCTATAAAAGTGCTTATGGAAATCTATTTTGGAATTAACTGAACCAAATAAGTTAACCCGATAGCAGCTTACTTAGAATTATGGCTTAGGTTCCTGAAATCCTGAAATTAACTGATATTTCATGCTAAATAGAACTTATACTTTCAAATGCTTTTAAAGGTCTGGGTGAAAGGCCTATGAATGACAATATTCYAATTTTACCTCATGAACTTTAAGTGAAATTAATTAAAAAGAACTTCCATTTGTCATCAGTTAAAGAAAGTAATGAAAGAACATGTACAACATGTACTTAGAGTACACTATGCTATAGCAGATTCACTAACACATCACCTTCAAAACACATTAGAATAATTCTTGCATTACTGCTACAGGGATTTTCTACTATATCTAGTTCATTCGTTTCTTCTCAAACAGAACGTACATAACTAAATGATTCCAATCAGTCTAATAAAATGACATCCCTCAGAAATGTTTTTTACCTCCATTAATTTGATTTGCCTTGCCCGATCATCCTTCAAGTGGTTTTTAGCCTCCAGTTCATATTCCAAACCTCTCACAGTCTGTTCCAGCAGCTGAGTCTTTGTAATTGCCTCATCCTGAGCTCTCCGGTGGTCCTTCAGGTTTTCTTCCATAAGACGCATCTGAAACAAAAAGAATTACAATAATATGCTTTATATTATGCTTTTAATAAATAAATGGTATCTATAAAGGCTATTATAAACACAACATCTGGAAAAACAGGCCCACAGTATAATAAGAATTGCACAGGGTAATGCTTTCCCCAGTATTTTTGTTTTGTCCACAAGGTGGCACCAACCAAAGGAACTTTTATGTACGCTGAGGGTGTGAAAGTTCAGAGGCTGCACAGATGCCTTCACGTTGAACACCATGTTTTAGTCATGCTTATACACAGTCGTATTTTTTATTTTTCATTTTTAACCATTACAGCAAATAAAAATTTTTTATAACTTTGCAAATGGTTATGTCTTTAACTTTTGCAATGCCACTCCTTTCCCAACACCAATACTTTGCCTTTTTCATGCTTATTTTTGTAGCATGAAGCGCCTGGACAATATTATACCAATAACACAATTGCTTATGTACCTATAGCTAATAAATAGAGCTTTTTAAAAAGAGATATGAGTTGGGAAAAGTCTTCTATTCTAATCACAATGTACACTCAATAAAATTATCTAGTGACTTCATAAAAATATTAGTAGTGAGTGGGTTTTAGTTTTTTAGGTGAGATTGTAATGTTTCCTTATATTTATAGCTTAGTTTGTGACATGTCTATAATATATGATCAGAGGTTTCCTCTTCAGCATACATTCTACCTCAGTTTAGTCAAGTGTTGATTTTAGCGCTAAAGCTAAAAACTTGTTAGTAACTGCTACAGAATTTGCTATCTATTGCTAAATCCTAACACCAAGTTACACTGTGAACAGCAAGACTCTTGTACCTCTTGTTAAACAGAAAAAGCAAAGACAAAATAAAGACTTTTCACTTGTCCTGACCGTTTACTCTAGAAAAAATGTGCTCTTTAACCTGCCTTTCCTATCAGTTGAAATATTGTTCCTTCTTTTACAGCTACTTGTCATACTACATTTTTAATACCCTAACAACTTAAATATCTCCTTGAGAAGAAGCAGAATTCTTCAGACGGTAATTTCATCTTTTTCAGAAGTGCTTTTGATTGTCTTTTCATCAAATAATTATGGTTTGCTTTGTTCTGGTTTTTTTTGGGTGTGTGGGTGGGGTTTTTTTCCTAGTAGTTGAACAACACTAGAAGGACTTTTCGTAACAGTTATAATCACATAGTGACATTTATATATGCTTATATATTTTTAAATAAAGTTGTTTAAGTAGTTCACTTTCATTTATTCCATTTAAGAGCCATGTTCTTAACAGGCTAGGTTTATCTTTCATAGTTGATTGTGACTCTGTATCTCTTTGTAGAAGCTCTCATCGCTGCATGGAATAAATACAGGAAGAAGGAAGAATGATAGATATTATTACCTATAGGAACCACAGTTCCACCTCTGTAACTTTTCTTCTAAATTTTATTTGAAGCAAATTTGTTAAGGAAAGAACAGAAATCCCAAGCTGGAAGATCAAACTATTAAAACATTCTTTATGGAGAAAGCATCTATGGGCAATAAACTCTCATGGCTTTTCCAACAGTAGAACAAGTATATGTAGACGTTTAAGAGCCTTGATTGCCTTTACGGCAGAATTTACATGCTAAAAGGCAGACACTTCAAGACTGTGGCTGATTCTTGGCTGCACAGACAGCTTTGTCATTTAAATTTGCATTGTCTGCCACAAAATGAAAAAGAGAATATATGTCAATTCTTTTAAAGGATAGAGACAGACTGTGGTTTTACTTGTTTCTAAACAACTGCTCGCCTTTTTCTAATTCCAAGATCTTTCCACATTCTCAACTCCATTAGCTATGAGCAAGAAAAGAGCAACAGATCACTAATGAATCCTTGTCATATCACTGATACACGCTTCTCAGACACACAGCACTTATCCATCCAATACTCCATCCAGGAAATCCCATTTCCCTGACAGAAGAATCTCACTGATGATGAGCATCATTAAGAATGAAAAACAAAAGCCCCCTTGATCGAGATCAGTCACTCCTGATGAAGCCACACAAGAGCGAGATAGCAAAGATTCATTGTCTTGAAAATTATCTGAGCAGAATTCCAGGTCAAAGGCTAAAACATGTCATTGAACTTGAGCAATTACCTCATCCTGCATTTTCATGTTTGCCAGGCGTGATTTTTCTATCTCAATATTTTTTTCTTTTAACTGTCTCTGCAGTTCTGCAAGTTCCTTGCGATTTTTCTCCTTGTAGTCTTCAAGCTGGTTCTGCAAATCCAAGGCTGATGTTCTTGTGACCTCTACCATTTCAGCCATCTGGAGAAAAATGTACATATAAAACAAAGTGGTATAAAAGACCATCCTTAACCTAAAGAATTCTTTTTTTCCAGCTTATCCTATGCTYAACCTCAAATTCACCACTGGAGAATACTATCCAACAAACATTGTACACCAATAAATGCATTTCTATGTAGATGCATAAACCCACTAAATGCTAAGGTTATTTTCTAACGCATTGCATGGCCAGACCATGCTCTTTTTGTCCATCAGCGGTTCTTTCAGTTGACTGACATAATGAGCTATACTGTCAAGATTTAGGAAATCCGTATTGAGCTGTATGGTTTATATACAGATGGCAAAATAAATCTCTAATATAGAAGCAATACGATGAATCCGCTGTAAAACAGTGATATCCAGTTGACAAAGAACTGACTTTGATCTGCAGTGTGCACTGAAACTAGGCTCAAATCAGGAATCTTGTTTTAACAAAACAGAACTGTTTTACAGCAGTATTTTCAGATAGCAGCATTCCAACTACTGTTCCAGTCCTGAAAGCTTTTATTGAAAGTCTCCAGGTAAAGATACAACTAGACAAGTTCACATTTCACTTCCTTTTACACGTAAAAATATCCTAAAACTTATTTTGCAATTTGGAAGCTCATTTGCTTCTGTCTGTTAGATATTTAATCTCCTGCAGGTTCTTTGGAATGCACTCATACCTCCTCCTGTAACTTTTCAATGGTCTTGTTTAGTTGCTGTCGTTCATCTTCCATTTCATTCTTTATCTTCTTCAACTGCTCCTTCTGGTAAATTTCGTCTTTTAACTGCTCTGTTAACTGCTGCCGTTCCTGTGAAATAAAACTAATGTCCTCCTGCAAGGGGTTTTAAGCAAAGAAAAAAAAAATATATATGTAAATGTACACCCCCTCTTCCAATATATTAAAAAAAAATGTCACGCAACACATTGTGCAGCAGTAATATTAGCAGCTGTCATAACTTGAATACAAACCTAAGCTGGAAAAATGTAAAAGTTTATGGACTTAYTGTTTGTTAGGTAGTAGAAAACAAACATTACTTAGGGATGAGGTGCTTTATCCTTGCTATAAAATTGTGAACCTTGCAACATTTACAGGATATAAGGCAGTCCCTTTTCATGCTTCCATTGCATGCAAAGCATACATGCCTCTGCAGTTGCACATGTGCTGGCAAATCCTACGTTCTGCATGAGCTTCAACACTGATTTCAGATTTCTTATTTTCCTGAATGATTCCCTTTAATTCAGTGCWAAAGTATTTTTCAATAAAATATGCCTCTCAGGTGTGGAAAAAAAAMCCCAAACCAACCAAAATCCACTGTTCCTACCATGAGTAATAAGTAATCACAATGGATTTTTTCTCCTTAATGTGTTCCTACACCACCCAGAAGCTCTGTTCCACTGACGGGCACTGTAGAAATAGAACCTCCAAGTGAATATGTCTCCCCTTCTCCAAGAGACAATTCATATAAGTGTTCAAAATAAGACCTCCATATCCGCATTAAATCTTGAATCATCTGCTCTACAGTCACCTACCAGGAGCTCCAGAACATCATATATATCAACCGACCAAATGTTTCTGCAGTCATGCTCACGAAATTTAAGAGCCTGGCATCCCCTCAGCTTTTTAATCCTGTCCATCAGCAAAAGGACTGACTGACCCTAGCTCATTCCAGCATGAGTTAAGTAGGTTGGCTTGTAGCTGCACGTGGGGTCCTTGATTCTTCCTTCTTCTTCTGCAATGAAATATCTCTCAGCCCTACTCTAAACAAAGTCTGCTTTTATAAAGTCTGAGAGGCAGCATGAAAATGTCTAAGACACTTCAGACACTGACACTTCAAATTGTCCAAACAGAAAAATGAAAATCATCATGAACTGCAAAAAGCATTCTAAAACAKAGCTTTAAATTTTAATTCTGGTTTTAGAAATGCAAAACTCTGCTTAATATCTAATATATATGCTGTTTATTACACTATAAATAATTTAATCTCTGATACAAATGCCAAAGTAGCAGACACATAATGCCAAAACATGCTGGGGGCTACTAGATGCTCTTCTGCAAAGCCTAATTCTACCAAAGAATTAATTTAGCTGACACCACAGGTTTTTAAGAACCTTGAGACAGTTTGGCTTTAGCACTCCAGTACTAAAAACTGCTGAAATCCTGGGACCCAGCTAATGTGCCATATTCCAGTAGGCTATAAAAACCTCATATGCTCCCCTATCAGTCTTTCACAGATCATTTAACTTTACAGTTTGTTTACACATCCTTCAGAAACAAACTGTGCAGACACTGATCAGTGAAATAAACTGAGGCAGAATAATGGTGCCAGTGGGAAGCGATCCTGCAGTTGTAGAACGCTGAAAAGGGAGGTGAATATCAGAGCAAACATGATCAAATCAACAGCAAATCAACAACAACAACCACTGATTTCAGGTAACATCTATTCTACCAGCTATGGCAATTACTAAATTAATAATGGATGTGAGTAATTTCAGTATTTACAGGAGTCAGTAAAGAGGAGGAGTGACATAAGCATCTCAAATCTCAATTTTCGATTTTCATTAGGTCACACTATGCTGACTTTTGCCTTATTTTCAGATATGCAGTAGACTGAGACCATGAGTATGAAATTCAACTTTTACTCCTTTGGGTTATATTCTGACATCCTGAAAGAAAAGGTGTTCTTTCCACATGCCACATCTATCCGTTTCCATTCTCATTTTCTGTTTATTACCGATCAAAAAATCAATCTTAAGCATAATTCTAAAAATTAAAGGCATTAGCTTTTGACTGTAATTATTCTGATGGAAAATGCAATTTCTTAATAATCAAACTTTTCCAAGGGGAAAATGTCAGTTTCACTAAGTTTATTTTTAGTTCTTTCCATAGCAAACTGACAGCAGCAATTTTGTTTCAAAGAGTCATAAGATCTGAAGTTCAGGAGCTTCATGCTCTCATTATTCCACATTGGTTTAAAATGTGTCATGTACCTCTCTACCCCCGCCATGATGCACCAGTATCTACTGAGCCATTTGATATACAAAAAAAGCCACAGGACTGAACATTTCCTAGGCCCAACAGAAATCCCATCACCCTGCAGTTCCCCCAAGCATGTGGCAGAAGAAAACTCCCATCATTGTTCTTTCTCTCCAAGATCAACAAATTACTGATGCACAACCAGCAGAGTGACATGCATATCAAGCACAGTTATGGTCTTTGGAAAGGTAAGAGCCAATAGTTTTCTGGGTTTCATGAATTCTACTTGATGGAGAGTGGTGTGTTTGTCCCACAGTTCTGCATAATTTTCTACTTATGATTCATTTAGTAAGTGTCCAGACTAAGATCTGTATTATTTAGCTAGACACCACATACCCAAAAAAGGAAARAAAACAAAATAGGAGAAAATATAGTGGCAAATCATACATCAGTGTGCAGGCTTATCTTTGTTTTCCTAATAGCCAAAAATTATTTTAGTACTTGCATTAACACTTTTCCAAACAATATTAGCTGAACAATATCTTTACAAAATTAAGAATGAACATAAAAAAGGAATTCTAACGAAAAATGCTTTGTGGCACTATCTCTATTTGTCTACAGTTATTTAGCACAACAAATACTTAACTTTTATACCTTTCATGCTTTTATACTTTCCATAGGTAAAAGTATACTTTAACTTATATTATAAGGTTGTATTCCCATCATTTAACTTAACAAAACACAGAATACTCAGTATTACCACTCAAAATACTGATACAGTTAGCATTTTAAAACTATATTGCAGCTCCATGTATTCTGCAGTTAAGCTGCACAGTCACTATATTTAAATATTTTCTTTCCTAATAAGTTCTCGAGAAATTCCAAAAGCATTCTCAATGTTGAAAAGATTTTAAGATGTATAAAAAATTCTGAATCATAGACTACAAAGAGCAGGYTATTACAAAATAAATTATAATGTAGGGGTCATGATAATTTAAAAACAACAAAAAATTTTTGAACATCATAAAACTTCAAATGCATACACCAAGGTTGCTTTTGACAAATTTGCCTTTTTTTTTTTTTTTTTCCTGAGTACAGAACTGGAATGGAGGAGAAACACTGTAACTGCTACAATTCTATTCACATTTCCATTGTCTTTGTTATGCTAGTCTATCAAGAAAATTTGCATTATGTACAAGGCAAGATGGGCCAGTCAGGAATTCAATTTCCACTGTGATAAGACTTGATACTGTGCCAGAGTTTATGATCCAAATTACCAAAAGTAATACAAGTCTAAATCAACCTACTGCAGAATACTGTTCATGAAAACAATCCCAGCTCTAAAGATAGAAAGGCTGAATTGTTTCAAACAAAAGAGACTGCTCGTTACATCCTGAAGTCCATTAGTGCTTGTATCCTGTGGACGTGAATAGGGGAGAAGCAGAAATGGAGGACTAAACTTGGTTTTGCCTGAAGTTTGGCATAACTCTGCCACCTTTCTCAGCATTCCTTAACTTGGGAAGCCAGTCAGGAGGCAGCATAATTTGGCATGAGAGCCTGGAGGGCAAGCAAACAGAAAGATGAGAACATACTTTTCAAGTACTCTGGTTCAAAGCTAATCCAGAGCCAAGATATATATGTGGCACATTCATGGTGTACATGGACGTCCACCTGCTAGATTGTAAAAACAGGCAGGTATGAGCACAGGGCTAAATCCAAGCCATGGATGAGCAACAGCTCATCTGCTGTGACTCTGCAGAATATCAGTGAACCACACAGTCCAGCCCATAGAACTGGTGAGCAAGAACAGATAGAGATTTTACAAGAAAAAAAAAAAATCATGGATGAAACAAAGAATTCCAACTACTATTTTCAAATAATGTAAGACTCTCTAGTAACATATATAATGTTATATTTGTGTCCGAATTGCGCGGTGGAATCATTTAATATCTCTACTTCTAGAAGCCAAAGCTGTAGAATTTTAAACCATCTAATACTGCAGAAGCAAATACTTCTGCAGCACATGTAAAGGGTGAACTACAAGGCTTGCATCATTTTTTTACCCCACATCGTTGACAATACTTCACTCCACTCCTCTGAAGGATCCATGCTCTCCACACTACTCATTTTAGAGCTAACTTAGGAGAATGTATCAATGTGAAAACAGGACTTTTATAAACACTTTCAGAGGCTCCCCATCCTTATGGTAAGTGCTAAATTTCTGTGGTTTTGAGATGCCAGTTCCATGCAACATCTGCAAATGACAGGTTCACTTAAATAAAACAAGAAGACACTTTGCTGATCTTTGTGTCTCCTACTTACACTTTAGTTTATATTCAAAATTAGCATGAACTTTCTTTTTCATGTAAATAGAACACGTGACACAGAATTGAATGGATCATTCAAAATTACAAAACAAATTTATAAAACCCTAGGCAGTTCATTCTGTGATTTATCTCCCTCAGCTTTCAATGGATGCATTAAAGGAAAAAAAAAACATTCAGCAATAAAACTTTTTTAATCAGATGATGATATGCTTTCAGGAAATATTTGAACATTTCAGCAAGACTGCACTTACAAGAAAAGTTCTTCAAAAAGAATTTGTCTTTAATCTGCAGAAGGTAGTGATAATTCAAGAAAACATACAGGAAACGTTTAAATTTAAATATTCCAAGATCGCTCTTGTCCTGACCTGCATATCTTCTAGCTGGCTTTCCAAAGACTTCTTTAACACCACCAATTCTTTTTCCTCATTTCCAGCATGTTTCAAAGCTTCTTCTAATTGCTGCTTCTCTTCCTGGAATGATAGGATTTGATGTGTTCAGAAATAGTGGTAAAGCCTTTAATCAGACATCAGAAGGTCTACGGTAAACAGTACAACTTAAGCAGTGCATGCAAATTCACAAATACCTAGCAATACATTCACTGGCTTCCTCATACTTCCCATTTCCAGATACCCATTTGACAACTCTCACCTATAAACTGATCTATAAACTATACCTGCTGTTGTCTATCATTCCCAGGCTGAGACTTGCTTTTACTTTGCTTTTCACCAGAGAAATCTTTCCTGTATCTGTCGGTAAACTGCATCTTGCTTTTTTAAAATTAAGGTTCTGTGCTTAGCTTTCTAAACCACACTCACCAACCTCTTATTTTTCAGATTTTGTTATACAATGTACGGACCACATCAAAAATAGCAAGACGACTTCAGAGGCTTATTTTCTTAACGTACCTCATATCTTTTAATTTTTTCCTTTGCCGTATYTTCTTCTCCTTTCATATTATTGATTTGGCTGTCCATCTGTCTCATTTTACTCTCTAGCTCATCAACTGTTCTCTTCAGCTCTTCATTTTCCTCTGACAGCTCTTTAACTTGATTTTCTATACTATTCCGCATTTCTTCTGCAGCATTTCTTTCACTCTCAAGGACAGCAGCATTCTAGTGAAAACAAAATATATAATGTTTTAAAAAAAAAAAATCTGCAAAAATAACTCATGTTGCTCCCCGGCACAAGTTTCACCACAGCAAAATAAATAGGATGTAAGGTTAAATTGTGAATAAAGAATTTGTTTATGTTAGTATCTGTATACACTAGAAACCTTTATTGAGATTACTGCAAAGAATGAACAATAAATCTTATTTTGTTCTCTCATAAATAAGTATATGCTGAAGTAACACACAATTTCTGTAGAGACTAGTGTCTTTCCTGCAGATATGTGACCAAACACCAAGACACAGGCATTTACATCCACACAACTATTTGTGAGGCTGCACAGTATATCAGCTCTAAGGAACAGTAACAGCATTCGTGTATTCTTTTTATTTTTAAACATTTCCCCTCCTCAAAAGAGGGAGCAGGCGGGTCCCTAGCAGAAAAGGCCACAGCTCATTCCAAAACATGGTATCACAAACTGCTGTGTAAACACAGAATATTCAGAGCAGATGGTGAATGGGCAGGAAAAGGCTGCAGAGGCTGGGAATACCCTACAAGTGGCAGTGGTGCAGCTCTATCTGCAGAGCCTTCAATCACCACTTGGGGCTGTATTTACTTATAAGTTATGCTTGAACTTTGCTTGCTGTTTGAGGATAGAAGTTTAGCTACTGAGTTTGATTTGTTTTTGAGAAGCAGGCCGTGTATGTTTTTTCAGAAATGAAAATCAACATACAACACAAAGATTAAATTATAGTAACTATTCATCACATGTGACAACAGACTTTTTGGCAGGGCAACTGAGTGCAGCATGTAACTTTTCAGAGCTAATCACCACCTTAACCTCTCTAAAACCTGCCCTACCACTTAACCTCTCTAAACCTGCCCTACCACTTAAAAGGCTCTGCTTTTCCTTTGTTACAGTTCAATTTGACACTTAAGAGCTATTGTGGAACTCATGAAGGAAAGAATACAAATACACTCTGTTATATTGCTATACTAGAACACTGACTTTGTGTGTGTGTGTGTGTGTGTGTGTGTGTGTGTGTGTATAAATGTTTGTTTCTGTGGACTAAAGAGTCTCTAATCTCTGCTCTTCATTGACTTGTCAATTAGAATTTCCAAAGGAAAACTACAATAAAACTTGTAGTTCTTGCTCCTCAGCATTAAGGATATGATCTGAAACAATCCTCTGTATGAGACAGTTCTCTTCTGCATTCAGACCTTAAACAATGCAAGTCCAGAAGAACTTTCATGTGGATCAATCCAGATTAGATAATCTCTAACAGTGGTCTCAGTAGGTGCTTATGGAAAAAAAGAATAGAAAAAACAATTACAGTACAAGACTTCTCTTACTGCACCCTTCCAGATGCTTTTCCTGTACAAATGCATCATCCATTAGTTTCCCCAAACCTTTTCAAATCCATTTATACCTTTGGCCTCAACAGCATTTGATGTTAAAGGGCAATTATCCATTAATTACTGAACAGCATTACTTGAAGCATAGCATTTCTTCATGTGAAATCATCTTTATCTGACTGAAAACAAAATAATTTGGTGCATCTTTGCAATTAACTATTTTGTAAAATACTGAATGGAAATATGAAAAGTACTTTTCAGTTATGTCACTTGTATTGCAGTTCCCAATTCTCTCCTCCTTCCAAAACAGACTTAAGTAATATTATATAAGAGGCTGTTTACAAACTGCTCACTCACTAGATTGTCTTCTAGCAAGCAACAGCYTTAAAAACATGCAAATTAGTTGGAGAGAGCAGTAACTCAGAGAGCACCGGGACTGTCTATGGGGTCAATGAACTCATACAAAAAATTGGCAACATAAGCAGGCTGACAAGTTCCGGTCTTTGAAAATGGAAAATGTGTTTTTTTCTGAATATATGACTGCTTTAAAAGCTTTGAAATAGAACTATGTAGGTGCTTTAAATTTTTACTTTTCAGTAGCAGTCATATATTCCTTTAATTTTTGTGCTTTGCATACTTTGCAGTTCTACTAATTAGCAAACACTCCAGCAGTGGCTCCTTTTTGTCTCGTTTCCCAGTTCTGGAGCAGAGCGAAAGCAGCCGGGCATACAGGAACACCAGTTCCTCTGTTCTTTCTCACCCAAGCGCCTGTACGGCTGCACCAGAGGGCAGCGCAGCAACAGCTGCCCCTCATCCGCAGCCCTTTGCGCCATTCTCCCTGCTCAGAAAGTGCGCTTTACTCACAGCAGGGTACACACACACACACACACGCACAAAACACCACCAGACAAAACCCATGCACACACTTCTATCTTCTTAACAGGTTCAAAAAAATCAAGCTCAGCCTACACCAATGCAGTCACAGAAATCTACTGCACTCTGCCTTTTGCTGCATGTATCTTAGTTTACCACTCAAGCCACTCTAATAAACTAAACTTGTATTTTTTGCCTCCTTCATCAGGCATTTCACTAAGTTAGTAAGATAAAAGCTGAACTTTTATAAAAGGTAGCAAAGTATAAAGGGCAAATTCCAAGTATTGGCTTCGTTAACCTTCCTTAAGGCCTTGGAAATAAATTGCCTGCCTGAAGTTCCAGTTGCCAGTGGGACCCACACTAAATCAGCAAATCTCCACAGGTCTCTCCTAACCGTGGCATTTTTACAAGGGTTATACTTTCACCAGTGAACTGCTCCCAAGTATATTCTCTGACATATTTGTTTCTTATATGCTAACAGACTATATCTTAAAAGATACCAATAGACCATATATGCAAATCCACACAAACACTTCTTCAAGATGCTAGAAAAACTCTGTCAGTATATATAGGAAGTTTTACTCTTAATTACAATTGAACTGTGGTCATTTTTCTTACATAGTAGGAGAAGTTTTCCTCCAAATCCAACTATTGAAGTACAGTATTCATCATTTTTTTAAACCTGTTCTGGCTGACACTCAGAAGAAACACAGGAGCAACACTCTATCAGTTTATGCTGAGGCAGTAACACATCACATACAGCGCATGGTGCATCACACTTCAGTATCATTCAGGACGATGTCAGAAAACAATACATGCATAGCTTCAATTTGATAGTGAAATTTAAAGAAAGTCAAACTGTACAAGCATCACCCAGATGCTCTTTGTTCCTAAGGAGCAAAGGAGATAATTAAATGGCAGGGCTTAAATAAGACACAAAACAAAACCACTATCTTCACTTATCCAGCATAAGCAATTTGATGAGAATCATACGCAGAGTGCTCCACTGGCATAAATGAAGCTCCTACATCATAATAGCTTTTGGCAATACATATCCTATCCTGTAGCATCTTATCACATAAACTTAAGATATTACAAAACACCATCTCTTCCCTTTTCCTTTTCTTGACTGTTAGATGTATCCTGTCTTCCACATTGCCCCTCTGGGGCTCCTCTTGGGAAAACAGGTGTGACAGAAAGGAACCTGGGTATCATTAGAAAGGATATGTGAAGGAAACAAGTACCTTTAAACCAATCTCGGAAAAGCTTTTTGTAGAGGTCCTTACTGAACAGTTTACAGATGCTTTAGAGCAGCAGCTATCAAATCATACACAGACACTGATGAACCAGCAAGAGATCTTTGCCCTGTTAGACAGGCAGTGAACACCATGACCACAGGCACAAGCAACTTCTAAAGCAAAAATTACTCCTACAGAGACAGGAGGTGGAATTTGCCATATACCACAGGCAGTCTGAGGTTGAACAAAGATGGTATTTACTAACAGCCAGTGGTAATCCTAATCTCTTTGATTTTCTCAGTAAAGTCAGAAAGGCACACCTTTCATTTAAAATTCACTGACCAACTCTCACATTCATAAAAGAGTTAAATGCCATTTACAAAGGCATTTAGTTGGAACAGGTTAGAATGAAGAAGATAAAAGCAGAAGACTAACTGAAAACTATAGGGCTAGCAAGTACAACCGAGAAAAGCATGTGTTTTTTTTGCCCAGGTAGGTAAATATTACRTATGTAAATCATACTGTGCATCTGCACCCCTTTATTCCCAACATGGCTTAATTGTAAGGGTACTGTAAATGAATAACGCAAATTAACATAAGGTCTTTAAGGCAACAGGACATGACATCAATTAATGACTTCTGTTGTTTCCCATTCATAAAGCATTTACGTTCCTACATTTGGTATTTGTGGGTGCTGAAAAAGTTTTGACAATCATTTTAACTAAGTTTATACAACTCCCACTAACAGACCAGCAGAAAGCGCTTACTTAAATTCAATACAAAACTTTAACAAACATTATTTAACATAACATGCAATCTTTAGTTTTAGATTGTGGATTGCACTCTTCAAAGAGCTGAAATATGGCTATGTAAGTCAATATATGCAAAGCATATAACAGATAAAACTGGTCAAGCAAGATTCTTGAAGACAAAAGCTGGAATGAACTCCTGTATATTCAGACATCTGCCATAACAAAACAAAAAACCCAAACAAGCATTGAGGTAGACTATCGGGATTTTTAATCAATACACCTCTCATATCTCTAGTTTCAAGACCGTAGTTTCTTCCCTTTGGCATATAATACAGGCTTATTCCTCCCTGTTCTCACTTGCTATGACATTATGTTTTAGTCAATTAACTTTTTAAATTGTGGAGTTATTCTTATTTAAGGTAAATAATCCTATAACATTTTCCTTATAACTTTTGCTTGCCTGCATTTGAATTTCTCTTTTCTTCTAATCTGTTTGTCTTTACTCTGTCTTCCAGAACATTCAGTGCCTTCTCCTCCTTGCATGTAGCCCATTTCCCAATAAGAATTCCATCTCTCCTATCCATGGAAATATATTCCTCTATTAAGCCACATCTTTGCAGACTTCTTATACACATTCACACCTTCTCATTTACTATTTTATGAACACAGAAAATATTTCTTTATATTTTTTCAAAATGTAGTTTTACTGTATTTAAATTTACATTTAAAGACAGACCAAGCCTCATTGGCAAAGTTAAGCTATGGACAACAAGCAAGGAGTAAATAAATGAAGTTGGCAATGAAATGCAAATTTCTGAGAAAAATTTGAGAAACGGAAAAAAAGAAACAAAAGTCCAAAAGAGTCCCTCTAGAAATAAGCAATCACAACTGTAATGATGAGGTCCCACAAGACAAAACCTCTGGAACTGATTGAAAATAACCACCTATATTTGCATTAGCRTGGTTACACAAGCGCTTAGGTCCCCTAAAGTAGAAATTGACAAGTAGAAGTTAAATTTATATGGTACTGACTTATTTCTTCTATTAAATGTCACACACTATTGAATATAAGCCACAACACCATAGCTGAAGAGGGCAAAAATTGTAAGTATCAGTAAATATTTTATTAAGTACAATATGTAACATTGAGAACTCCAAAACTAACATGCTAGATGCTGTACTTATTTCCTTTCAATACAGGGAAATAMTGCCCTTCCAAAATAGCATTGGTCCTGCATAGTTGCATCAATTGAATTTGAATATTTGAAATAAAAAAATAAATTGCAAGTCACTCACACATATTTATATAGCACTGCTGCTTACAGATGCATAATGGTATACACAGAGYAAATCTAAGTACACCAGTACACCAGTACACGTGTAGACAAAAAAAAACCCCTTATATGCCCTTACTAAAAGGCAGCGTATATTTAATCTCTGGGAGAGGAATTCATGTCAACACTGCTGTCATTTTATGAGTTTCATACTTGTTTGAATGATTATACAGTCTTTACCTAGATGATGCCATACAGCAGCACCATCACAAAACAGAGAACAAATCAAGGCTACACAGTGAAAGAGGCTGTTGCTGCAGAAATATAAAGGAATGTAATGAATGAAGCACTAAGAGTAGTTTCACAACCAAGGTAACTGAATGCAGTCCTGGAAGATCTGGACTCTATTCGTGTCTCTGCCAAAAGGTTCCTACATGCTGAGGCAAGTTACTTAATCCAAACCTTCCAGGGGCACTCGGTAACTGCATGTTCCTTAATTTTCTGTATGCTTGTTTTGAAACCTAGAGTCTAGTTTCCAAAGTGCTGAGTGCATATCTGCAACTCAAGTCAACAAAAATTGTAGTCTGAGCATATCAAAGACTATATAATGCTCAACATTATGTCCAACACACCGGAAACCAAACAACCCAAACTAATTGTTTTTTTCTTTGTTAGTAATCTATCTACTTTCTACTTTACTATATAAAATACGGAAACTACATGACTCACGGAACTCAGAGCAGTTTTGAGAAGATTAAAGCTCACAAAACCATCAAGATAATTCTCTTTTCAGATTATGCTTTGTAAAGTATACATTGAGTTCAAGATCTGACCAGTCTGAACAATCTTAATAAAATACGTTAGAATAAGTGTCCATTAATAAAGACAAAGCCAATTCTAGCTAATTCTAGAATAACAGAATGCATACTAATATGTGTACTATTTAATCTGGTATGCCTACATGATCTATAAAGTTTCATCTGGCTTACGTCTACATGCCTGAGCCACAAAATGGCTATAGAAGTTCATAAGCTCTCAGCATTTAATTTCCAGCTTCAGACCCCAGCAAGTTAACTCTTAGTAAGTGAACATCAACAGTGGAATACAATTCCCTCATATATCATCCTGCTACTTTCAGGTTATTTTGCTGGAGAAGAAATGAATCTAATAAGTCTGGCTATATACACACACACACACMCCCCAGAAGCATTTTAGAATATATTAAAAGAATCAAGGCAAGTTTAACTAAAACAATAGAGATTCCTACAACATAGGATTTGGGACAATGTCAACAGGAAACAGTATGCAGCCAGTATCTCGTTCTCAACTTGACTGAAAGTAGCGAACAGATTTGAAGAATCAGAGGTGAGGCTCAGTCAGCACAAAAAACAACAAACCAAACCAAAACGATATAGATCTTGTCCCTATCCAATACAGTGTCAAAGACAGAGCACATGGGCAGTGTCCTGGAGTTTTAAATTAAATGCTCTGTTTCAGCTTAAAGAAAGCAAAAATCTCTTGGATAGGAATGCAGAAAATGTTCTGGGGCTCCACACCTTTTCTACCACACCCTTAACACTGGCAAAGACATGGGAGCAGTTATGTAACTGAACATTAAAAACTAGTTTTGGCTGACTTGGTGCCTCAGCTGGTGAAATTTCTCAACGGCAATGACCCTGTAGCACAGAAACTTTAGAGACCTTTCCTACTACACAGGAAGGGCTGAAGTGAGGGGAAGCTAATTATCTCAATCACAGTTTATTAAGATTCTTATACTTTGGCTAGATTCAATGTTCAATAGGCACAACTCAGCCAAATTTTCTGATAACCTTTAAATCTAAATAAGTCTGACCAAGTAAAACTGAATTCAGCTAATTAACTGTTTGCTCTTTAAGGCCACATTTGATTAACAAATCTAAAGAATAAATTTCTATTCAAAATAAGCTAAAACAAAAATAAAGTCTTTTTCTTTAAATAGAGGTAATATTGTCATATAGTCTATACTTGTAGAATCAAAGCAAACAACGTGACAATTTTCCAAAACCTCTTGGAAAAAAATAAAGGGGAGGGACAGGACATGAAGGGTAGCTGCTCCCTTCACTTTCTTCCTAGTGTGGAACTCTACATTATCAAGGAACACACAGTCTGTTGAAGGCAACCTTAAGTATCCAGTCACTTGGGCCACATTACAAATTTGATGCCAGACTAAAGATGTTCAGCTTCATGAACTGTACCTAAAAAATTTCACGTGGCCTCAAGGATTAAGGTCCACCCGCCTGTCTCAGCTAGTCCTATGGGCTGTTGTTTGTGACTGCCTTCAGTAAAGACAGCATTTGAAAACAGCATTATTCAGGTATGGTCATCCAGCTTCTAAGACTCATGAATGAAAACAATATGTAATTCTGTATTTTCCCATGTTGTGTAGCTTTGAGCAAGTCTGGGGAGCTTTTATTCTTCTCATCATTTCAAAAGGAGGCCTAGCCTGCTTCAGCACATAACTACGCATTTGGAAGTTAACTATGATTAGTTACCTATTAAAAGGGTCAGTGTGTTCTTATCACAGAGAGGTACACTGCAACCAAAGTGAATTCTCCACTCCCCTTCAAGAAATTACTCAGTAAGCAAATGTACAGACTTATGAAAAAGTCAGACTATTTTTCGCTCCTTTTCAGCCAGAGGCATTCTATGAAATGGTTACAAATTATTCACTTAGGACAACTGATGGACAAGATTTTATTCTTGCCAGGACATATTCACAGATCTAAGTGGTATCCTATACTTAGTATTATTTTCAAAATTATTTATGTTTTGATTTATGAAATGTAATGAAAGATTTAAATGCATATATTTTTTAATTGAGAATGCAACCCTTCTTTATTGGAACTGATTAAGTAAATTCTAATATTAGAGGGACATAACAATCACACAGTTACAATAACCACAGCCAGGAAAGTATTAACCTCTCAACAAGTTGTTATTTCAGTGGCATATTATCCTGTTAGCTATGTATCATGACATACTCATTTTGCATCACAGTAGCAGTTTTGTCAAGGTCAGAAGTTGTTGCAAAGACCCGAGTAAAATATTAACTAGGTTCTATGCTTAAGTTGTACCCCACTGAATGGACTTCACAGCCACAAACTCCACACACTCAGGAAACTAAACACACTTGCACAGAACTAGCCATCTGAAGGGATACAGTCTTCTGCTAATAAGGATTTGCAATCCTGCTGAYGACGCTTTGTCAAACTATCAGATAGTAAAAGCCGTTGTCATAGATAAAAGACATGCAGTCAGATAAAAGATACATTGTGCAAAGAAGTGCTATCACATTTGCAGCTGTGTTTCTTCAAAATGCTCAGAACAGTTTTCCCCACGTTTAGCAAATGCCAAGTTAGCCACAAAGGGATAACAAGTCAACAGTCATTGACTGCACGGCATCTACCTTCTGTCTTTTTTTCTACCTTATTTAGACATGAAATAATCCAACTTGAACAGAGTTTTACAGGACAGTTTTGCTCAGAGGTTTTCTAGACTCTAAATGCAGTAAAAATAACTAACTAAATAAATTTCACTTTAGAGTGGCAGGATTTAGTTTGGGGAGCATAATTTCTTTATGTAAAATGTCAAACAATTTTTAATGTGTTCGTGTAACATAAATATATTATATATATRTGTTTATATATATAAATATATTATATACAGTATATATTATATATATTATATAGTATATTATATTTTTTATATATATATATATATAAAATTCTGATATATATGTTATATATCGGAATTTTAAATGCTAAATCAACTTGTTAGTATACTGACCAAACTTTTAACTTCACATAGCCTGTCTGAAAAGCTTCACAGTCAGTTAATGCCTTCACTTCACCCACAATAACTTAGGCACTTAGGCCATCTTTATTTGTTTTTTATACAGCACTGTTGTACCATARCCAAACTCAGCATACTACAAGAAGTCATGTTTTGTTTTACATTTAAACTATAGAAATCAAGTCATGTTTACATAGACATGCACAGCATATATCAGTATTATTTACAACACTGTTTACAACTGCTTTTTGTCAACCACTGCTATTTAAAGAAATGGTTTCTGATCTTTGTGGGAGATTACTGCTGGCTTTGAAGAAGAAATCTGATACTCTCAGGTCAGGCAGAAAAGATATAGAATTCACCTTATACACTCCAAAACACACATCCAAAAAAGGAAGTTATCAAAGCTCAAAGCTTCTTCTCATCTATGATACATGACATTTAATATCACTTTAAACAGAAGGAATACATATGCAGATTGCAATATGCAGAAGGTAATTGTATTCTGTTATTCCTACCACTTCCTTTGATAAAATTCCTTCTTCCTTTTAGTCAAACCACATGTCTTAACACATATCAGTTACAGTTCATATGACTGCAAGCTTCATTGCACTCTTCAAGTGTGCTGACAAATGAAACAGCTTCTAAAGTTTGTTTGTCTGTTCTATCATTTTGTGGATCAGGTCAGAAGTGTCATGGAGACTAAGTTAGTCAAGGTCTGGCTTAAATAAACTTTGCCAAAGTGGACGTTTTTCGACACAATGGTTATAGACTTCTCTGAACATCAAAGTCATTTGCATCGCGTGCTGCTCAAAACACATCAAAACYGGACAGTGCTGTGCAGTTAGCAACTGCACTTTCTGACCTGATGTGATTTCAGTGGATTTTGAACAGTACAAACAGCAGTTTGCTGCAACCTTCTATCTACAGTACTGTATTTCAAAAGCTAGGTCCAAATTTTCCTGAAAAAACAACCCTTCCACTGACAGCAAATTCACTAGTAAGTAATATGATTCTGGTTTAAAGTACTGGAGCTTTAAATTACACAATACATTTTTTTATACTACACTGAAACCAGGAGAGGATTCTTAGTTGTTTCTCCTATAGAACTTGTAGAGATAAACTCACTCCTTTTTAGCTAGGGATTAATTTATTACTAAGCTAAAGGCCTTTATTATTTCACAGCAATATGTTAGGGAAGTAGAAAGTTTTTACTGTTGTTATATGGAAAACAATTTGGTCACAGTTTTATTAAACAAGTATTAAATAATTCAAGTATCTCAATAAAAACATAACCAAGTATAAAATACAAAAATGGCTTGGAAAACTAAACTGTAGTAAAGAAAATGTAAATCTTAAGATTAATAGGAATAAAACTTAATTCACTTATATGCTGCTGTGCTTCCTATAGCAATCTCTCCTCAAATTAAAAAAGGACATCCTACTACTACGACATCAGTGAGCATGAAAACAGAATTGCCTATGAAATATCCTCCTCTGTTCTCCCATCATCATCTTGGCTATGTTTCTAACACAATCCAAAACAGATCCACAGGGCATTCTAATCACACCAACTATGGGCTGTCTACAGGATCTGTCAACCTACCTGAAAACTCCAGTTGCCAAAAATTTAATTGATTAAACACTGGTACATAAAACACAGTAAGTATAAAGCCAATCATTTACATTATACGTATAGTGGCAGTAGATTGCTTATTACTGTAGTTTTTCTTCCTACAGAGACTGGTTGTGCTTTCCTCATACATAACATATTAAATACAACAACCAATATCAGGCAGCAGCATACAGCTAATGTTATGCTTTAAAAATCATTAAGTATATTACCACCAGAGAGATGAAGATGCTTCTAAATAAACTTGATAAGTCTTCTTTAATTTAAAAACAACACAAAATCACTTAAAGTAAAATGGGAGGAGTAGAACT
The DNA here is from genome assembly GCA_003342815.1 of Eudromia elegans. Taxonomy (NCBI): domain Eukaryota; kingdom Metazoa; phylum Chordata; class Aves; order Tinamiformes; family Tinamidae; genus Eudromia; species Eudromia elegans. The sequence continues at coordinate 2,707,516 of PTEX01000021.1, read as the reverse complement.
TATGCTTAGAGCAACATTAATTAAACTTCACTTTGAACATCTTATTAAATTTACTATTAAACAGACTATGTAATGCAAGTAAAGAACAGCTATTTATAACTATCCCCAGACCACAGCAACCCAGTCACAGAATCATTTCCCAGACTATGTTATTGTTACACCAAACAGACTACTCTTTCATTTCTTGTCAGTTGTAATTACAGTTCTATAATTGAAATACAGTAAATTACCATGTAGTACTTTTGAAAGATGGTTCACTGAGGTTAAGCTGTCACTACAATTACTGTATAATAAAAAATGATGATTTAAAATGCTCTAGTTTTCTCTCAGAGAAAAAAATAAGAATTTAGTTCAAACAGCTCAGACRAGGTAGGCATCTCCAGAATCACGTAAACAGTGAAAAACAATAAATTTAAGCAAAGTCAAACAATCTTACGTAGAAATGTAAAGCTGTACAAATAAACTGCTGCATATAAACTTCAAATACTTTAAAAAATGCAATTTTAAAAACAATTCTTTACAAAAATACTCTTTGTAAGAATTCACAATCATACAGCATCTATCCAACATTTTCCATAGCCTTCAAAAAGCTTAAGAGCCTTTTCTCAAGATTATTTTAGTTCAATTCTACATTCTGTTTTCAGACATATCTATTATCTAACTGCAGTTTACTTAACACCAAGATGGTTGTATAAACTACAATACCAAGGAGGTGTGGGAAAAAGAATAAACTAGCACAAACTTTTCTAAGCATAAAACTAGAGCTATAATTTTGACCTTCATGTTGGTCAAGGACAGCTTGCTTTTAAAAATTTCATCAACTATTTGACACAAACATAAAATGAAGAAAGGAGATACTGAAAAGACTGTCACTATAAAAAAATAATACTTAAAATGTGAGAACTGTTCCTTTACTTTTTTTTTTTTTCAATAAATTACTAGCTGCTGTCTTCCCAAGGTCAACTTTACAAAAGACATTTTTTGAAAAACAATACCAGATATATTATTCCAACAAAAAAGACTGTCCCTATTTTCCTCAACTGTCTGATCACACTGGAAAAGGCAATTCTTCCAGTTCTCCTCCCTCCTGGTTCCAGACACTTACTCCCTGACGTTTTGCTTGTGCTGGCATTCATTTGACCATTTAGTCAACAAAATAAACTCATACTGAAAAGGGCAGTTTAAGGGGAGAGAAAGAAGAAAGAGAAAATAGAGAAGCCCTACTAGAACTTTCAAAATTGTTATTCTAGGAGTAGCAGTGGCAAACACAGTGGGGCTCTTCAGCCCATTCTCAATGTTTCAGGCATTTCACTCTGCCTAAGAAAAGCAAATGGTCCGCAACACCATCCACCCATCCATTCTCTGTCAAAAGCTTTGGTTGAAGCAAAACAAGTAATAAAGCATGTAATAAATAACTTTGGGGGGGGGAAAAAAAAAAAAAAAAAAACAAACACACACACACACACATAGCTTCAGCTCTGATAAGGAATCAGAGCATTATATAACCTGTATGACATCAGACTTATTTTCAGCAGCTAAGAATCTTAGTCCAAATCTTTACCTATATGCTTTGATAAGAAAAAAACAGGATCAGAAAGCATGCCATACACAACATCTGTAATAAGTATAGTTTTACTGTGTAAAGATTAATTGTAAAATTGTAACTGCTTATTTCACCTCTGTTACTTTCTCCAGGCTCTGCTGTAGATCTAGCAACTCTTTATCATGTTGCTCTTTAATTTTATCCATCTCCATATCATGGCTAGACACTTCTTCCTTTAGTGCTCCTTTTAAAGCTGTAAGCTCACGCTCTCTTTTCCTCAGTATCTCTTCTTGTTGATCCTTTGCCACTAATAGTTCTTGTAGATCCTGCTTCATCTGCATCAGCTCCTAAAAATAAAAAAAATAAATAAAAAATAATTAAACAGAGTTATCACCATTAACTGTAGTAACTGGGCATTACAACATATAATAAGTTTCTTTAAAACTCTGTATGTTGCACTATGCCAAAAGTATTAGTGTTAACAAATAGATATAGAATTCCCATACTCAGATCAATTGTCTTTTAGGTTCACAAAAAATATTAAGCTCCCAGGCACTACTGAAAGAACATTAGGGATCACACTGTTAAGGTGATGTTCATGTAACAAGTAGTTCTTGAATTATACAGTTAAATAGTATAGCTACTGTGTAATTCAGGATGCCTTGCGAATAATCTCCAAAGGAGGGTGGAATTAACCATTTCATTTCTGTTGCAGAGAAGATAAACATTTCAATATAAGCTGGCCCGCAAGGATAACTTTGTTTCTCATATGACCAACACATCACCTGCAGCTTTTACAGAAACTTAGGGATTTATTAAATGTAAAATGGCACTAATGTATTGATATGCACAAATGTAATAAAGTGTTCTCTATTTCATCAGGAGTAAAAGAAAAAACTATTACCCAGGCAATAGCAGATTCTGACTGCATCCTCTTCAGATGCTGTCCCTTATCTCACTCTGCTCTCATTGATACACAGCTAATATAGCAAGCGCTTTGACGGTTCCTTGAATTTTCTAAGTGTCATCTCATCTGGTGTAAAATATGTACACCTTTACCTTTTCCAAATGTTTGTGAGTATCATCTTCCCTTTTCTGTCCACAATTCTTTTTGTGAAAACAAACAGCAGGAGCGTAGGATAACTCAACTGTCTCTCACCCATATATCATTCGGTCTCTGTTCCTTTAAATAATAAGATTTGTATACTGTACTCTTTTTAGTGCTAATTTACTTAATTACATGCCCTCTTAAGTAACTTACTAATGTTAAATTATTTGGATGAAATGGGAAAAGTTAAAGCATGCCTGTCTTCTATACCTCAATTCTCACTTTTTTTTTTTTTTTTTTAATCTTCTGATAGTCTTTCTAGTATTTTCTTTCCCCACTAACCTCAATCAGAACTTCCTTCTCCCCTTCATCAGTATGTTTTGCACTGTCCAGTTCATCATGCATCTCAGATAGTTGGTCTTGAAGATCTCTGATCTCAGTCTGGTATTGTTCTCGCTCCATCTTCACTTGAAAAAGCCTAATCATGAGGGAGAAAAAAAAAAAGGGTTTAACTTGTAGAAATGCTAATTCTTCTAAATACTAAACAGATCTAAGCACCTATTCCCATGCTTACCACCAAGTAACAGTGTAGAAGGAGGCAAAGCAATAATATGTCAAGGAGGGTAAAAAAAAAGAACTCTTAAGCATTTTTGTATTTGTAAGACTGAACTATGTATTATGACCATTACAAACATTCATATTCTATGTGAATACATTTATAAAAAGACTATAAATCCAGAAATGTTTGGTTTTATTTCAAGATATTCTAAAAATAATTAATGATAATCAATTAATAATCAACAGCCTAAGCATTTCTTCCTAAAACAATAAATGCCACTCTGTATGATATTATTCACCTAGACATTTTAAGAAGGGGGAAAAAAATCTAATGAATAAGTTTCCTAAAGCAAACTCACTCCTCCAGGTTTTGTCTAAGTTCCTTCTCACTTTCCTCCAGACGCTTTTTTAAGGCATCTTTTTCACATATACTTTGATCAAGTTGCAACTGAAGTTCTTTCAGGGTTGTTCGTGTAGCATCTCTCTCTTCTCTGGCATTTTGCTGATTCTAAATTGTGTACACCAGAAAGTTAAGCAACATAAAAAACTAAATATAAAGAAATTAAAGGCTTGTTTATTTTAAGAAGAGCCATTTCAAACCATATTTGAAATATTAAAAGCTTTCTAGCAACAAAAGACTGTACCTTAATTTCCAGATCCAATTTTTTCTGCAGTTCTTCCACTTTCCTTTCAAGTTCTGTTTTTTGTTCCAACAAAGCTTTCACCTCAGCTGAAGAATCAGAAACCTACAATCAAACAGAGAAGTTTATTCCAACAAATTTGAGATTTTTTTGACAAATTCCTTTTAAAACCTAAAATAAAATCACAAGCAAGGTTTCATATAAAAAAATCGGCCATAGATCGGAAGAGCACACGTCAAAAATCCAGTCAAAAAAAAAAAAAAAAAAAAAAAAAAAAAAAAAAAAAAAAAAAAAAAAACAAAAACACCACAACCCAAAAAAAAACCCAACAACAACAACCCACAAGCACTGTATCAATTGCCTGAGCTCACCTGGGACTTTTCATATGGGTCAAGCCAAGCAAATATTTTCAAGGAAAGTGTGTTTTTGTTTCCGTATAACTTTTTATTAATTGCTCAAAACATGTACAGAAAATAYTATAACATCCTCCACTCCCCCCCAAAAAATAAAATTTAAATCTAAGTAACATCTTAATCAAATCATTAATGTTTGGGGCAAAATTTCACTTTATATCACTGATAACACCCAGCAAAGGAAAGTGTGTTCTTCTGCCTCTATCTGAAGATGCGCTTTAAATCTTTTTTTTTTTTTTTTTTTATTTTCCACGTGTTCTGTATTTTATTTAGTTCTTTTTATGCTATAGTTGCAAAACATACGGATTTCACTTTTTTCCTCCTCTTAAACAAAACAGTGCATCATTTCACAGGAAACAATAACTTTTTAAAAGGCAAATTATCAAATGAGGTCAAATAGTGTAACGTAGCTTTTAAATCGTATCCTAGATTACACAACACACTTAACTATCTCTTCACACACACCTGTTTTCATCATCATGAGAAATGCTCCGACATTATTTTTAAAAGATATGTACGTTAGCTTTTCCTATGGTCCAACTACCCTCTGATATGCCTAGGACTTACTGTTAAGTTTTCACTCCTCTCTTCATCTAGTATGTARAAGTAAAATGAATCCTGAGATGGCCCTTGTGACAGATTCCTTCATTTTAGTTGTTAGCAGAAATTTTTCTCATAAGGTTGATTCAGTAAAGAATTTAAGCATGAGATTATCACTAATTTACATTATTGGGGGACAAGAATGCTATCACTGATTTTGGTGACAGGATTCAAACTTTTTAAGTAAATTGCATTTAAGCACACCTTATAATAGATCTGCAAAATATTCTTCAAGTTTAAGTATCTTTGCAAACTGTACATATCAAAGATATCTTAAGCAACTTACTAGACTTCAAAAATGTAAAGATCAGTGTTTGAACAACTGCATCACTATGAAACAAGCCAAAGCAATTCATTATCTACCTGTGCATTTCCAGCAGCTCTTGACTTTAAAGTCTGAATTTTCTCAAAAACCAAGTTGACTTTCCTCTTTGTGGCATCATCATTATCAGCACTTCTGAAACACAAACACCATGTAAGTGAGCAATGAACCTTCAAGGATGCACAGAAATTTAAACGTATTGCATGCACTTTAGCTCGTTCGTCCTTCCTTCCTCATCTTGAATAAGTTACCATTAGAAAATGGAAAGGTTAAAAAACAAACACACAAAAAAAAAAACCAGACAGAAAACACATTTAATGCACATCAAAAGAACTTTTGTCAACTTAAGAAATATAAACACTTAAAAAAAAACTTAACAAAAAAAAACTTAACAAAAAAGCTTAATTTACGATTTTTTCACCACAGAACTCACATGAGCTCTTCACAAATCTCCTTATGAACAGTAACCCGTTCACAAACTTCCTGAACTTCTAACAGAAGTTCATCTCCAGAGTATTTAAATGAGAGAGAAAAAAAAATCTGATTTACAAATTCCAGGTACATTTAATCCAATCCTGAACAATACCTCATGTAAATCCTGACAAAATGGATATGTCAATAACCTCTATCACCTTAAAGGACTAAGCTGAGATACACCAATTATGTCGTATTCATTAATAGTTCATTCAGTTACAGTTTTGATTTTACAGCTTCAAATTTTAAACATAGTAGAAAATAACTGTATAGAAGATACAATTTCACCTCGAGGGGTTAACTACGTTTACTTACCCTTCTTTAAGGTAATTATAAAGGATCTGCTTAGCTGTTTCTTCATTTGTTTGCTGCGCAAGATCTTGCTGGCCTTTCAAGAGATCAGGAGTTGCCTAAAAGATAAATATCAAAATAAAAAAAAAAAGAGGGTTTGCAAATACAAATTTTACAATCAAAATTCTCTGTTCTATTCTATTATGAAGAAATACACTTACTGTGGTTCTCCTTGTCCCCACCATATATTCATTCACTCAAACAAGAATGAGAATATTTTTGAAATAATGTTTTCTACAGTCTCATCCAGGGGATTACTTTTTATTATCCTCCAGAACAATCCTGTTATCCCATTCAGAAGTATTACATGATGGGAATTTGCTCTAATGAAGAACCGAAAAAAATGCTTCTAACAATATGACATCTTTGGTATACTAAGGCACAAGATGCAACTGAAAGAGTACGTTCAAAATTACCTGTATACTGGGGACGGATGAACATGTTTTTACAGAAATCTTCTTGTTTCCTGTATCTGGTGGCACTGTAAATCGGTTTSGCAACAACAGAGTAGAAGTTACTGTTTTAACTTCCTCACTCTTATTCTGTCCTGGGAGTGTAGATGATCTAAACATGAAGTTCTCAGCATAAGTTCTATCTTGTTTATGATACTGCAAAGAATTGAAATTGCAGTTCTGAAAGTCCTTATCAGGTATTTGCAGTTTTCCCATACTTCGAGCCAAACCTTTCATCTCTGTGGAAGACAGCTTCTGATCTCTACGTAACTGCTTATGAAGGCAAACTTCAGATGGTCTAAGCAAGTGCTCAGTTGACTTACCGAAGCTTTTACTGAATTCATGCAAATTACCTGAATTTACTTCACGACCTAATGACAAGGCACTATCAACACTTCTTGATCTTTTACGATCATCTGGGTGAATCTTATTCCTTTTTCCCATCCTACCTCTTCTCTGAGGACCAACTTTCTTATCAAACTTCTCAATTAGCTCATCTACTCCTGGAAGTGAACCAGTATCAATATCACGGCCAGTTCCAGGTAAAAACGGAATATACCTTCTGTTTTCATGTCTATTAACATTGTCTGCATAGATAGCATACTCTTGGTCATCAAGTAAAAATCTGTATAAGGAATTTGCAGAAGTAGGAGTAGCTGAAGAGGATGATGATCTTCGTGAGTCATCCAATACTGGCCCAGCTGAATCTTGTCTGCGGAAAGGAAGAATATCTGGTCTAGGTTTCCTTCTTTCCATATGAGTAATAGGACTAACACATGGGGATCCGCCTGCGGATGAAAATGAATCTGAAACATGCACCTCATTGGAAGTGCTCACATTACTGGGACCATCCAACGTCTGTTTTTTTTGGTCTTCCACTGGCCTGTTTGAGTGTATTTTTTTTGCACCTGCTTTGGTTGATTCTGCAAGATAAGGATCTGTTTTCTGTACGGACACTACTTTGGAAGAGGAAATCCAGGGCCTTGTTTCAGTTTTACCTTCATCTGCAAAAGATTTAGATTTACTGCACAGAGAAGATTGGTAAGTGTCCACGTTTAAGTTATTTTTTTCGGGATCATAAGGCTGTAAAAGCTCAGGATGTCTTTGAAAGTTCAATAAATTGGAGGACTTCAGTGTTCCATCTTTAAAACTCAATGTTCCATTTTCTTTTTCATCCGTATTGGTTATCTTTAGGCTTTTAAACATACACGATTGCACATGCTGTGTTCCAGGAAACTTTGTGCGTTCACCATTTTTATCCTCCAACTTACAGGCAGAAATAGAGTCTGTGGTTGGCCTACTTACAGTCTGAGAAATGACCTGCTGTTCTTCTCCAGGTGGAGGAGGATTTTCTGACAAACATCTTTCTGCATTGTTTAGTACTATGTAAGGATGCCCATCAATTCCTTGGACTCTAATACTGACACCATAAGATCCTGTCTTAGAATTCTGGGCACTGCTTATTTTTTGAGTCTCCTCAGTGGCAAGTTCAAGAGTGACTTCGTAGTCTTGCTGCACTTGCTTAAAACCAGCAAAATAGGGCTCCATTATCATAAAATTATGGCTGTACAGGAGGGAAAAAAAGTTTTAAATACTTTAGACTCTTTTATTATTTGCTTCATGCAATCATTCATTTCATATCTTGAAAATTAAGTAATACACTTTGAGATGAATACGCAAGATCAAAACAAACACACTATGAAACAAAGACTAACAGCTGACTGGCAGATTCTGGGATATGACATTTTATCAATATAAATATTATGAAATAACAATAGTATACAATTAGCGACATATAGCTCCTGCTAATTGCTTTGGAAACAGAATTCAAATAATAGAAAGTTTAATATTTTTGGAGTTAGCACATAACACATCCTTTATTTTAGGTACTTTCACTATATTTGCTGAAAGATTATACCTTCGAAAAGTGTATACCTTCCTTTTACGGCCAGCAGTTAATATCAGTCGTATTCGCATCAAAATAAAAAAGCCTAGGAAACCAAAACAAGCAGACAGTTTTAGGTTACCAGTTCAAGGTAACTAAAACACTGCAAGCAAGGTTAATAACCTCATGCTTCAAAGTTGTATTTTTTTATCTGTTTTTTCAACTTTTGTTGTCAGAAATGGAGATGTGTCACTGTTTCCTGTAACACTGTCTCCTTGTGTCTTGAAAAACCTTTTAAGTCACTATCATATTTCACAGTAAAAATAATATTTGTTTCTAAGTACATCAGAAAGTTTCTATTTATTTCTAAGTACATCAGCTACTACCTCATTGTCCTCCATAAGTATAAACTCTACTACAAATTAATTTAATAACCTATTGTGGGCTTTTTCCAGAAAACTCCAGCTCTTGTTTTAAAAAAGACATTTAGTTGACCAAAAGAAATGGAAAAATACTTCTAGTATTTCCAAAGCTGATAATATTGCTGTTTGCTGCTGTTCCAAAGCTGACAATATTGCTGAACTAACTCCATGTTGGCTGTGCCAAAATTGTTTCAAAATTAAAAAACAAAAAGATTAAACCCTACTTGCACTTTAAATGCTAAATCTTTATTTTTCCTTGTCTAGGCACTCTTTTTGTGGGTGGTTTTACTTTATAATCATCATGTTTTACGAACAAACAGCCAACTGCTTAGTTAGCGATAGCAGAGGTAATACAACAACAGTAGGAGCTATGTCTGTAGAGAATGAACTAGAAGAAAGTGACAGACTGGTATGAAACTTGGAAGAAGTAAACTTTTGAATTAAGCTAGAAACTTGAGCAACCACTGCAGCCTGACAAGAAAAACATTAAAGAAAGGTGAAAAACTGACATCCAAGGAGATATTGAAACAGTGGTATCACTCTAAAAACAAGCCTCTGGAGCAAGCTCTATCCTTATACAACTCAGTGTGAAATATCTCCCTCAGATACTCAGTAGCAGAATTATCATTTTCTCACAATGAATTAAAAAGTTTCATTTGATATTGGCAGCAGCTAGTCTACAGCCAATTCTTTTTAACACACCACATCCCCTGAAAAGCCCCCTCCTCTCCCTAAGAAACAGCCCCACGTATTCAACAATTGCAAACTCCCTTCATCTGTAGGAATCGGTACATTCTTCTCAACATACAAGGCATCAATCGATTGTTTGAATGAAAGAAACCAAATAAAACAATCAAACAAACAAAAAGAATTACCCCAAAAGCAATCTCCATGATAAAAATTTTCCTTAGATAAACACTTTGTAAACTGGTTATCACAGGGGCTCACTTCCCTTAGTAAAAGGAAATAAAATGGACCCTCTGAATCTGATCTCAGCTTACAACTTCCGCAGTAGGAAGAGAAACAGAACAAAGAGAAAGGCAATACTGAGCCAAAGAAAGCTCATGGGCCGCGAAGGCCAAAGGATGTGCAGAAATCAAAGGGGGAAAACAATGGAAGGAAGCACAAGTCCCAACACACTGCATTGCCCTGGGCCTCCATTCTACAGGTTTCTCCATGCTATTTGACCACCTTTTCTGAATACTTATGATATCTCACAACAATTACATTGTTTCTGTGTAGAAACAGAGGGAAAATGGCAGACGTTAGTTTTAATCTCTTCAAACTCAATGAAGAGACCTCCATTGATCTGTTGGGCTTTTGACCATGAAACTGAAATCTGCTGCTGAGCTGCACTGATGCCATCTAGGACAGCAAAGGAAGATTACCATATAGATATTGCTGTAGAGTTGTAAGTTAAAAAAGACATATAACATAAAGGAAACAACTAAACAAGTCCAATAACAGTTGTGTTAATGCTAGAAGAAGAATGCAGGTTCCCCACTCTGTTCTTTCAACTGCTCCGTGGATCCAACGTAACAGTTCTTTTTTCTCCCAACAGAAACATCAATGCCTTGGTACAGAGGTTTTTTTTCTCCCAACAAAAAAAAAAAGGGATGTAATTTCAAAAATTCCTATCTGCTTTTGAATAATATGAACATTTCAAATTTTTTATTCTTTCAATTTTAATATTATAAGATGCTGATGTGAAGTTACTGCTACTGATGTTATGATTCAAAATTCAAATCATTACTAGTTTTAGCAAAATAACAACTTTAAAAAATCTAATCTATATGATTGTCTGAGAAAATAAAGAGTCACCAAGACATGATCTAAATTTCTAAAACAGTTCTAAAAACACTCTGCAAAATATTCTCAATTTTCTTCAAAAACAGAAAAATAATCAATTCTCATTGCATCCAAAAAAAAAAGATACTGTTACAAAATGTAGTTCAAATAAAGAATAACATCATTAGTTAAAATTCAAATTCCACTATCCTATCTTTTGATATTAACATAAATTTAGACTCTAATTTTAAAAAGCAACCTTGATTTCACTACTTTACATTACAGTTCTTATTGTGACAGAAAGAACTTGCCACGCTCAGTCTGAATGCAGAAAGATGCACCCAGTTATCGCTAGGCCTGATCAGAGCTCTAAACTTGGGCGAGAAAAAAATATCCATTTATTCATTCAAAATTTGATTTTTAGAATGTGCATCTGTTATCAACTACTACACCACTGAACTCTCTACAGCTGTACTCTGTCCCACCCTGCCACATTGTTTTTTGCATTTCCAGGTGCTGTAACAGTTCCCCATGCTTTCCTTTCAAGGTGTTTTTTTCCTGCATATAACTCTTTTAAGCATCAGCACCAAAGAAACTGACATACTTGGGGGGGGGGGGGGGAAGAGGAAGCTTTGAACTAATTCCAGGGTTCTTTTTACCCCCTATTTGGAGACCTTTCACATTTTCAGCTCAGGCCGATTACAGAATATTTACTGGATAATAGCACTACAGCGGAAGCCAGAAAAAAGGAATAAGATCGTATCTTTATGATATTTTGGAAGATGCATTATGTTGTCTGATAATGCTATTAAAATTAAACAGACCAAAAATCAAGATGTGAAAAATAACTGGGATGCAGAAAACGTGTACTGGTCCTGCCATTCAAATTTTGGAGAATTCTACAGACTTCATACTTCATTTGAGGTCAAGGCACTGTAGACAACGTTGCCAAAACTATACCTTATCAAAGAGTCTTTGTAAACACTGGGGAGTTTATTAAGAACACCTAATGATGTTACTGTTTAATTACAGTTAAATTCATATTTTATGCATATATTATACAGCCTGCAGCTCCATCTTTGGCAGATATGCAACAATAGATTAAAATGAAAGTCCCAAAGCTCTTACTCTCCCATCTGCCTGGCCCACTCCTAGGATGGAGTCACCAACTCGAAAGTGAGGGCAACTGAATCAGTCATGAGTCAATTTGCAGCTTGGCACTAAGGTAAAAGCAATCAGCCAACCTCACTTTATGTACTACAAATGACAGAAATTCTGACCTGTGACAAAGGGGAGGAGCTGGCAGCTGGGTTCCCTGGCAGCTATCGCTGTCTGTTCTTAATCCTCTTTAAATCTGCTGCAGCCCTCAAATGTTAGGAGAGCACAGTTTGTTTACCGTTAAGCTTATGAAAAGAGGTTAGATATTTTAACACTAGTTAAGAAGAGATTTTCCTATTTGTGGGGCTGCTTATTGTCTCTCTCTAATTACTTACTAGAGAAACTTTTCTTTTTTTTAAAAGACCTGATTTTATACAGAAGCAGTAATTCTGAAAAGAAAACCCACCTCTATTAAGACAGTCTTCCTATTATTTTAGGAACCTAATTTTTATTTCCTACTTGTGAAGTAAATGTTATCTGTACAGTTTGTATCAAATAAGCAGAACACTACTACTTTACTACTTTATACTAATAATAATTACTTTACAAATTTTCTTTTGAATATATCCAATTTGCTAAAATCATAGGGACTATTTATAGCCAAGGACATATATAAACACAAATACTGTTTCAAGATGACAAGTTCAACTACAATTTAGAACAATGAAGATACAATGTCACCTTCCCCGCATTAACCTTATCTGCTGCTCTCAGCAAGCCAAATTTTACCAAGCAACAGAGTTTCACCCAAAAACCTGAGAACTGTCCAGAAAAGGAAACAGCTTGACTTTCTACAGTTACATGGTATTAACTTAAGCAGCTGGATTTACTAATCACCAAGCTTGGCAAATCCAGTCATTATCTCAAAAGAAGTTTAAAAGAACACTGACTTAAAAGACCCAGGCAACCTAGTCAGACACAAGTGAAGCAAGTTTATACCACTAGGTAACACACAGTTCTATGGGTATCATTGGAGAAGACATTCCCTGGAAACCTACAATTTTTGAAATTTTGACAATGAGGGGGAAAAAAAAGTAATTTGCAATCAAATACCTCCCTGAAAATTGTCAAGAGCTGAAAGAAACAGACTTCAGAAAGGAGTTTGCCATCAACTCAGTCTGAAATTGAAGGGTTTTGTATCTATACACACACGAGCCCTGTCCTCACTTTGAAACCTCATTAAAATTGTGAGCAATTCCTGCACAATCGCACCCACTGGTTCATTAGGCTACTGGATCAATTTGCTGAAAAATCCAGGATACGTTGATTTGAATGATACTTTACTTCAATTTAGTGTTTTCCCATTTGTCTTCAAATAACACCAGCCACAGTATGATGCTATTGAAAGCCATAGTTATGGAACCCAACTGATCTCAGCTGTACATTTCCCCTGCTCCTTTGGTGACAGTCATAGCCACTGTGCAGCCACATAGCAACCCAGAGTATCTCTGCTGATCCAGCAAGAGATCCACAGTTTTCTATCAGCTGGTTGGCATCATCTACTTTGGCAGTAAAATGGACTCAGACCATCCTGTGGCCAATCACAAAATCATAAACTGAATTTGTGGTTTTGCCCCATTTTCGGAGACAGAGACCCTTACACATTTCTGTAAACAAAAAGACTGACACAGAAAGCTGTCCAGGCACTTGGCTTTGAATATTTCTTTTCAAGATAGCCTTCATAAAGGGCTTTAAGCACTCATTAAAGGAAAATATATACTGACCTCCAGTGCAGATAAAAGTTTCACATTTTATCACTATTATCACTGTTTATCAAAAATGGTTTCATAAAAATTGACCTTTTAATATAAAAAGACCTTTTTAGGAACTGTGTCATGTCTAAAAATCCAGTACTCTACATTGCAAGGCATTTTCTTCTTTTAACAGTTTATTCTATGGGAGTGATATGATACTTTACAAACTATCATCATGGGAGTGGAACACTGAAGTCTTAACAAGCCAAAAACATTTTTAAATGCCTGGAAAACATGCCCTTTCACAGCTGCTACCACCTATTTAAAAGCTAGCTACCAGTAGTTATGTGATATCCTGCCATACAAGAAAGAAAACCCCTGTAATCTGGAAACCCTACTGTTCTCCCTGCCAATAAAGCAGAAAAAGAGTACTTTGAGAAGCGTATTCCTGTCCCAGAGATGCCCCTTCCTTCTGGCAGCTCTGCAGCACTAACACCACAGCATCAGAGAGGCAGGGAAGGGCAGCTGCTCATCAGAGGCCACTGTTCCTTAGCCAGATCTACAAACCAGATGTATCCAAAAATGTCACTTTCCAAATCCCATGTTTAGCATATACAGCTTACTCACTTGTGCCCTGCCTCATGCATACTCAATAACAAGCCTTCCTCTAACATAGTAGCATGTGGGATAATTTTTCCTAGCACTGGATAGCCAGGGCTTCTACATTAACACATCAGCAAAGATGTTGACTAGTATTTGGGGGCATCAGCAGATATATCACCTGGCCTCCTTCTTGAGCCAGATATCCTCATAGGCATTAGTCCACACATAGGTGAATGCTCCTTACCATATACCTAGTAAGTGCACCAGCTCTCTCTCACACATTGAAATATGGAAAAATATGAAGAATCTTGCTTTTCCACTTTTTCCATTGCACTAGGATGATCATCTCTTGATGACAGAAACACTGATGCTCCTTTGTATCAAGTATCATAATCCTGAAACTCCTAAAACTGAACCAGGCAAAGATTCTTCAGCAAGGAAGGTTAAAGGATAAAAGGTTAAGGTTAAACTAAAGGTTAACCGCTAAAGGTTAACCGATCTAATTTCCTTTCCATGCAAGTTACAACCAACACACATGCTAAAAGATGAAATAATTTGCTGTCCATAGTACTTAATCATTGCCTTAAAACTACACTTACTGTACTGGATTAGATTTCTAATCAAGTTCATTGCTCCACCTCTAGAAGTAGATGGCTTTGTAAATTTGACAGAACACATTTAGGACCCATACACTCTCTGCTTAGACAAAGTGGAAGGAGTTGTCTGCAAAGACAACTCCATGCAACACTGCATGAAGTCTGCGGAGCACTAACTTTAAAATCTTAAAAAAAAATATCTCCACCAATACACTCCTTTGAAAGTTCGTTCAGAATTTYACTTATCTAATACTCAGTAACTCTCTGAATTCATATTTTAACATACATAACAATCTGCTCTCTTTGCTATTAATTTAATCAAACGTCTTCATTTTTTCTAGGTCTTTACATGATTTTTGCTCTTGGACTGACGAAAAAAATGTGAAAGCTGTACTTACACAGTATGTACATATTAAGAAAAAAAGGGGGGTGGGGAGGGATGTAACAATTTATGGATGTTTACTCCAGGTTTTTCACACATGCACTGCAAAAGGTCAGGAACAAACTGTGAATCTTATCCTCCAACTAAAACTGAGCTTGCTCTCCAAGCTAAATAAAAGACTCTCCATGCAGCTGACTATTCAAAAGGCTGCAGCTACATTGCACAAAGATAACGCAGGTGTTAGGTCAACAATAAACAATAGTGACAATAGTGCTATGGAAAAAAAAAAAAAAAAAAAAAAAAAAGGAAATAACACTAGGAGAGAAGAGGAAGGAAAACTTGCATACTATGAGGGCAAAGAAAAGGAAACAGGAGATAACTCATGGAAAGACCAAAAGACCAAATGCTGTAATGTTTTTACACTTGGTAGAACACAATCTCACAAATATGCCTAGCAAACACCAGGGAAAGCTGCATGAATATCAATCCTACCTGCAGAGGATTCTGCAATGGGAAAATGGGTTTGGCTGCACTCTACTTTTTAGTCCATATGCAGAATCGCTCTGGGGATCTGAGTTCACTTGATCTACTGCTTATAGAGGGATGGAACAGAGAAGAGTCAAATCTGACAGTTCTAGGTACGTGCCTGTAAAATGGCATATGTGAAACTAGTCATGATGCAAACTGACATTATCCAGCGATAGAGTCTGCAAATGACAAGTTCATGGTCTTTCTGAGATGCTCCTCTCCCTGTTTTCTTTTTTTTAATGCTGGTTTTTAAGCTTTTTTAAATTATTATTCTTTTCCCTTGAGGCATATTTTCAGTCTATATAAAATTATATATACGGTATCTAGAAGACACCAATTCCCTACACCAAACCATGACACCTACAGAACACAAGACAGCTTGCAGATGAGTTTCTTTTTCTGCTTATATCTCCAGTCTGTAAATTACTGTTTGCTTCCTAACGGTCAAAATTCAAGACTCTCAAAATTCCTGCCCAGAGAATTTTCTGTAATATATCACATAATAACTCAATTTGGAGACCTCTGGCAGGAAGCTGCGGAATAAAATGAACCTGAGAGAGAATTATTTTATGCTTAGTCAACTTTTCTGATGACAGCATCAAAGACCTAGCTAAAGTTTCTATTTATGACAAACTGGTAAACACACCAGTGAGTTTAATATATTCACGCCATTTACAAGCAGCAAGACTTATGTCCCACCTCTTCTTCTTATCTACCGGAATAAATAATATTGACAAATTCCATGCTTAAAAATTCTGGGCTGCTGGGAACCCTGACCACATGGTAAGCATTATTCACAAATCCAAAGTACAAGCACTATACCATAAAAACTTATACTTGGGATCATGACAATCTAACTCACCTGTTCAACCAATAAAACAAAAATTTCATAGTCATCTCTTCAAGAATAGGAATACAGCTGGGTATAATGAAGACTGGGTTTGCAGGGAAACGTTAATAGCAGTTTAAAACAAAAGCCGAGTCTAAAGCTACTCACATCTTGGTCCACATTTCCACTGGCTGAAAAAATGTCAGGTGACACGATACCTAGAGGTTCTAACTGCAGCTTTCGATTTCAAAAACAGTAACTGGTTTCTATCCAAATATCTAATACTACATTTCTCTACAAGAAATTCTATGTTGTTTTACTACAGTTTCCTCCAATTGTCAGCACTAGAAGCTTTGCATCTTGTTGCAAAGGAAATTATCCTAATGATATCATCAGGATGCATTATGGTTTAAATAAAAAGTATCCTATGCATATTCTTAGGGGTTGCAGCAAAAATATCAAGTTTGTTAAAAAGTCTTTTGGCAAACCTTTCTCAAAGAAATAGAAACAGAGTTAGAGTCATGTTTGTTAAAGTGATTTTGCCAGTACTTTAGGGTCACAAAAGAACATTTTAGTATTACCTAAAATGATGTGCTCATAGTCAGAAAGAGAAAACCATTCCTTGGTTTTACAAGTCACACATCACTGGACCTTCTCCACATCTTTAACCCAAGAAAAATGTAATCTTGTCTACACTAATTAAAGCAACACAACTGACCTTTGACACAACAAAAGCAAGAAAAAGAAGGAATAATCTATAAGGAAATGCAACTAGTTAACTATAAAAAACATAAGTAAAACAGACTTTAGGAATCAGCCAAGATAGGGTCAGAACTTTGTGTATTCAAGCTGCTTATAGTTCAAATTTTTCTATTGTTGAGCTTTGTCTTAATTATCATTGTATTCTTTAAATTCTTGGCTTCATACCCATCTATTTTCTTTCAACTAACGCAACCATGCATTTTAAATTTAAATATGCAGTCAGAGCTGTGGGCCCTGCGCCCAGCCACCATGAGACAACATGATGATATCACCACAGTTAGTCTGGGAGGCACAGGCTGGCAGAGAGCAGAGGCCAGATACTATGCAGAGGAAGGGAGCTTCACTGGGTTCCCCAGGAGATGCAGCGCCAAGCCGGTCCTGGTGTGCACCTTCCTTGCACTCTGAGCACAAGTTTAACCAGCTCTGCAAACTACCTCTCTTCTCACCTTCACGCCGGAACAGCATAATGGATGAGAGGGAAATGAGAGAGATGGGACTGCTTTTTTTTGAGGCTTAAAGCGCTTGTGGAATTATAATGTAACATTACAGCCTGATTGTTCTTGCAAACAAAGGCTCCTACTGCTGTACCAATTACAAGAGTCAGACATTTGTTCGTTGGGTGCAATAGCTAATGATCTGCAAATGATTGTACGATGGCATATCTCAGCCCATCAACAGCTTCAGCAAGGCCTAGCAACATATTCTTAGCTAATACACATCACTGAAAGCATTCTCTGATAACCATATAAAACGTGAAAATTTACCCCTTTTTGTATCATGCTTTATGTTAAGATAGATCACAATTCACTTTCCACTTTTATTTTAGAGTTTTTATGTTCATAATATACATTTTCCCCTTCTAATATTCTTCAGTAGCTTTCAATATAAAATAGGGCTAGAACATTTTTAACAACTGGTAACTACTTACTGCGAGTAATTACTGCAAGGCTTCTGCAAAACTGCACACACACACATGTGTATGACAATGTGTAAGCAGGGACAGCAGAGCTAGCGACTAACATTTGCTTAATATATTTACAGTTATAAAATCAACACTTTAGCAATATTAAAATGATGCATATTATTTATCTAAAACTTAATAGGTAAGTTATGCAAATGCTATTATTCAAACTCCTGTCATATCAGACTGTTGAGAATCATGTGGCCACTTTAATATTGATGACATTTAGTCTGACAAAACACAGGTGTCCTTACAGAAAGAGGCAGCTGTGCTAAGAATTCAGGCATATTCCAGCCTTACCAATCTTGATGATGGTTTTTAGGTGCTTTCTAAAAAGTTTCTCTCATCATCATTATTCCTTGCTATTCTCTGACCTCACCAAAATCAAGCTCCAAAAAAAGGTACTATAAAATACTCATTTTAGACATGATACCATATAGCTAATGTATCTCAGAAATATAAAAGACAGAACAACTTAGTTAAAAAAAAAAAAAAGAGTTCACCTTGCCTGAAAAGCTAGTTATAAGACATATGTGGAAAAATTATGCTAGATAATTTAAAGTGTTTGCTATGGGTTTCATTCAATTTCACATAAAATAGAAGTTTTTATATTACACCTACACGTTTATAAACTTCTTCAGGAAGGATGCCAGCTCTGTTGGCAAAGGTGGTACAAGATCACAGCAAATGCACTAAGCTCTAATCCCAAACAGTGGTGATTCCATGACTGCCACTTCACTAAATCTTCAACCTGTGCATTCTTAGCTTGTTAATTCCTCTGGTTTAAACATTAAATTGTCATACTCAGCCATACTGAAAAGTATCGCTATTTAGACTTAACCCACCCAGAGAAGCAAGGCCAAAACCAGTTGCTGAGATGTGTTAATGTTTTCAGATCAACAGGTCTGAAACAGTCACTCCACAAACACAACAAACACAAACTTCACACACAAAATACCGTCTCTCTCATGCAAAAGCTTGGTTAGATGACACTCTCCAACAGGGTTAGAAACATCTTTTTTGACAAAGGACAGAAAACAAACAATTTTTCTTTAGTATGTACTATCAACACTGCCTTCAAGACTTTAGGAAAAACACATAAACTCTTTAAAAAAAAGTTAAAGCTGTGTGTTCAGCAACACAAATAGAGATATTCAAATATCTTCACCTCATCCAGGCCATTCACAACCATAGAATCATGATGGTTAGAAAAAAACTTTAAGATTATCAAGTCCAACTGTAAACCCTTAGACACCAACCCTTCAATAGCAAATCTGCTAGATCATGTCCCTAAGTGGTTCTTCACTCAAAAGGATTTTTTTGTAAAGCTCAGGTAAATTTCAAGCTGCAGAAACTACACTAGTCTATTTTCAGTTAATTTCTGACATYAAAGGAATTATTTGCCCCCAAAATACGTATTTTTAAATATAAATTTTACTAACTTGCCTACCATGAGCTGAATGCCTTGCAATATATCTTTGTAGAAGTGTTCTTCTCACGTTACTTCATGACAAAAGATTTAAATATTTAAGTTTGAGATCATGTCATTTTACCTACACATTTCAGATGACACTGCAGACACCAGACAAACCAGTTTCACTAATATCCCGAGAAATATCAACTTCCTATTACACAACACGGAAGGATCAGAAGCATACTGTCACCTGTGTCTTTTTTTTTTCCTCCTTCTCTTTTGACATCCTTTTACTGAATAAAATTTCTCTATACAGGATGTTCCACAGCTGTACCACAGACCACGTTTGCAGAACACCAAGTTCCACATCCTCCATATTCCCCTGTCATGGGAAACCTAATCATGTTTTCCACCATTTTACTAGTGACAACAAGAATCTAAAAAATGCATTTAGCAAAAAATTTAAAAATCCTCAACTGCTCAGAGACAAATCAGCCTAAACAGTCAGGACATTTATTAGACTTAGAATAAGCATAAAGCAATCAAGTCAGATACTGAGAACAAAAACAGCCATGCTAAGCATGACTGCAGAACACATGGAGAATACATTCTCTTTGGGAGAGAACCACAAATTCTGTACGCAATCAGGTTAGCACTGACTACCCATCTCTCTCTTCACTGCTATCCTAAGATCTCAACATTCAGCAGAACAAATCCCCCAACTGTGCATTTGCATTGAAGTGAGGTTGAAAACAGTCACGTGCAATTCAAGGAACTCTTCCAAAGATTAACACATTCAAAAAACACCCTACTACTACATGCAAAGCTTTTTTAATCTGAATTACTGCCATTTTTATTTAGTTCCTATGAAGTTTGTTAAGAAGACTGCCTTTCTTAACACGACAGACTCCGATATGAAAAGTTTTAACTCTCATTTACAATCTTTAGGAAAGAAATGAAAATCCTGATGGCAAACTCACAATACAAAATAATAGAGAAACCCACTAGTTGCTTCATGTACTTCCACACTGACCATCAATCACCACCGTACACATTATAGACATGGTGGAACTTAACCTGGGTCTAACAGTAGGAAAAAGGATGAGAGGACAACTCAACAGCACTTCTAGAAAATATAATTCTTAAATGATTATTATTGATAGACAAATGATTGTTCACAAGTCACTACAAGGTCCGTGGCAGCTTGTTTTTGCCATCTTATTTACATCTTTACCAAGCTGCAAAGTATTACTAAAACCAGCTTACTGAGAAAAGCTTAAAAATGAGGCATGTCACAGAGTTATGTTTTTCCCTTTTTCTTTTTGTGTCAGAATAAGCATCAGACACCTAATCTGTCAGACTTACACCGGTATACCACAGATTATTACAACCTAGGGTTTTTCTGATTTATCTACATGAATCATCCAACACAAGTGCGTGCCAGTCAAACACATTGTAGATGTTCAGATATCTAAAACCACATTCAGGGCGAGGATTCCGATATTTCTCCTATGACAACGGTCCTGTGATAACTATTCCAACATGTTACAGTGGGTTTTTTTCTGTACTGAAAAGAAAAATAAAGAGGCAGCAGCTGTAACGACTATTTTTCCATCACTGCAAGCGGTTACCGAGACCCAGCGCGGCCCTCCCGTCACCGCCCCGATCTCTCCACACGTGAAGCCGCGAGGCGCGGGCCGGGCCCGTCCCGCCGCGGGCCGCGGGGAGGGCGCGGGCGGCCGGGGCGCCGCGCGGAGCCTCCTCAGAGCAGCGCGCCCAGCTTCGGCACGCCCTCCGGCTGAGAAACGGGTAGGAAAACCAGAAATAAATGAAAACAAAACACTCAACAGAGGTTAATTCGCAGAGTGCAGCGGGAGACGCAGGAGCTCGGGAGTCTCCGACGAGGAATGCCAGGAATCCCCGGAAGAATGTGCGCAGCGGCGCCCCCCGCGCTGCCGCCCCGGGGGCTCCGGCCCGGCCCGGTTCCTTCACCTGAAGCCCCGGGCCGGGCGACACCTTCCCGCCGAGTCCTCGGGGTAGGAGCTGCCGCCAGCCACGAGCCCCCCGATCCCCACGRAGAGCAGGGGGTCGCGGGACCCCGCGCCGCGCCCGCCGCCCCTGCCCGCGCCGCTCTCCTCACCCGTCCTGGGCCGCCTTGCCCTGCGCCGCGAGCGTCCCGCCAACTTCGCGCTCGCCGCCGCCCCCGCCCGGGCCAGGCGCGCTCGCAGCCGGAGCCGAGCGCCGACTGCCCGCCCCTCCTGCGGGGGAGGGGGCGCCGCGGCCGCGCCGGGCGCTCCCTCAGGTGAGCGGGGGGAACCGAGCGGCCGCCTCGCGCCGCGGCCGTTGGGCGCGGGGGGGAGCACGAGGCGCCCCGCGCCGCTCGCATGTCGGAGGGGAGCGCGAGGCTCCCCGCAGCGAGTCCTCCGGCAGCCGCCTAGCGCCAGCCGTCGGCGGAGCGAAGACGCCCGTGTGCCTCGCCCGGGCTGTCCCTGTGGAGGTAAGCGGGGCCGGAGGAGGCCGGGCTCCCCTCAGCGGCGGGGGTGCCTCCTCTCGAGGCCCTCCAGAGCAGTCTCGGAATGGCGCCGCACGCGGAGTTCCAGAACATTCCGCGCATGCGGGAGGCCCGGGCGGGCTGCCTGCGGGGGCCGCAGAGGGGGAAGCGCCGCGCACTGCACGTCGCCGAAGAGCTGGGGAGCGCTTTACACCTCTCCGCCCACAGAAATTTGTAATCGGGTTCAATTTGAGTACCCTGAGAAAGAAAAATATCCAAAATTTAATGGTAGGCCCACATCTAGAACAGAAATGGTATGTGGAGCAGGATGTCCTGGCACGCATCGTCCTCCAAATACAAACATATGCCTCATGTCTGGGCACTTCCCATGTGCTCCCGCTGCTTCTACCCCCATCAAAAGACGCCTGGTTGGCAAACACCTGCAAGGTGAACTGCAAGATGCCGTGCGGGTTGTCTTAAATAGGATGTGTAAACAGAAGGGTTTGACTAGAAAAGCAACACGCTTGAAGCAACATTCACAGTGTCATTTCTGGGGCACCATATCCACTTCTAGGCTCGCTACTGGAAAAAAAAAAAAAACAAAAAAAACCAAATAAAAAGCTCACACAAATCTAGAATGCTTCAGAAAATGAAAGGCAAAGGTGACAGTCAATTGAACTCACAAATGCGCATGCAGCCATACGTTATGACAATTGGAGTGTGAAGAAATATGCTGACAGAGTGTTCAGTTCTTACTGTAGTTTTGTAACATGAAGAAATTAAACTTACTGTGTAGCAAAATGTTTCACTAAAGAGGTATGTACACCCATGATTTTCAGGTTATTGTTAGAGGAGAAACTAAAACAGGTGCTAATCAGCAAGGTCATACTATAATGCATTTATATTGAGCTTAGAAATAAACCAGAAAAGAGATTCTTTTTTTTTTCTCTAAAACAACCATGCCGTGATGACTATTAGTCATTATTATGTAGACTTTAGTTATTTTTTTCATTAAACATCCACCTATCAGGTAACAGCTCAGGAAGCAATTCAATTGTAAAGTGTTGTGCTGTGTATTACTCTGCTTAGGAAACTGTTCTCTTGTCCCACATTTCTTTTGAGATTTTTTTCAGGAAAAAAAAAGGTCTCACAAATGAATTAAGGCTTTTTTGTTTTGTTTTGTTTTTAACCTTTTTGGTATTAGAAAAAAAAAAGTTGGACTATGGAAGCACAATTACTAGAACTGTTATTTGAACTATGAGAGTCCCAGACTGCAAAGCAGATCATTAAATTCTGTCTGACTCACAGTTTTGTCCTAAGCTTTATAAGCCTCTAAGTAAAGTTTTATCTCAACCTGTAAATTTTAATGAAAACAGTATTTTTACTTGGAGTTCCTCATAGATTTTTGATACATTGTGAACATCAGTTTTATGAGTATTTGGTATGATAATGCAACCAACATTAAAAAAGTAAGAGCCACAGTTCATCTGGAATTCAGTAAAAGCTCAGTATCATCCAGTTAAGTACACATTTTCTGAAAGAATGCACAACACAAACACAGCAACAAGATAGAGCTACATGGAAGGCAAGAGAAAGGTCATATACAGAATATCATCTGAGTGCAGACTACCATTTCCTTTCCCACCTCTCATCCACCTTCTTTCCTCTTTCTTCCCTTTAAATGAAGGCTTTCGTCCTTGTTTACAAAACTGGCTTGACACCGTGATTAATGTTTCTCAGTCCAGGCAGTGAATTAGTAGGCACTTGTGAAATACAATACAAGATGGAGTAAGCAGCTAAAGCAAAAACAAACAGTAATGCTCTASCAGCTTGTGCTGCTGTAGATTAATTCCAGCTGCTAACTGCTCCAGCACACCTCAGGTATTGTATAGCACTCCCTAAATTCAGTTCTAGTTCCTCATTGAGTTAGACTGCACTGAAACTTGATTTTAGTGTCCTAGCAAGATACATGTTTATCTGTATAGTGAAGTGAATTATGAGTCTTTATTCTGTTTCCCTGACTTCCTTACAGGAAAGGATCTGAGCCAAAAATTTCTCTCACAATGGAAAGGAAAAAATCTTTCTCTTTTTTTTTTAAAGCAGAAACACTGATTTTACACATCTTTTACCATATATATTGCAAGATTTTTAGTGATTTTCTTAAATTATTAGATTAGGCATCTGTTGCCTATTAAATGTCAAGATTATCACATTATTACTGAATTCAATAGAGTATGTTATAGACATTTCTATTTTCTTTTTTTTTTCAAGAAATACAGCCTTCAAAATTCATATCTCATTTGAAGTCTCCACTATTGTTTTCACCTACTTATTTTCTCAAGCCATTTTATCTTAGACAGAATGCTTAAGAAAGTATTATAAAGTTTTGAATTTAACAAGGTGCTTCTAGATTATATAAGCGTGAAAAATACCCTTTTGTAAAAATTAGAACACTTTAGCTATCACAGATCACCAAGAAAGAGTCATATTTATACATTAAATTTACAATGGAGTAGATTTCCTCCCAGAGGAGGATTTGGTTTATTTGAAGAAATTTAATTTTACACTCTTACCAGATGCTTTCCTAGCATATGATCTCTACTTCCTCCAAAGATTGCCAGAAAGGAGGCCTTTCTTTCCCACCTTTCTTTTTTTTTCTTTTTTTGTTCTTTTCCCAGTGGCTTTTTGGAGAGGGGAGTAAGAAGGGGGGGAGGAGAGGCAGCGATAGTCTGTCTTTTATATTTGTCATCTCGTATTTTCCCATATGCAGCTGCTAAATGCCCAGAGCACTGCAGATATTACCCAGACCACTATGTTTCCTCTGTTTCTAACCCATGTACATAATGTGGAAAGGCAATACTAAAAAAAATCTGAATAATCACAACCATGAGAGCATCTATCCAGGAAAGTATTCACAATGCAAGGCTTTCTTATATTTGCCAGGGTAAGATGTGGCAAGAAATACAGGATTTGATTGCATATAGTGTGATAGTTCAGCATTAATTAAATACTTAGAATAATTTTTCTGTGTCTGGTCGCCATGACACTTTGACCTCCCATTCTTGGACAACTTTCAACTGTATCCTTTTTTCTTCTCTCCCTTTACTAATACAGTCTTGGTCCTGCTAGTCACCTGAGCAACCTTAGTAAAGATATCATCTTTTTTTTTTTTTTCCATCTAGCAGCATTTTTATCCTAATTAGCCTTTTTTTTCCCTCAGCTTTTGAGCATAGCTAAGGAAAGAATTTCAAACCTATGAAAGTCTAATCCAACACTCTTCAGCTGACTTTATTTTGATGTCAGCCAGTTAATTCATGGTGCTGTGCAATAGCACCATCTTGTGGAAGTTATTATCTTAACCATTCTGATACAGTTTGCAGTAACACGCAAATTAAGAAAAAAAAAGTATTCTTAAAAGTGTTTTTAGCTGTAGGCAGCTTCTGCACTCTCTTAGTAAGGTGATGGGTGTGATCAGAATAGCTCTGTGAAACAAAACTCCAGAAAAGGCATAAATGTTTCAGTAACTACCAATATGAGAGCCTTTGAGGATCTAATCACAAAAATAATATGAGCAGAAATTGGTTCTTTTTTAAAGGCAAAGCACTGCTCCTGAAATTCCTGCAGCATCTTAACCAATGATTTGCTGAATACTTGAGCGAATAACAACGTCTTTCTAAATCTAGGCAATACCCAGAAAAATATGCCAGAAAGATACATCTTAGAGAACTGGAATTTCTAGTCTCTATAGGTTTGTCAGGTCTAATGACTCGATACAAAAACGTGCACACACAATTACGATTACTTAAGCTTGTTAAGAGTGTACTTGTATTAAATCCTATTATTTACTGGACAGTCACTTAAAGTTAAACATAGAATATTACTCAAGGCTGTAACATATCACTTGAAGACCAAAGTAAGGAAGGCAGTGAGAAATTGGATGAGTGATCTGTAAAACCCTTTGCTTTTTCTTTTTTTAAGGAAAAAAATCGAGGCAGCAAATACACACCCAAATGTTTTTACTCAGTTGTAAGGTTGTAAAGCATAGTAGAATAAAGTCTAGTCTCTCCTAACTGGAGGAAAAAAAAAAAAANTTAAAAAAAAAAAAAAAAAACCCAATACATAACACAAGAAAAACTATTTAACCTATAGACAAGAATTACACTCCAATAAGAACCAATTATGTCTTCCTAGTATCAGATTCATTATGTCAGGAGCCAGTGGAAGGGTCTGCATGAAACAGAGGGTTGCTGAAGAGATCTCAGAAGGGTACTACCTATCTATTTCTGGCAGCCATGCAAAGCCTGCTTGTCTTTATTGGGGCTTCAGGACTCACAAAAAGCTGTTCATACAGATGTGAGACTGTAATGCACTGCAGTTTTCCGTGTTCTGTAGGAAATACAGCTTTTCTTTGTATAGATAGTATTTTGTAACTGTAGAGGGTGCTCTTAAAATACCGATGATTTTAGTAATATCATCCAATTAGTTTTTCTTTCTGTAAAGCTTATCAATTTAAGGATGTTTATACTTGTAGCAAAGAAAACTGTTGTACAGTCTGTTTTATTCTGGATATGGGCAAGAGTCACTCTCTACATTTGTATCCAAATAGATCACTTCAAACTTTTCTGGGGTGAGTTTGTTTTTGCAAGTGTATTTCTGCCAAACAATGATCATATCTTCTGAGAAAACTATTGGTGTTGTGTAAAACAAATTGAAAGAAATACTAAATAGAGCATATTTTTAGTTGCAAGGCCATTCAGAGTTGGATAAGAGCTTATTGTTCTAAAATAGCAATTTAAATATAAAAAAAAAAAAAACCCGCTTCAGTTAATTGAAGTTGATACTCCCACATTATGCTGGCTGGAATTCTGTTGAGAAAGATTTCATTTTATTTTGTTTTACTTTTGTTGACCCTTAGGTGAATTGTTCCCCTTTGTATTTGCTCTTCATATAGAATTAACTTTATCATTTGTTCATTGTATTGAGGGAAACATGTCACTTTGTATTTTAAAATGTGCTTTAAATTGTACAATTGAGGAAAAAAATGTAGCTGGACAAAGTCTGATGTAGTCTATTGCATCTAGAATTTTTTTTCCCTTCTAATTCCTTTAGAGAAATATAATAAACGGATAGTTTGGGAAATGTTACCTCTTTTCATGAAGGATGGTCTCACATCTATAAACCTCAGGAAAGTAAGAATTTGATTTTAATAAACAGGATTACATTAAGTCACTTCTAGTACAGTTTGAGAATAGTTAACATTTACGATTTTTTTTTGTGAGATCATCGCTAGCTGCAGTTTCTACTACACTGCTCTGTCAGCTATGGGTGTGATGAAGTAGGATATTTGACTGACATGACTGTATCCACTAAAGAACATACTGTAACATACATTTTAAAACAGTAAAATTACTTTTTTTTTTCCTTACATGTCTTGTTACACTGCTAGGACCTGAAACATATTATACTACAGAAGTACTGTTCAGACAAAGTAATCTGTTACCACCAACAATTACTCTTCTTTTATATATATTGGATTTGTATACCTAACCAGAGAATGTGCTCCTAGAGATGACCTCTTCTAGTAAGACTTTTGTTGGTGTTTATTCATTTGAGACCCAGCCAGCATGGTAGAGTTTTAAAATTAACCCTGTTTTAGACTCGGTCAACAGAAAATACTTGTTATGTATCATAATGTTAAAGCTTGCAGCATTTTAACAACTCTGCTGTAGGCAGAGATGTAGGCTGTGCTCTAGGCATAGTTAAGAGCACACAGTCTAGAGCAGTTTGCTTTGTGTGCGGAAGACCTTTAAGCTGTTTTGGCTAACTACGTACTCTTGGGAACCTTTGCCAAGGTCACTACATTAGGAAGCCTTTTAAATGTAGACCACGCTTAACATATGTTTGCTGGCTTCTAATGAGATGAATTTGGCATATTTCAACCTCCATTTTTTACATAAAATTCAGTACTATCATTTTGGAGGAGTAGGGTATATCTCTTATAGGTTTATATACTGCATGAAACAAAGAGAACTTTATATTACTTAGTACTGTGACTGCAGACTTGCCATGTGAATATGAAATGCTGTCTTTGCAGGAGCTGGCAATACTAACTACCCTGTGCATTAGGCAAGTCCCTTTGCTACAGGAAGTGATGCTACCTGAGGTCCCATCATGGGAAGTATTTCTGATGCTCCAAGTCATATGAGGGCAGGAGAAACAAACATGGGCTGAATGCGGAAGTTTGTCCTGTAGGGGCCTGTCCTCCCTGGATTTAGTATCGAGTACTAATTTCAACAGAGATCAAAATCTAGGGTTCCCTCAACTTTGGTGAATGCACAAACTGTTCAGATAAATAGCTGTGTTTAATCTCATTATACTATTTTCAGTGAACAGTGTTTTCACTTCCGTAGGAGAAAATGGGAATGCCTCCTCTAAACATCCCGTGTACTGGAGTTCTCGAAAGTTACCAGTGCAAATCTAATCCTCTCAGGAAGAGTCAAGACTTTAACTCAGACTTCTACTATCTGCATCTTCTGATCACCAGACTATTAGATGAAACAGAGGTAGTGCTGTGTTTCTCTCCTGTCTTGTGCAAAAAGGTTGACATAAGTCAAGGGTTCAGAATTGTGTTTAGGTAATTGTTGCATCCCTACAGCTCACATAAAGGAACCTGAATACCAGAAACAGATGGGACTTGAGATGCATCACCCTTTCTTCAGTCTTTGTTAATGGTTGCTTGGAGTGTTGCCCATCAGCTTTGGTCACTTCTGTGTTCTCTTTTTCCCCCTAATATGGCAGGAGCCAGAGCACCCTATTCAGGATTGTAGATTCCAGTGGGCAGCAAAGCATCACAGCATCAAGCCCTCTGGGACCTCATCTGCAGTCACTTTAAGAAAACTTCCCAGCACACTCTAAACTCATTCTGCCTGTACTGGTTCACTTTTTAAAACATACTGTAGAATTCCAGCAAAATCCAAAAAGATCAGAAGAAAAAATCTTGCACTGTACAGTACTTACATATTTCAAGCAAAGAAAGCTAAAAATGATGCACATGTTGGAATGACAATAAGACAAATGGGACCTTTCACTGGGGAAATGCAAACCAGAAGACAGATAGCTTGTTTTGCTTTAGGCAAGGCATGAATGCAAACATTTGAACTGGAGAAACTCCCCTTTCCTTCTGTGGCCCCTCTGAGCCATTACATTAATTACTTGGAACTATTTACCTACTTCCCTTCATTTAGGCCCCAGGTGCAGACACTCTTGATACTGAAAATGATTTTCATTCTTTTCACTAGGGTGGAAACAAAAATATATGGAAACACTTATCTTTTCCTTTCCTAAATGCAAGAATGTGAGGAGAGACTGTATCTCATATATGTTTATTGTGTTTGATTGTTTTTTAACATCCTCTAATAAAAAGTAAGAGCCGTAGGGGGTTCAGTGATTTTTGCTTTTTCAGAGTGCAATGAAAATATTTGTTTAGTT
Source organism: Eudromia elegans (assembly GCA_003342815.1). Taxonomy (NCBI): domain Eukaryota; kingdom Metazoa; phylum Chordata; class Aves; order Tinamiformes; family Tinamidae; genus Eudromia; species Eudromia elegans. Next base: position 2,678,113 of record PTEX01000021.1, on the reverse strand, counting down.
TTGTTGGAATAGCAGGGGCAGCTGGTAGCGTTTGCATTTTCTGTGTCTTCTAACACTACACTGAAGAGATACCCCTAATCTTTGAAGAAAGACAAATACCTAGTTTTGCAAATATGCTGATCTGTGTTTATAATGCAGTGGCTCTGAGAATCAGCTTTCTTTTGCAAGCAGAACATTAGCCTGTTTTTAAAACAAATCTTTAAAATATGACCAGCCAGATTTGGGCACAGTCTTGCATATATTAAGTTAGAGAATAATGGAAGCGTTAAATGTTTAGGGGGAAAAAAAAGCACAACAGAGGTTCAAAATTAAATTATTAAGTTGTCAGTAAAGAGGTCAATCTCAGTATTTAAGATTCTTTTTGGTAAGGTAACCATATCTCTAAGCCCTTTCCTAGGGTTTCCCTTTTTACTTTTCTCCAGGGAAAAAGAAAGTGAATTAAATCTTACTGTCCTTATATTGAGAAGTTCTCTGCTCTTGAGTATTTTGAAATACAAACAGACCATGGAACACTGACTTTATAGATATCCTTAAATAACAATTAACAAAATCCACGGTTATTTGCACAGAATATATTTAACTTTTCCCTTCCCAATAAAGAGTGTCAGGGTAGCCCAGGTCATAGAGGGGTGGCTACTGGCTTTGCCTTCCCCTGCCACAGCTGCCTGGCAGAGGGCCCACTCTCAGAAACAGCCAGCTGGCTCTGCTGTGCATTTCAACTTCCTCTGAGTTTGCATGTGGACCRGTAAAGCAGCTGAGTTTATTTTGCCAGATCACCTTATTTGTTGTCAATCCACAGAGTTTTCTCATTGCCATGACTGCTGCTTATGTAGTCTGTGTACACTTGAAGTTTTCTGCATGGCCTGTGTGCTCTGTAGTTTCTGCTTTTCTGCACCAGCTCTTTGAAAGATCGGATCTGTTTCACAGATTTTGTTAGGTATCAAGTTAATTCAGCGCTTCTTTGTTCTGATCCGATTGCTTGTCCAGCTGCACAAATTTYTCAATCTGCTAACTTCATTAGAGCAATAAATGGCCTCTCTCAGACTCAAACTATGAGAAAGAAGAATCCTTCTCCTTTCTCTTGTGTTTCATTYGCATACCTGCCTATACCAGGCTGTGAGGGTAACGTTTCACTTAGAACATCCCGCTAGACCACAAACACCTTCGTTCATCATTACTGACATATATCAAACTTGATATTAATCAGAAATATAAAACTGCCTTGCAAGATTGTGGCTAATAACAATGCAAATAAAGCCAGCCTGTTCTGTTCATCTTCTGATGTCAAAGGAGGGGTATAAGTAGCTTCTGTCATATAAACAAAGCTTTGAACTCTAGGATGTAAACCATCCGTTCAAGCATTTTCAGAGGCAATCTCAGGAATATTTCACTGTCAGGAATAGGAGAGTATCTTCAAAGTAAAGAGATAATTTCCTTAAAATACTGGTTTTCTTTAAATTAAAAAATGTGTGCACAAAGTATGTAGAAACTGTTTTTCACAAAACAAACTAATGCCCTGTCAAGCCTTATGTACTGTCTTGAATGGAAAGATCCCAAAGCAAAAATACTTCCTGAAATAATGTGCCAACTGTGCAACAGAGCACTGAAAGTATGTTTCTGTTCACAACTAATAAAAGGGGTTTGTTTTTTTTTTTCTAAAAGAGAAAGATGTTTGACCTAAAGAGTTGGAAATTGTTACTCAGATAAAAATTTAGTCATATTTTTAATCTCAGTAATTAATATCCCCTTGCATTTAGTTACCCACAAGAGGGAGATAGTTTATAAAATGTTATTTTAGTATCTTGTCCTTTTTACTGTATATGGTTTTCTTGTTTAAAAGAATAGTGCTAGAAAGCATTTGTGCTGATACTCATTGTTTAATATAACCTTATGATCTTCATCTACTCACAGCTTCAACTTGGTAACACTATTTTTCACAAAACTGTCTTGAATATGAAAGCCTTTCAATGTTATTCCCTAATCTTGACTAACCATATCACTTTAGCTTGCAGCTTGTTGTGAACTACTTCCGTGGGTGTAGTCTGTGCCAGCAGGTAGCACACTAAAATTGGCTGGCATGTAAACTTACTGGGATTGAACCCAGTCAGGATAGCATCTGAATTTGTGTTGAACGTACATTACAGAATTGCTCATATAGKTGAAGCTACTGGTACTATTTCTGTATAGGCATCTTCTTGCAATGGGTTTTTCATCACCTGTAAGCACGGGCAGCTGCTGGGTTAGAAAAAAAGAACAATTTCTTTGGCATGAAGTCTGATTTACATTCTCTGCCCAGTCTGATACTGAGCTTGATCTGTTCTGCATTGACACATTCCAACTCTTGTTACATGTCTCACCTATAAACTAAGAGTTGAGAGCTAGTAGTTAAGCATGAAAGCTATGTAATTCAAGATTTTCCTCTTCTGTTCAGTTTTTGTTGTTGTTATTGTTTTACTTTGAATGGAATTAGGCCAACTGTAGTAAGCGTTAAAAAAGGAAGATGAAATTTTTGAGGCTGTAAGATGTTATCACAGTCGCAGTATTTGCAGGAAGGGGATCTAAAGAGCTGAGTGATGCTAACCAATAAATACAGTGTCCTTCAGGCAAAAAGCCTTGAGAAGGAAACAATTCCTTCTAATTAGGAAAGTAATTTTAAGCAGCAAAAGAAGTAAAAGCTTAAGGACTTTTCTTGTCAGAGATGTTTTTGAGAAGAATTAGGGCAATAGAGGATTATTGTTTTGTTAAGCCTTTGATTGAGATCTCAGACTTTCATCAGTTCTGTAACAGTGTAAGCAAAAGATCTAAGGCTCAAAAACATCTCCAGAAAAGAGATCTTGGAGAAAGAAAATAAAAATAACCCCAGAGTAGGATTTAGCTTTTAGATATTTATAACTCCCAGTGGAGAGCCAAGGAGAAATTTTTCCATGATTGACCTGCTACTTTGAAAACCAGAGGAAAGAAAACATTGCTTTTGATTTATCAGTAAAAACCTCAGTTATTTGAAACATTCCAGACCAGAGTGTGAAAGATCATTTATAGAGGAAAAACTCCAGAGCTGTCATTTAGGGGCTGCCTGGTATAATCAAGATTAGATCCTTTAATGAAAGCAAAGCTCAGTTATCTGATCAGATCTTAGCATAATGGTACTAGCACGTGATACTATTCTGTGTAAGTTACATAACTCTTTTTGGTATTATTGGAGAGCAGGCTTCCCTTTAGCAACATGTACAACATTTTTAACTACTTCAGATCTTTGAGAACTGAAATGGATTTTAAAAAATAAAACCAGTAACTGAATATTTAAGAATGAAAATGTCAAACCTTTCAGTGAAAAGGTTGAGATGAAAGCAAGATATGAAACTAATAAATGGAATCAGAGAACCTGGAAAAATATGTTGACAGGCCTGAGAGCCAGCAGTGCTAAACCACAAACTATTAAGTGTTAGGTTTTTGCTTAAGTGTTTGTCCACAAGATTTCCTTTCCTTAATAAATTCTAAGGATTACTTGCAATTGGTTTATGCTTGCAGGTTTTCTAGTGAGTACGTGTGGGTACTTCCTACCATTTGTGAGCCACAACACACTGAGGTCACAGTCTCCTCCTCATTAGAAGACAGTGAGCGAATTGAAAGACAATTCCCTTTTCCCTTGGGGCATCTGAACATATGGTGCAGTGGTAATATGGCTAATTTTGAAACACCCAGATCTGGGAAGAGGCTAAGCGGTTAGGCAAAAAGTGAGTAATGTAACTTTGGCTATACAGAGAGCTAGATCTTGTGCCAAACAGTTTTGCTATTTTGCTAATAATATTAGTGGACTGCATCTTCAAGCCTTTCAGGTTTTCTTTCACATTGAGAAATAAAGATAAGAAGTTACAGAACTGAGTGGAACATTAGGAACAAAAGCATGATGTCTCAAAAATCACCAATTGAATGTAGAGTGCTGGCATGCTTAGACAGTGTAACACAATATAGGAACATTTTATCATCAGGATATTTTTTTCCTGTCAAAAATACAACAACAGAAGAAGAGAAGGTGGATGATTAACTCTTTATAGGTCTAATATGATACACAAAACAATTGTTTTCAAATTCTACAACACAGGCTTGTGTTTGCCATTATCCAGTTCACAGTCAAAGCCAGAGTATGCAAAGTCTAGTTTTTACCCTGCCATCACTCTTATCTTTTTGCGTTGACATCAGAGTACAGTGCCAGTGCCTGTGGTTCAGGCTGCTTTTTGCTAGAATGGATAGTTTTTGAAATTTCTGCAAGTCAGACTCCAACATCACCATCATTTTGCACAGAGGAACAATTGTATGAGAGTGTAGCTTCTATCAAGCTAAGGCAATCCAGCTTCAAGAAGAAAATATTCACTAGAACTTTTATACTTGAATGCAGACTTTTAGTGCTTCATTCAGAACAGCCCTCCAGAGAACACAGTGGAAATAGTATCTCTTGGGTCAGTAGAGAAGATTTCATCAGCATTGGGAATGCAACGGTTCATTGTTTCTGGAGCCAAATAAATGCTCGCTGTGTGGTGACCATATAGTCAATCAAAATAAAATGACTCTTTTCATTAACTGTTTTTAATAGGTCACATTTCTTGTTGAGTATTAAATTAACCTCTTTAAAAGAATCAAATTGTAAAGCATTGAAGTTACCTATCACGGAATGTAGTTTCATTGCTACAAATAAAAGTACACTGTTCTACATGCATCATGACATGGTCATATCCTGAGGTAAATAATGTATGAGAGTAGATAGYAGCACCTTCCTGACTGCTGAATACTGTAAGTTCAAACTTTTGCATGAGGAAGAAGCCAAAAGAAAACACTTAAACAGTACTTAAAATAAGTGTTCCCTTCTGTCTTTCAGACACATCAGCTAATTACTTACTGTATTCTTAACTCACAAGCTGGAAAGAGGTTTCAGATAGCTCTTACTATGATATTTGCACAATGAAAGCATATTATCAAATGGCAAAGTATTTCTGCAGATGAAAAAAAAAAGTATGGGATAGAAAAAATGGAACAGATGGAGCAAGGCAAATGCTGGGAGTGTCACATTCAGTTATTTCCTTTAACCTCTTCTAGAACATACCAAGAAACAGAGTGACTGATTTTGTTGTCCAGAAACAGCTGTTGTGTTTCAAGTTTCTCTGCACATGTATGATTGCCTATACATACACAGATGCATGTATATGTACCCAGCATGTTTCCGTGCATTCATACCTTGATTTGGAGTGCATACCTTTAATTCTTTTGGCTCACCTGCAACCTGCACGCAGCTCAAGCACAACTCCAGCACCAGCCTTGTGCTTTGTCAGTGGCAGAAGGGCCGCAAGAGCACATGGATAATCCAAATCCCTGAGAAGAAACAAGACAGCTGTGGATAATGAAGCCACTATCACTGCCTGAACTGACAGAGTCATGGCCTGGAGTGGGAACCTAGAAGTGAAGTGACACCTGGAAGCCATTTCCCACTTGTGAAATCACCTCCTTCCCCCTTCCTCTCAAAGATAAGTGTATGATGCCATGTGGCTCTTGGCTATAGTGAGTTTTTGGATTTGCAGTATCAGGAAGGTTGGTTTTAAAGGCACATATCCAACTTTTTCCTTAAATGTAAAACTTCAAAAGACTATTTTTATCCCCTCCTTTTTTTCATTCTCATCTGCCTTGAAATCCAGCTTTCTCAGAGTTGGAAAAATATGATCTCGGAACTGGCAAGTGTACTTAAACAGATTAGAAACGGCCTAGGTGCTGGGCCGGAGCTTTCTTGCTGCCAATGGCAGTGCTACTGACCATTGCTTTCTGGCTGTCCATCACTAATGCACAACAGTTTAAGAGTCTTTCCCCTACCCTCTTCTTAAATACTTGAAGTTTCTTTGGCTATGTAAAATAAGAGCATATTTTGTCCATGAGAGTGTCTTTGAGCAGTATCTTTTCTGTCAGTTTGGTTTCTCTTGTGCATTGTATTCTTGCCAGGAGACATCTCCTGACTCTTCTTTGTCTCTGGAAATATGTCATTTGGCAGAATGGTCTCTCTGTTTTAGCTATTGGGTAAGATCTTGGACCTCTGAAGTCAACAGGAATCACTGAATTATAAGATGCCAGGATTTTTACCTACTGTCTTTAAAAATACTTAAGACTAGAAGCACACAATGGCTTGTAAGTTTGAAAATGATACAGACTTTTCTTTGACATTTTCTACTCAGCTGTTGGTCTTATAAAAGAACAGTAAAGGTGGAGCACATTTGTACCTCTTACACTTCTGAATCTTTTTTTTTTTTTTGGGTAGGGAACTGAAAAAAGGGGCTAAAAGTGTTAGGATTTCCTGAAAGAAGGTTAAATGTTAGGAGGCCATAGAAGGCCAAAGGTGTTTTTGCAAAATCTCATGTAGGATCTTGCTTAAATATTTATCAGGGCTTTGAAAGATTACTTTTTATTAAAGACATCTGTTGAAATCAATTCATTAATTTCTTTAGACCTTAAAAGAAAAAGAGAAAGTTATTATAATAGCTGTAAAAGTTTAGTAACTGCTGTCATCCCTTTACCTGTGATCCGTAATTGTGAAGCTTGACTCTGAGATTAGCCTCCAAGCTTTGCTGGGCAAGGTGGGTCTATAGGAAACTATCTTTGGATAAGTCTAAATAACACCCTGAAGAGAGAGAGGCCTGTGCTGCGGTACCCACTAGGGAAGCAAAGCAGGCCTAGAACAGAAAGCAGCTGAGAGTCCAGGTCATCAGGCAAGGTTGTGATCATGAAGCAGGTCCAAGGGCAAGCCGGGAGTGAACTGGTTGGTCAGGATGAGGCCCGGTGAGAATAATCAGGGCTAGACAGAACCATGTGATTGCTGGGCAGTTCCTTAGTGACAGGGCTGAGGGGAGGTCATAGAGAGGAATCAGTCCATGAGTCAACGTCTGGGTCAGCAGGGCCCATAGCCCATACTCCCACAGCTCAAGGAGGGGCTGAAGGCCTTGGACTGGCCCTAAATGCTGCTCCTGGGCCCATGGGCAAAGACCCCAGGTGAGGCTGGTCAAGGCCATTAAAGCCTGTTAGTGCAGTCCTGGCTCTGACATAGGTCAGTGTAGCATCCAATCTTGTATTTTAACATATAAGCAAGAAAAGAAGGGGATTGTGGTTGTGGTTTGACCTATGCTGCATTTTCTGACCTCTGAGTGCTTTATTTCTCAACCATAGTCTTACAGTAATGCTATGTGTATCCATAGTTTATATAAACACAGAGTTTGTTAAACAACTGACTTACGATGTGATACTGTTGTTTCCGCTGAATCCTAGACCATCTGTGTGCTAAAGAATTTCTAGACATAGAAACCAGACCTGATATATTCAGTTCTTTCATTAAATAGTTACAGATATTCCCAGAGTATTCTTCTGTATGTAGTTTTGACATTTATACTTCAGTCCTTCATTGCAATTACACATCTATTGGTTCTCAAGGCTTAGCTGCTACTTTTGTACTTTTGAAATATCTTTGTTGATTTTAAACTTTTAAAATTCTCTATGTGCAATTCAAATTCTGAAAATTAATGCAAGCTTTTTCTCGAAGCCTTAGAGTTACTGTAGCAGGGTTTCAGCAAACTTGATTTTCAAAAACCATCTTGGCCCTTACTGATGAATCAGCAGTGTTTTGTTTTTTATCTTTTCCCAGCTGAGATAATACAGGCCACTATCCTGTATCCTGGGACACCAAGCAGGATGTCAGCAGCGTTGCAATGTAGGATTATAGCAGTCACTCTGTACTTGAAAATAATTCCTGATCACTATGAAAAGTGGCTGTTTTGCTTACTGTATCTCCCCTGCATAGTTAACAAAATGTTCAATTATGGGTTTTTTTGGATGAATGAACATTCAAAGCCCTGGACAGGGCGGATCCATTTCAGGGCCTCACAGGAAGGGATCAGCTCTCAGCAGACTCTTTCAGTCCTGGGCACAGTTTGTGCTTCCCTAGATCTGGCTGACAGGGCCTAAAAGGAAAAGAGAAACAACAGCTTTGCTTCCAGATAAAAAGTGGGAATGTGTACGAAGTTAAGAGGACTGTACTGGGTCAGCACCAAAACCCGTCTGGTTCAGTATCCTGTTTTGTGTAGTGACCAGGAATGGCCTTGCAAGAGGAAAAGGTATCGCCATGTTTCTTTGCAAAAATTATTTCCTTCATACCTCTCCTTTACAAAGACACACTGGCTGCACAACCATGCAGATGCCAGACATTCCTGTTTTATGCAAGATAAAAGGACTACAGATCTTCAGCTGTTATAAATATACAGCTTTGTTAGCTAGTGTACTAAAATGAATTAATTAAAATTATACAAATTAAAATGAATAATGAATTAAAGTTGCAGGTGCATAGTAACACCTTGGTATAGGAGCAGCGTTTAGCACTAGTATGCATTTTTAGCCAAGAGAAATATTGCTGAACCATGGCTTTTGTCTCAGCCTGTGCAACACATACCTGAAAAAACAATAACCCCTTAGCTTCTGGATAAAAGATGTGAAAAACATGTATAAAATTTATAATTTTGTGAAGTTATGGGAGACTATTAGTTAAGGAATATTCAATATAGTCACTTGGTTAATCTCACTTCTTTAATAATAATGCTGTCAACCGTGGATAAGCTGGAGRTGGCCTGATAATAAAATGATGCCTTTAAAAATAAGCAAAAACTAAAGAGCCCAGCATGAAATCAAAAGAAAAATGTGGTCACTGACTGACACAGGCCAACTGCAGCTCACATCCAGTGGCATATTCAGGGCTCACTCAATAAAAGACTAAATGAGAGGATTATAAGAATGAACTCAAAGCACTCCAGTGGATTCAATTCCCCTAGATTGCTGGGACAACGCAAAAGCTGCATATCTTTGTCTCTTGCAATTGCTTTGTTCATTACTCCCTAAATCCCCAAAACAAACAACAAACAAGCCAGGCCTTCCTGTCACAGATAGTCTTGCTATTACAAAGGTTCCACTTGTAAAAAATGCTCTTGTCTATTTCTGTGCTTTTTAACATTTTATCCTCTTACCAGGTTGAAGGTCAACAGAGCTCACAAAGAGAATATTGTAATTTGTTTTGCTTGCAAACTAGTAGTTTGCCAGACACATATTGTATCGACCTGTACCAGTGCAGCCTTCATATTTAACCTGGATCCAGTTTAGAATTCTGAAAATACGGCCCCAAACCACTACAAATGTGTGTGTTTTAAACAGGTTTTAAGCATCTAAGTCATTTCCAGCACATTTGCAACCTAGACAATACAGTGTGCTATTTGTATTCCTTAAACATTATTTCCATTTTTCTGCTACAGTAAGTTAAATACATCCTTCAGTTTATCTTTCAGCTATTGGGGCAAACCTACACACTCCTAATTCACATAGTAGCTAATAGCACCAACCTTTTTGCACTCTAGGATTGCTTTTATGTCCCCCAAGCCTGCTGTATTATTATTTTCTGTGCTCTGAAGTCTGTCCTTCACAAGTCTTACCATCCTCATTAAACTGCAGCTTCAGTTGTAGAGAACGTGATGAGTTCAGCATTTAAGGCCTTATGAGTTGCCCCATCACACCATCTTTTCCTCATTCTGCTCTTTTTTTTTGATGAGTGGGTGGGAGTGCCTGAAATGCAGTCACCCACCAGCACCAGCAATTTCAGAGATTAGTAGTCAAGCTCCTAATTAATTCTTTAGGCTTGTGTCTTGTGCAACCCTAAGGATCCTCCCAACATTGCAGGCAGAGCGACGCAGGCTGAATATGAGAGAATGGAGTGGAGCATCAGGGAGAAAATTCAGTGTGGGCCTTAGCCATGCGAGTTCCTGCTGGAGAGGGGTTCTCACGTGGGTACCGCAGCGCAGGAAGCTCAGGGACAGCAACAGGGCCACAAGGAGCAACTTGGCAGAAGAGTGGAAGTGTCTCACATCCTTTGTCAGGGAGGAACTGCCTGGAGATTGGTCAGATCTCACTTAGTTTTCATACCTGCTACCTGCTCAGAAAAGCAGCTTCATAAAGGAGGGAATAATGTATTGGTTGGGAATGTAGCAGTTAGTTCTGATAAAGTATTGCTCTAGCATGGGAAGAATACAAAGAAGTATTATTATTATCTTAAATTAAAACGTACGTAATATAAAGTCCTGCAATTTGCAATCTCTCCATGACTTCAGTGCTTAATCAGTACTGGCTGTCTCTTCTTCTCAGACATCACACTCTGCACTTCACGATGGAAAAAATCAGTAAAATGACACACCTTAAATACAAATCCAGCCCTCAGTGCCACAAGAAAGGGCTTTCTATAAGCTATTTATTAAATACTTTTAAAATGTATTAATGTAAGTATAATTGCATTAATTTTCAGCAAGGAAACAAATTGTTTGAGTGATCATATGCGTCTGAGTTTTCTTCATAGGCAATGAAATGTCTTGATCTCATTATAGGTCTGGCCAAGTCACCAAAAGCTCCATTCTCCAAGAAGCATTTATTAATCCAGTCTGTTTAGATGCACTACATGGACATCTTACATGGAAAAAACTATGTATATGAAGTTAAACTATGCAGCATAATTAGAGGAATGAGCCTCAGGTTGCTTTGTCAAAACATTCTTTAATTGCTGGATTTTAGGATTATTGGATTAGAAGATTAAATGGGATGTCTGGAAATCTTAATTCGGAGCATAGAGTAAAGTAAGGCTTTTCATGAAGCAGAGTACAATGTCTCTATAAACCTCTCCGTTTGTATCAGTTGCAATAATAATAGATGAAAGATACTTTCATCATCAGACATAGGGGTGCCAATTATATTTTCTCTGTTCCTCCTCTGTCCTCCCTCCACCTTATTTTAAACTCAAATCTTAATTTAAAGGAACTTGTTTACTTTTCTACTTGAGTGTCAATCACCAACTTCCATGTAGCCGTGGCTGCTGTAGCTACTCTGAGCATGGGCTGTGAATCATTCAGCTGCTTTGCCTGCCTGATGCTGAGCAGTGTGTGGTGAACTACCTTTCAGTGCATGTTTATCGCTTAGTTACATTACAATCAGTAAGCACAGTTACAGTTTCTATGGTAAAAAGAAATACCCCATTGTCAGAGTATTCTGCATTGATTAAACAGCATCTCTGAGTCCTAAAGAAGACTGTTGGCTAGAGATTGTCCTGGTTTGGGGTTTTTTTTTTTTTTTTTTACATTTTTTTTTCCCCCCCCGAGTGTAATAGGAGACTTACTAGCAAGCTCAGGAGCTCCACACCTGGCATATAAAATCCTTCTCATTCTAGCTCATGCCAGTTCTAGGGGAGATCTTTACTGCCTAAAGGTTCTGCAGTAGAGAAAAGGTCCCCAGCTTTGGTGCTCAGCCTGCTTGTCTGTTCTATGTGCCGTGTGACACAGCTACGGCTGCAGAAACCACAAGAGAGACTCTGCATCTGTGTCTGTGCGCAGGGAAGAAAGGGCACAGTGTTGTATGGATTAGCAAATGAGGAAGGAAACTCTGGGAACTGGCTCAGGTCCCTCTTAAAAATGCTATGAGGTTTGTCATGTCAATACTGAACAGAAATATCTGGTAGATGCTGCTGGAGGCTCTGAAGCTATAGGCTTAGAGTCCAGATGTTTCCAATGCTGCAGTTACTTGAGTTGGTTTTGTAATTTTTTAGGAAGATGAATTTTAATTAGTTTATTAAAGCATTTCAAAAGTTACTACTAATAGTTTGTCATTAGATTTTTTGAGGCCTTAAACATGCACAGAAGAGGATTTCAGTTTACAAGCAATGTGGAGGCAGCTGTGCTAGTCATGTTCCCAATCTGCTTACAGAATAGCCATCCACACTTCAACGTACCGTATTCCCATGTTACTCCACATTTGCACCTCTAAAATAACAGCGTCCAAAATAAAACCAAAATGTTGAAGTCTTCTGGTATGGTGGAGATGATTGTGAAATGTCTGGATGATAGGACCATTAGGAAGTTGTGCATCATGTACTTTTCACTTGGAGTAAAAGAAATACTTTGATGCAATTCTGGCGTCTCTTACTGACTTCTGCAAAGCAAGGGTTTTGCTCTTTGGGCCTGTCGTTTCTGTCAGGATTTACCATGTACTTGAATTATATGTAGTTATAGCTTTCATGTTTCCAAATTAAAATTTTAGAAATTAAAAAAAAAAAAAAAAAGCAATTTCAATCATTTTCCTCTTTAGTTAGAGTGCTATAAAGGAAAAGTGTGTTCCGTAAATTCCCACTATTTCAAAAAAATCTGTTTAGATGGGATGGCACAGAACTGTCCATCTTCCTTTGAAATATAGTGATCCATGTTTAATCTCTGAACTAATATAAAATGGTTATACTGTCAAGCCTAAAATAAGGAAGTAACAGATGTTCAGTGGGGTACATTGTTTTCCTCTGTTATTGCTGTCTGCTCACTACTGCTAAAATGAAATAAAGTATCTACTAGAGCCCTTTGCCCACCTAAATCGCAGAGGCAGTCTGATTATTCTGTCTTGTCTAAGAGTCAAAAAAGGGAGTTCGCTGTCTGTGACAGGAAGGGAGCTCTGAGGTAGGACGGACCTTTTGCCAGCATGAGTTTTCATCCTGTTATCAGACACTGCAGTCTTTATGCACTATTCTCTTCTCCTTCATTTTCTACCAGTTTAATTATACTGTCTTCAAAGAGTTTTCCACACGTGTACCAAGCTAAGCATGATCAGACTGCAACCTTTTGTTTAGTACACACCTTCCAGAAGCCTTTTATTTCTGAAAGTGAGACTTTGCAGCAAGAGACGTATACAAAAAGCTAGAAAACAGGTCCTGGGAAAAGGGAGAGAAATGGATTTGAATCACTGTTCTCCACTTCACCCAACTCTTGCTATAACCTGGAGATCTTGAAATTAAGAAGAATCTCTGGATTCCCTTGAGTTACTATTATTTGCAGCTTTTCCCCCCAGCATCTACCAACCCCACRTGATCTGGGGCTCAGTAATTTTATCTCAGTCAATCTAGTAACTGCTAACTTTATTTCAGTCAGTCTTTTCTTCTTGCCACTAGTGGAGTTTCTATAAAGCCAGTTGTGGCTTATTTGCCTCTTAAATATATACAAGCTAAGATGCTATATATTTATTTTTTTCGGTTCTGAAAAGAATCCAGGAAAAAAAAAGTGTAGAAGTTTGTAAGTTAGAGACTGAATCTTGCAATTTAGATTATGGAAAACATTTTTGTAATCAAAAATATCCTTGCCAGGAACAGTTTCAGGTTTCTTTGGGATTTAGAAATCCTTTGCTAAACAAAGTAAAAATGAATGATAAACAAAATCAAGTTTCCTTTGAGCCTGATGTTCTTGCAGCTGCACTCCACTTTTAGAGTAAACCATTAGCTATTAATTTAGAATGACATTAGCAAGCAGTCCCCAGACTTTAATTAATATCTTTTTGACAAGCTCATAATCTTTCTAGTTAATAAAATCTTCCTTAAATTAGTTTAACTGTGATTTCACCTACCATTGTAAGCAATCATCATCAAAACTAGGGTACAGACTCATTTAAAATGCTTTTAAAAGTGAACTTACAGTTACATTTTCCAGAGTAGAAATAAGATTTGATGAAAGTGACCCTCAATCCCGTGGCAGAACTGGAAAGAAAATCTGGGTTCCTGACTGCCAGTCTCTTGTTCAATGAAGCTAAGCTGTGGTGCTGCCTCCTGGCTTTGAAAAAAAAGGATTAAATTCAGATTCCAAGTTGAATAATGAATTGTTTTCCTTTAAATCATAATGAAATTTTACAAACACATAGTATGATATAGTATCTATAATGCAGTGAATTACTGTCTGAAGAGTTACTGAAACAGCAAGTGGCAAAATGTTATTCCTTACTCCCCAAAAGTAAATTTTTACACTGAGTAGGCTTTTATATATCTGCAGAAAGGAAAAATAGATTTTAATTTTACAGATAATCAATGTTTTGTATCTAGCAAGCAGCTGTAAGAAATACCCATCTAAGTACTGGATCACTCCCCCGTAACTTATTGCTGGAGGAGATTAAAGCAGGACCTTTTTTCAAAGTAATTCTGACAAGTGAGGGTGTAACCATTTTAACCTGGTTATTCAGAGGGGTGACATTTTTCTTTTTAATATTCATCTAAGATGAAGAATGAGAAGACAGTTTGTGAGGAAAAAAAAAACACGTCTTGCTTGATAATCTCGTTCATAAATGTAAAATCTAATTTAAAAATCTATCTCATTAACAAAAACTAAAATAATTAAGATGGCTTTGAAAGGTCGGTGATGCAATGCAATTTAATTGGGATCCTGAGCCTAAAAATCATCTTACCATCTCTGGAAGTCACGAGCCCTCTGCCTGTGCCCTCTCAAAGTACTTGTCTATGACATGTACAAGTGAGAATAGAATGTACCAAATACCCTAGAACTATTATAGTGCTAATATAGTGCACCATGACCTTAAAATACCAGCTTTGGCCACAAAAGTTATTTTGTGCTGCCTCTTTGTTTTTTYCTCTTAAGTTAACACTGAGAAAAAAAAATACAAAGACAGGAGACAGGTATTAACAGATGAGAAAAAAATTGTTTTAAAAAAATCCATCAGTAAGATAGATATTCCTCAGCGGATTTTCTTCTTTTTCTTTTTCTCCTCCTTATGTGCCTGCTGCCAGTGTCAGTATCAGCATGCAGAGCTAGAGGCCTCATTGCTATGACAATTTCTATGTTTCTGTAGCAATGATAATTCCATTCCAGAAGCCACAAATTAGAAAATGGTTTCTTATAATGAAACACCAAACTCAACACAACATGATCTTCCTCCTTTCTCATGCGTGTTAACTGTAAAAAGTTTCTTTGTCTGGAATGTGGCTCTGATTACATTTTTTTTCTATCCAAAAATAAACATGGTGCAAAAGGAAAGGATATATGGAGGAGGGAAAGCTTGTCAGTGGGCCACCCTCAGGAAAACCTCACAAGATCTACTGTCTGTCTCTGTAAGCCATGGAAGCACTGAGGAAGTGATCCCAGCTTGGTGGTCTTATTTTTAATTAAAACAAATGAGGCTCTTTCAGCTGCTGCAAATAAATATTTGATGAAACAAGACAGGGACAGATGTCAAAAAACTATAGTAAGTAGAGAATAAGACCAGAAGAGCAAATGTTACAATAGGATTTTATATACAAAAGAAAAAAAAATTACAGTTTTCTGTCAAATACCTTTCCATCCAGAGACTAATTTTACATTTCATAATCAGGAAGAGACGTTATTCAAGTACATATAGTTAAAGAAAAATGTAAAATCACCTTGATGCACACTATATGCTTGAACAAAAAGATTAATTCTTGAGCTTTTGAGGACATAGAGGACTTCATAGTGATTTGGATACTGCCCTGAGAGATTTTTATGGTGATTTCAAATTGACTAATGGAGTTATGCTCCAAAATGTATGGTGAGGATGCACAGTGAGAGATACAATCTGACACAAATCAGTTGTGAGAATTAAAAATACCAACATCTCTTTTTACAATAACCTGTCATAATGTTGATAAATCGTGTACTTCCTGGGTGATTAATTTTGAAAGATAAATGGGACACTATTCAACTTTTTTATAGTCACTGTTGTATTTGCCAGTACACTTGGATCTACCTTCAAACTTGGTCCTGCTCTGGGTGTGATTTACACCATCTGACCTCCAGAGGTCCCCTTCAACCTTAATTATTCTATGATTTGATAGAGCCTGAGTCTAGATTTATTTATTTATTTATTCAATCAATCATAAGTACCATTCAATGAAAAAAAATGCTCTGCTTGAAATAACTGAAAAAAAGTAGTACATAAGAGACTAAGTCCATAGTCATGAAAAATTGAAGTATTTGACTAGTGAGCTCTTTTAAGATTAACCTCTTCATTTTTAGCATTGAGTCCAATTTGGACTATACATCTGAGTTTGAAAGAACTGATTCTGTGAGTAAGGCTTACAAAATTATAGACCATTATGAGTGGGAATGATGAATTCTTAGTGTTACAGGAGGGGTAGAGTGTGTATATTTGAAACTGTAAGGTTTTGTACACCAATTGACAAACAAGGTCCATCTTACAGTGAAAATCTACCTTCTTACAGTGAAAATCTACCTTCTTACCCAGCTTGGATATTAATTAAAAAATTCCTAAATGTAGGACAGAATATAAAATGTCCTAAACTTGTAGAGTTAATTGATTTAATGATCATAGATACTTCAGAGTGAAAGAAATACTAGTAATAGTGTTAATCCATTAGTGGTTATGGAGTAATAAAGGTTTAGGTAACAACAAAGAAAACCTTAAAATACTTAAATACTTAAAATATATGTCAAAGGAAACTGGCAGATACATTCTCTATTACATTATCCAGAAGATACTTCCTTTTCTAACAGGAATAAAGCAAATTCTTAAACAGCAATACCTAATGTGCTGGATAACTAACACAAGCTGGTTTGAATGAAAATATTTAATATAATGTCAACATTTAACATGTTGATTCAGGTCACTGAAGATAGATAATTTGGCACTGGAATAATCCATTTCATGAAATGGCAGTTACAACTGAGGAATGATTGAAGATCTGAAATAATCTACCTCACTCAGAAGATAACTAAGAAGAAGAAAAGTAAAAAGCTGATTGACTGCAGATATTAACATATATTAATATCCATATATTAATATAGATATGTCTATTTAGGAATACTAGCCAGTTATTCAGTCAAACAGTAAGCACAGCTGAAGGCAGAGCAACATGCAGTGACAAGAAACAAAGGGTAGACAAGTTCAGCTGAGATAAGGAGCAAATTTAAACCCTGAAGATTGAGGTGGATTTTCCATAATTTCAGGTAATGAAATCAACCTGGAATTGTAATAACCAATAACTTTCTAGTTAAACTGGAAGGTATGGACTTCTCTAACAGCTGTAAGAGGTACTTTGTAGCCTGCAGAAATCAAGTTTTGCTCCTTTGTAATTGTTCTTTCTGGTGGCAGCACCTGTGGATTTGTAGCGTTCAGCATAACATTGCATGCCAGGCCTCTTGAGATTTTCTGAGGCTCACACAACAATTCTAATCAATGGGTCATGCAAAATACCTGCCTGCTTGTTGCTGCATTTCACACAAAAGCAAGGAAATAATATTCTCCATTGCAAAACAGTCTCACAGGCAGATTTTAAGTTAGGAAGAAAATGTTGGTTCAAACTGTACTGTTAGGTTTATGGTGTCCTGTTGCTTACTGTGGGTCAAAATTACAGATTCATGGGCATCTGCTTGTTTATTTATGGTCATCTTATTTAATGAAGATCCTGCACAGTTGATTGCCACATCATGAGTAGAGCTTCTGGGTTGTTGGGACGGGGCATTATCTCACACTGAGCTACCTGGTGTTCAGAAATTCAAGACATGAGATCTAATTCCTCTTTTACTCAGAGAAAAGTTTTAGGAAATGCTAAGGCAAAGGAGAGACATTAAAAGTCTCCTTGAGCCTCTAGGCACATCTACCTCATATTTGCCTATTGCTGAGTTCTACAGTGAATTTTTAAAAAATATAAGATTTTCAATTTATTCTAATAGATACAGGATCAGGAACTTTGATAGAAATATTACTGCCTGAATATTGAAGCTATCTGTAATTAAATACATATTGTAATTTAAAACCAAACTCTTCTTGCAGTGAAGAGACACATTAGAATTAAATATCTTTTGTGTGGCCAGATTTTTCAAATTAGTTTCCGTTATTATAACCCATTAAGAGAAATAGAGGATAACTTGCTGAACAATATAATCAGATGAAGAGAAGCTTAAAATAATCCTCCCTGTTACAAAGATACCTTATTACAGCAACAGTAGAAAGCTTCTGTTCTTTCCTGCATTTGAGAACATGGTGGATACATATTTATTTCTGTTTACTAAAACAGGTACCAAGGAAGCTGCTAAGCCTCCAGAAGTAGACATACACATGCTGAGACATCGTTTCTAAATCAGACACAGGAGAAAAGCTCAATCCAGGAGAGAGAAGAAAGGAAGAAACAAAGTCAGTAAGTGTTCCCCTCACCAGAGCGAGGTAGGTGTGATTGCTGCTAGCTCCACATCCTTCCACATTGTGAGTCTGGCTGTAACCACTGTGACCATTTTTGCCTGTATAATTTAGGGAGTTCCCTTTTCCCGTCTGCCTTTTGGAATGATGGTGAAGATGCATGTCTACAAAGGACTGCAGAGTTTTTAAAAGACAAAATTCAGCCTTTGGTTCATTTGCAAAGATATCTTTTTATAGCTTGGCCCTAGAGGCTGGAGATTCCCTCCTCCTTTTAGCTCCCTTCCCCAGAAGAGCAACTGCATTCCTGCTGCCTTAATCTGCTCTCTTAATTTCCTACCCCTGCATACTTCTCATTCACTACCCCTTCCCTGCCTCCACCAGTGCAAGCACTTCTCATTGCCTAATGCTGACTGTTTAGTCCCTCATACAGCTGGGACCAAAATATCCAAAGCTAGGGAAATGGTAAACAGGAAGAGTGGTCTGCCGTAATACCAGGAGTCAAACATGAGAGGGGAAGATATTCTTCATCGCAGCAGAAAGATTGGTAAAGGAAGTTCAGCCATGAGCTAAATTAATAGCTGATTCCTACCTAAGTACATTATCTCTGTAGCATAAGAGAATGCCTGTATGTGGGTTCATTTGATCTTCTTTTATAATTCTAAATGAATTACTAATTTATCAAGTCCAGCTSTAAAATGCAAGAGACTGAGAATATCAAGGTTATATTTTTAAATGTCATGGTCTGAGAACTTYGCTCTTCTGAAGGACATCTTCCTTACTTCTTGAAGAAGTAACTGTGTTCATGCTTAGGGAAGCAAAGGAACTTGCTTACTAATACACAGAGAGGTAGGGCTTTGAGCAAGAAAATAGCAGCTGGGCAATCCTGTTTGACATTTATTGGCCAACTATTTGTGAATGTACAATAATCAGTAATGCTACTAGGAATGTACTTTTGAATTTTCTCAGCAGTTAACAAAGCACTCAAATATATATGAACAACTGATGGCTGACACTAGAGTCATCAGTGACTCCGTATTTTATGAACTAAATTTGAGAGTTCTCTGCTACCCTATCTCCTAGGTTGCAGGAGCTACAGATGCTGAGAAGACAAGGATGTAACAGATATCTACATCAGAACATCTACAGACATGTACATCTTTCTCAAAGACAAACACACAGCCTTGCACCTCTCACCCAGGGTAAAGTAGTTATCTGATGGGGAAAGGGGCAGGAGGACCAAAATAAGTTGTTCCTACCAAATTAGGAATAAAAAACTATATAGCAGTGTTGCTTGGGACAGATTTACTTATGATCTGAAGGAACCAATATGAACTCCACAAGCTCGCAGAGATAACAGCTCATCAATTTCCCATTTCAAAGGCAGTGTGATAACTGAAAGCATCCAGATACATCACATGGAAATCAAACTTGCAGCAAACAACAAATGTTCTGATAAAAGCCAAAGCCTAACTCCATTGAAGTCAATGGCAAACCCCAGTGGCTTTCAACAGAAACTGAGTCAGGCTCAAGGTGCAAAMCAGCTCTGAGACTAGTTATAATGACTTCATCTCCACTTAGGACAGAAAAAAATGTGAGAGGATCCTTTACCTGAGTGGTGGCTGGATTGAGAATTCACATACAGCGAGTTGCCAGAATTTCTCACAGTCCCTAGTAAGCACAGCATTACCCTAGCCTGGCCAGCTGAGTGCCTGTGTGGGACCTGATAGCAGTTACCCAGTTTATTTAGTCTCAGTCTCTCCACAGGCTGCCAGCACAAGCTGCAGCAAACGTTGAACTGGAGTGTAAAGATACCTGGTGGGGCTCATGAAGCAATAAGTAGCGTGAGTAGGCAGAGGGACACCTACTTTCTCTCAGCTTTCTAAGTGAGTTTAAGGAGTGCAAAGGAAAATACAATGCTAGACCTAAGCCATGGCCAGCACAAGACATGAGGAAGCAGGCAGTAGACATACGTCTACTGTGTCTGCTCATCTCTGAAGCTGAATGTGCCAGAATATGACCCAGCCTCTCATCTGCAGAGTCACTACCCTAGCTCACACCACACTAGATAGACTCCGACTGCAGAGAAACACAACACCCTTATAGCAGTTCTGTGCTGCTGGAGTCATGGCCAAGGGGTATTGCCATTTACACAGATTTTATAAGCAACTTCTTTTTTTCTGTTTCTCATAGTGCAAAGGAAATGGATGGGAGAAGTTTTTGGTCTTCATTAGTGGTATATTTATAGAGCAGTTGCTTGTGTAAAGATTATTGTAACAAATGAAATACAAGCAAAAAGGAAAGAAGAGCAACCTTTGTCTTGTCTAAGTTCTTGTTAAAAAGAAAGAAAAAAGAAATAACCCAAACAATGGAATGGAAGGCCCCAGAGGAATAATCACCCCCTTCTCCTCCTTTGAAGGTGAGGGTGAGGCAGGTAGTAATTAAAGGACTTATGCAGCATAGTCAGAGTTTGAACCCAAAACTTGTGAGGCCAAGGCCGGTGCCTGAACTGCACATTCATTTTTGCCTCTGTGTGGCCACTACTGGTGAGATGAAAAACTGGTGCAGGCCCATGAGCAGATGGGAGCGCAGCCCTGGTGCGTCTCTGGAGGATAATACGGGGCTGTCTGCGGCAAAGAGGATMCCGAGGGCCACGGAGGCAGCCAGCACCCCCAGCCCAGAGCCCAGGAAGCACCGTCCACCCAGCACAGCAACGGGGAGCATGAAGCAGGGCCTGTTGGCTCTCAGCTGTTTTGCTGACCTCTCTGACTTCCGATATCGACTCCCCTGTTTTTCAGGCATCTCTACAAAGATCTTAGAAGACTAATTACAATTCCATTCTTTGCAGTAACTGCAGCCAGCACTTCTGAGTTGCTGAAAAATGAAATTTCTTCTCTTGAGTGGCAACTTTGGAATATCTAACGCCTCAAAAATGCCATTAGTCATATGCAGAATCTGCCTATGGGAAAGTCAGTAGTGATGTGGGTTAAATGAGTCAGGTAAGGTGAATAACGTATTTATTCTGGATCTGTAAGGATAGATCCACTTTTGATTTCCATTTCTCAGGAACTGACTGTTTATTCCACAATAATATGTGGTTAAACAAAGAACTCGGACTGCCTTCTCACCAGGAGGGTGATACAAGATTATCAGCAGGACAGTTGCCTTTTCCTAAGCACAAGACAGAAGTCTAACATGCAAAATACCTCCTTTGCCTACCATGACGTACAGTTGCAGTCGCTTTATGGTACAAGTCACATTTTCCCTATACGTTACTGAGAAGTCAGGGCAATGGGTACACCCTGGTGAACTTTCTTTTAGTTTCCACAGACCACACAGCAGATGCCAAACTCAAGAAGAAAGATGGTGCAAGAGGACAGACCCAGTATTTATCATCTTGGATGTTTCCAGTCCCAACCTTTCCTACAGGTTTCTGTTGCTTTTTACAAAATCACTCTCTCTAGTGCTGTGTCTGAAAGGGAGTGGTAGTTCTTGTTAATGCTACTTTTATAGCAAAAAAAAATGTATGTCCACCTGAGCCAAGAAACTCAAAGACGACTGTTTCCTTAGGCTCTATTGAAATTTGGGGCATACATCCTGGTTTGCAACTTTAGGCCAAAAAGAAGTGTTAACAAGTATGTTCTGCTCGTGCTAAACTGTAAATCAAGCTAGTTGGGAAAATCTCTTATCCCATTTTCAGTCAGATTTTGAAGGAAAACATTCTCCACAGATGACATTAATAGAATCTAACAGCAAGGACCACCCAGGGCACTACTGGGAATCTCGAACCGCTTGGCTGCAGGTTTTCTGATTTGTTCCTCTCAGCTTCATATGTGCTCTTTGAGAGGCAAAGAAAGTGTTTCCTTCATTTTGGACTTGGATTTCTCTTCCAGATGAACATTCGTGAACATATCCAGTCCCAAAGGTGGATTGTTCCAAACCCCTGTTTGGAGCCAAGCGTGTACGTTATGAAGTCCATCATGACACTGTTTTATAGAGAACAGACAAGGAGTTTTGGATCTTGTAAGTACCTTTTTTCTCTGTAAAGAAGTTCCCTTCCCCCTTTCTTTTAGAAACATCTCTCTCTGTATTGGAAACAGAGGATGTAATTTATTTTTATCGCCCTCCCTGTCAAACTGGCCAATTGCCACAGGTTTCTGCCTTCAGATACAGCAAGAGGCAGGAGGATCACCATGAAGYGCCATTCATTTCTGTGGCTCCTCCTTTGTTATCTTATTCTGAGGCTACCTACTGTGCTATCTTATCACTCCCCCTAATCCTGGAAAACTTCTCTGCAACTCGATATCTCCTCTTCCCCACCCCACAGAAAAAAAAAAAGAGGAAAAAAAAAAAGAAAGAAAACAGCCTTACTTAGGCCTCCCTGCTTCTTTACTCCTGATTCCTTCCTTAAAGAGCACTTTGCTTTGTTACTTTAGGACCCCTTTTTCACTGTCTTACCCCTTCAGTCCTTTTCCTAGCTTACATACATTCAGCTGTGTGGCCTCTGTGGGGTATGCTTAATTTCTCACTGTCCAGCCTGCCCTTTGATGTCTGATGAGGAAGAATCCATCTTCTTTTCCATCTCTTCACATGTGCCTTTTAATTACTCTCTTCAGAGAGGCTGTTTACTGACTATCACTGTGTTTACAATTGAATACAGCTAAACATTTGGTCTTCACAGTTCCCTCTCTTCTACACCACCCACTCAGTTACTTTCCAGTTGTTACAAAATAGATGTAAAAATCTATAAAATCACTGTAAAATCACTCAGACAATGTACTTGCTTTCCCACACCCACTCTCCTGCCCTTAAACACTGTTTTTGCTTCACTTCCAGAGAAGAAAGACACTATATTGATGGGTTTTTTTGTCTCCAACTCTCTAATGAAGAAATAAGCAATGAAACTTCACAATTCAGTCTTTCTATTGCACACATCCCTACCTGGTGTCTTGGAGAAAACCCAGAGAGAGATGTAAGCTTCAGACTTCTCCAGAAGACCTGCAAAAATTAATATGAACTCAATGTGAAGTATATAAATGTAACCATTGAAATAAGAGGATCCTATACATAAAGACAAAACTGTGCGTACATCATCAGGGGATCAAGGGCTCTTGGAGAGAGGGACTGCTAATAAGATAGGGGGATATGAACATTAGTCTAGCAAATGTGTAGAGGGGAAGAATTATATGGTTATAATGCAGTAATTTGGATCTAAAATGAAAATTCCTTCAGATGTCCTCCTCATTGCTCCATATGGAATTCAAAACATTACAAAAATAATATAAGGTAGATTATATAAGGTAGATTAAAAACAAATGTGGCTAGATTATGCTTTTTCCAATGCACAGATTATTGTCAGCTCAAAGGAGACACCTCAAAGAGGCTCAGAAATGATTTATGACAAGGTATGTGAAACTCCCTCAGTGTGAGCATGGGCAGGAGTGCATGCGAGGAGAGACCTTGGTAGGAGGTTAAACAGTGAACAGTGAAACAACCTGAATGCCCCAAATAGCTTGTCTCAGCATGGCAGCCTTGTCCGCAGTTAGAGATGGTGACACTTCTTACGGGCAAGGCCTGATGCTTTTCAATTTCACCATCTGCTTTTAGTGGCTTATTACCTTGCAGTTTTAACTATGGAACAATTTTTTCACTCCTAAGTGAAAATCTGAGCTGAAATATTTTATGATTTTTGGCAAATCATCAATAGCTTTTTTTGCTACTGATGAGAAATCGTACTGCCCACATAATAGAATTTACAATTCACAAGTAGAATGATAACAGACTCTGTTACACAAATACATATTTTTGAGTCCTTCGAGTTCTTGTTTTTGAGTTAGGTACATGCATTTTCCTTTGAAGTTGCCAGTGTTCGTAAGTGCTTGGTATGAGCTCGTTAGGAGCGTGAGAGAAGCCGGGGGGGTCCCGGTGAATTCCTGCTGGATTTGCCGCTGGTCTCCTAGCCGCTCCGCGTTGGCCCTTGCTCAGCTCCATGGAGAGGCAGGCATGTGGGACCAAGACCTTCATGGCTCGAGCGTGAGCAGGATAAACTGGGCACCGTCTCTCCTGCAGTGGAAATGAGTGCACGGTGGCAGGGGAAGGGGAGGTCCTGGGCAGAAGTGTTTACACGGCCTTGGAGACTCGTCAGTTRTAGAAATGATACATAGTGAGGGGTTGTGCTTATTTCCCAGAATCACAAACCTCCCCAATATGCAAAGCAGTCAAACCAGAAAAATACAGTGAWTTATAAAAACAAACATGTCATTTTTTGTTCCATTCATGCTCTTTTCCCAGATTCCCCTGAATGATTCTTACAAATGCATATTAAATAATTCTTCTAAATGCATGGATTATAAATCCATGAGAACTTCATAATGAGATCTTTATTGACACATTTGTTATACTCCTTTAACATGGAATAATGACCATCTGGCTACCGATAGTGACAGGCACTAATTTATGTTGGGCTGATATTCTCCTATTCAGTAGATTGTCACTTTTTGTGCCTTTTTTTTTTTTGTTTGCTGATTTCCTTTTAGCAAGTATAACYCCCTGTTGTACTTGCATCTCATGAGGCTCACATTTAATGCTAGGAAAGGAGTGAGCATTTAAAAAACCTTGTGTTTAATTACACTTCCTGCTATTAATTAGTCATGTAAACAAATGGACATTTAATTAAATGTTGCCATTTTAAAGCTAGAAGCAGAGCCTAGGCCCTTTAAACTGATGCTGTATGCATTTATCTTAATTAGTCAGGTAGCGTTAGGGATTAACGCAGTTTAGCTGTTGTATTTATAATCAGATACGTTATCATTTGTGTAGCCTAGAAAAGATCTGAGCTCTCTCTTGCTAGGTGCTGTGCAACTGCAGCTTAAGGAGTATCTTCACGACTGAGCTTTCTTCATTGCCTCTAAAAATACAAATTACGCTACACCATCTTCGTCAGCTTTACCAGGTCAATCTGATGACAATTCATAACATGCTCCGAAAAGTTCCCTTGCTTATCACTGTATGCTACGATTCCTTGCCTCAAGAATTGGTTTTCAGTATTTTGGGAAGTTTTTATTTGACCACACTGAAGTCCTGGTCTGAGGCTGATGCCCTCACACCAGTCTGTACCAAGCACACAAATACTGCGAAGAATTTATCCAGTTTTGAGGGTGGTTATTCCTCTGGTCAGAGATCACAACCCCTGAGCACTCTGGAGCAAACGACCTGACTGAGCAGCAAGTAAAGTTAAAGAAGTAATTAGAAAGAGGCAACAGCACAAAACAATGTTTCCTTTTTATGAAATTTATAAAAAGCTTGTTCTAATATAAAAATAAAAAACAGCAACAGAACAAAACAACAAATAATCTACCTTCAGCTATGAGTAACATTTTGAGAAACTTTCTGTCCGACTTGATCTTTAGTATCAAGAGGAGTATCCGGGTCAGCGACACGGATTGAAGTTACGTCTTTCCCAATGTTTTAGGGGCTTTCCCTTAATATTCCTCACAAGCTTACAGATTTACAGGGGAGTGTTATTTAACAAAGGAATCCCAACACGCAGCTTTCTTTCAACAAAAGAAAAGAACCCCCATAATGGAGAAACTCAAAGACGGGACTGGAACAAAGCAAGCAGAATGAGGAATTGCTGATGAGGTCATACATACAAACAGGACAGCACAAGTTTTGTAAGAAATGATGGGGAGGGGAAAAGTCATTTTTACTCTCCTCAGACGAAGTGACAAACTTGGAGGTCTCACATTTGCAAAAGGGGCACAGGACTAAGGATGAATGCTAAAAGTCTACTTTACAATCACATACCATCTGTGAAAACTGAAAAACTGTGCTGGGGACCAGGGCATCTCCTCTGCAATTACTAGTAAAAGTTGCCAGCCAGAGGACCTACTTACATGACTCTCACCTCCCACCTTTGGCCAGACTGTGTTTTAAGATTTGCCAGTGGTAAAAGTGCTGGTAGGTTAAAATAAAAAATTTTAAAAACCGTACCAATGTAACGATGCCAACCAGCCTTTTACAGTGTAAATTTTATCTTAAGATTTGTTAAGATTACATAGAAAATTATCAAGAGTTGGACACAGTGCAGTACACAGTAGCTATACTGACTGAAAGTACACACATTTTGAGAACATTCTATAGGTATTTATCTGTATCTATCTGTACCTTTATTTGCCTTTTCTTCTGATGTCCTTTTCCTAAGGGTATCTTTTTCTCTACAGAAGTGCTGAGGAAAAGAAAAAATCTACAGAATTGAGATTTTTCCATTGAACAGTTTCAAATGAGAAGTTGCCTGAAGACTTCACCACTGCGCCATTGTAGGCCCGGGACACTGTACGATGCCATTTCTTTGGCTGGCACTGGCAGAAAGAGGTAGGAATTGCAGAAGAGGGGAACACTTCAATTTCACGCGCCAGCTCGCTGCCTCTCCCACTAGAACTACGTGGGTGCAGGGGCTGGGTCAGAGGCAGCACCGCGACGCTCACGTGCCAGGGCAGGGCCCAGCTCAGCAGGGCTCGTGCTCAGAGGAGCCGCTGCGGCTCCCGGGCACGGCGAAGCCCTGCGGTGCTGCTGCTCCCCAGCCCGCGCGGGCCGGTCCCGCAGAGAGGGCAGCCCTCTGCCAGCAGCTTTCAAGCAACACAACACCTACRGGGAGAGAGAAATGTAAAAAACTCACTGAGTTACCATGTTAAAAAAAGATGGCACATTTATTGCTACATAAATGTTATATACATAGTGTTTTCTGTTACATTGACAGAAATTTTTTTGAACTTCTTGCTGCTGGTTGGAAAGGTTTATCAGCAATACCTTGAAATTTGACACAGGGTACAAATCTGCAATAAACCAACAATGGAAACTGGAGAACAAGATGAGAAGCAATTCATCTCGGACAATTAGCTCTTACAATACTCCATAGGTACTACACGGTATGCTAGAACCCTACTATGGTCTTACAATGCTATTGTAAATTTCTGATATTAATGAACAGGTTATGGTAAATAACCCTACATTTTTACTACCTAATATAGTAAAATAAAGTAAGAAACTTTTTACTGAAAACTTTTTCGATTTCAAAAATCTAGAAAGAGTAATATTTAGAATTCAAGAAATTTTCTTACAAGATTATTGTATAAAAGACTAGCTACAGTGAAAAATAAGCCAAATGTTTTTTTCTTTCTATTTTATGAAGGAAAGCTTCTGGGCATACTGCAAAGTCTAATATAGCCAAAAAGACAACAAGCTTAGAAGGAAAAAGGCCAGGCAGTGGCACGTGATCACTTTCACACGTCAAAAGCAACAAATTTGTTTAGCTGATAAACACTGAAATGAAGAACAAGGCCACAGATATAATCAGATGTTATTTGATGTATATGCAAATTAAAGTAATAGAAATGAGTCCACTAATTTCACAAACTGGTTTGTTAGGAACCATCCAAAACATGAGCTTAAATTCATTAGTTTATTTTAACAATCCATCCTTTGTTCTTTCAAATTAAATGACTTCATAAAAATTGTTTTGTTCCTTTTTTGTGTGTGCGAACCAATTGCCAGTGATGTGAGATGCAAGATAGAAACAATAGCTCCGACAACCTCGGCTTGGGAAGTTTCCTCCCATGGTCATTGCAGTGGAAGACAGTTTCCATGGAAGTTCAAAGGGATTTTAACCATTTCAGCGCATTTGTGACGAAGGAATACTTATGGACACTGTTCCGGTGGAGAAACATTTAATGGTTTAATGCTAGTATGGCTTGGGAGGGGGTCACTTGGTTGCATTTGATTCACACGGATTTTCTTCTCCACTGACAAGCCATACAAAATGACAAGATAACTGATGTGTACAGTAAGGAAAGATCGGTGACCGTTGCTCTTATACTCCATTAGGTCTGTAGTCCACCTTACTGGTGGTTGTATCATCACACTACCTGCCACGGTGAATTTAGGATTTTTGTATTCACCAAAATTGCAGCCTGAAAAAAATCTCCTTTGTATTTTAATGCATTTTGTGCTTACGTACAGCTAACACTTTACAGGTACTATATGTAGTACTTACTGCTTGGAAAACAAAGCAACTCTAACAAAGTAGATTCTCCCCACCCAATTTACACTTCACATTACAAGCTTTACTATGAAGCCTAGAAGCCTAAAAAGGTTTTGTTTATAATTAGAAAAAAAAAAAAAAAGTTTGAGGAAAGTCTCAGGGAAAATAAAAATCACTTTTTAAATCCAAGAAATGTTATGGTCATAGTATTGCTCCTGCCTGCAGCCTTCACTATATCTCCTACTGGCTTGAAGCACAGAGCTCTRTATGGAAGGGTAACTATGACCATAACTGTTCAGATTACCAGAGACCAAAAATAACATAAAAAAAGCTATACCAAGGAATAGTTTCCTATTGCATGGAAAACACTAGTCATATGGCAAAAGGAGAGGAAAGGACAACAAAAGACTTTTCCCTTCCTTTTTTAAGACACTAATAGGTTTGCTGGGAATGCTACGGGTCGACGGTTGTCACTGCTTTGTTCTCTGAATGTGAACAGCTTTAGTAAATGCTGGCATCCAGCTGAAATTCTATCAGCTTTTAACATGTTAACTTTTCCCTTTATATGTAGACCTTTACAGTTCCATAACAATAAATAAAATTTGTAGTTACAATGCATTTGTCAATTCAGTTTAGGCACAAGGCAACTTCCACAATGAGTGGAGAGATCACAACAGTCTCTGATTGTGCAGAAGCGACACACTGCTTGCAACAGAATGATATGTTCAGAGTGTTTCATGGGCTGAAATTCTGCCTGAAGACCGTGTATCTTCAGTCCTGATGCAGGTGTTGACCAGTAGCTTTGATCATAAGATTGCATTTGGGTTTCTTGCTTCAAGTGTTTTCTCCTGTCAGGTTTGTGTCTTCATATAATGTTAGTTGTCTGTGTCCTTGTGAAGAAAGGTCACCTTCTGTGTATCCTACCAATAATTCTGGAATTCTAGCATGACATTTGGGATAAAGAAAAGTGATGTTAGGAAAAGAATCATCAGGAAACACAATATCAGCATCATTAAACACATTTAAATGCATTTTCAGGCAGTTAAGGACAAAAGAAAGTGACATTGAGAGACTCCAAATCCTTTTTCTCCAAGTGAATCCTGCACAGGTGACAATACTGTAAAAGATGGTCAGATCCCCCTGAGGTCTTGATGGGGAAAGTGAGGCAGCTCCATCTCCTCCTCACTCCAAATACCAAACAGCATCGATCTACCTGCTACGGACTGAAATTAGATCAACAAACCTGCTCTATCTGCACCCCACAAAATTGCTAGAATCTCCATATGCTAAAACACCAGCAATGGTTATTACAAAAGCAGGAATCCCTATTTTCACTATTCTAACTTAAAGGCTGTTGCCTTCAAGGCAAAAGAACCATCTACTCCTTGGATTTCACAACCCAGTTCCAGGTACAGGGAAATGCAACTGCTGGAGCGGCTCTCACAAGGATGCTGCAAGTAAATGAGTCAACTAATACGGCTTGCTGCCTCTCTTCCGAGAGCTGCTGAGGCTGAACTCTCACTCTCAGGAAAATCAGAGTTACGTAGAGATGGGATGAGTAAGAATCTGTGCAAGTCAGACTTAAAAAAACAGTATCTTGATTTGTCTTAGACACTTTAACATTGGTAAATTGGTAAATACTTAATAACCCTCTATAATCTTTTCATGTTAATATTACTCTAGTCACCTATCAAAGTTATTGATATTTCCTATTTTCTGTTTGAAAGTGCCTTGTAAAAGCAGTAATATATAGTCAACTTGCCTAAGTAGTTAATTTATATAATAGCATTCATTCAAAACAATACAGCAATTGCTATAAATCAAGAATTATCTGACAAACTGGAAGCAGTCTATTGCACTGATATGAAATAAAACCAATGAGAGGAATCTGAAGCATAGCTAAAAAAAAAAAAAAATTTGAATGTGACTCTAAGGCATGAGAGAAAAAAAAATACAAATCCTGACTCCAGCGGGGCCCAGTTTAAATGCCACTTTGCTGTTTGGAAAAGAGCACTGGGCAGTAGCAAACTTCCATGGGACTCATTCTGGCAATATGAGGGCCTTTACTTGAAGTTAAAATAGAGGCAAAACAATCCGTACACACCACTGCAATGATGCCATAAAATTGAACTCATGGTGAACATCTCTTCTGATTAAAAAGTGGGAAAATTCTACTGCTATAAAGACATGGAATATCCTTTTTTTCCTTTTTCTTTTTTTTTTTTTGTCAAAATAATTTTTTAGATTTAGAAAAAATATCCTGCAAGTCCTCCCCATCTGTATGCTTTAAATTAACTCTCATGTATGTGACTATTTGGAGTACTATGAAACACTTTATCTTGCAAATCTGAAAACACTGCTTTTAAATAATATGAGCTGAAATCATCATTTATTATCTGGCCTGAAGTGAGAGAGGACACCTCTGTGTCTGAGATGAGCAGTCTCCCTATTTGAATCAGCACTTGAAAACAACACATGGATTTTTAAACGAACTGATGTGATATTTAGACCATGTATAATTCATCTCTGCTACTCTTGCCTTATCTAGCAGAGCCGTTAGCTCATGCCAAGGTGGCCACCTGAGCCAAGTGATGGAGCCATCAGCAACTGTGCGTACAAGCAACAAGAAATTAACCAAATTTCTCTTTTTAATTTTAAAAGTACTCACAACCTGCCTGGTTTTGCTTAGAGATATAAACGTGCACACTTTTTGCTGGTGGCAGCTCAGCTGCCGAGAACAAGCACATCCAGCCCTTCAGCAACCCTCCAGTGGCAGCGGGTGGGGAGGGCCGGCCGGCAGCGGGGCAGAGCTGTACCTGGCTGGTGCTCACATATGACCCATAGGGTTGGTAGTTTCACTCAGGCCAGGGTGGCTTCCTGGGTGCGGTGTTGGCGGCTCTGCCGATACGGCAGAAACTTTTTCTTCTTCCCTTCTCTTAAGGCAGGCTGCTTTAGGGTTTAGGTTTCGTTCTGCAATAGAAAGATATTTCTTAACATCCTATACAAATACCAGGGGAAAATCAATACATTCATCACTGCAGCAAAAACAGCTCACGCAGCTTCCATTTCCCAAGCGCTTCCAGGCACATGTGGCAAAAGCAGGAGTCTAAAGCAGCAAACGGGCACTGCTGAAGAGCCCACCAAGCACCTCCTGAGGGGGCACGTCTGCAGATACCTTGATGGCACCTGCAGGAATCCTCAGGAACCTTAGAAAGTGCCTCCCCTTGTCACAGAAGGCTGCTAAACCACAAACTTGGAAAAACCTGATTTGTAATGCAGTAAAAAAAGGGAGCTGTGTTTTGTTGCCATGTTAAAGCTCTATAATCCCACTGGCATCACACTGCTTTTAATAACGTCACCACTTCTTTCTTCACCTTCAAGCCTTGGCTGCTGCAAGAATCCAGGGTTTGGAATTTGTTGTTTTTTAATTTCTGTTTTCTCGATTCTTTGTCCCCAAGACTATGAATCACCTCGTGCCCATCTCCCTCAAAATCAAGAGAATATGATGATATTCATCCAGAGTAAAAGGAATTTTTACCATATTTCTTTTCATATTATAAAGGCAATGATTGCCAGCTGTGGACTAGCAATCAAAATACTTTCCATCAGTATGATTCCACCTCTTCAATTAGCTGCAAAGGCAGAGATTTGGATCCATTTTCCAAATAATGGCAGTTTCTGAAAGTCAACCGTTTGTTCTGCAAAACGGCTTTTCATGAATTCAGAAATAAAAGACTTAAATCTCAATGGCCAGAAAGAGACATATAAAGGATATGTAATATATTCTGTCAATTAAAACAAGCAATTTTGATCTCGGTGCATGCTGAATTCCAACAACGTTTTGAGCTATTTTTCTAGCTGTCAGTAGATTCTATTTTTGCAAGTTCAGACTGCAGATACATTAGAACTGTAAAGGGGCTGCCAGCGCGGGGGGCAGGCAGCAAGAGCCCAGCCAAGGGCGCCTGGTCCTGCCCTTCCGTGGGGCAGACGCCCCCTCAGCACTCGCCGCCTGCTGACCYGGGGCACTGGACACAGCAAAACTGCCTGCGATTCTGCACAGGCTGAACTCTGCCTTTCCCCACACGCTCCTCCCGGAAGCCCCAGGGCTGATCGCTCCCAAAGAGTCTGCTGCACAAAAACTGCTAACTTTTCCTAATTACCAGTTCTTTGTTTAAATGGGGCTGGCCTTGAGGTTTTAAAGAAGATTTAATTATGTGGAAACTTTGAAAGGAAGCTGATTTCAGTCATTTAGCAAATGGAGACAAAAGCGCTAGCCGACAGTTGAAGTCTCAAATCTAAGCTGTTTTATTTTGGATAGCAGCAATCAAGAGAGGAAATTGCTTATTCCGTAAATGCACTGGAGAAAACTGATCTGGACGCGCACACAAAGCCCTGGCCACTTGTTTCAGAAACAGTAAGTGGGAGCAGCGCAAGCACCAACAGCGGCCGGGGAGACCAAGAGGAGGATGAGACGGGAGGGCAGAGCAGCCCCTGGGCGCCCGCGGCTGTCACCAAACGCACCGAGCACAGGCGGCCTTGGGAATAAGCGTGGCGAAGGGATAACTCTCCACGTCAATAAAACATAAATTTAGTATGGGATTAAAGGTCAACAACAGCTTCACCAGCACACAAGGATGAAAGGAGTTCTAGAGACAATACTTTCCTTAAGAGAAAACTAGGTAAAAAACAATAACAGAAAACAACAACAAAAAACCCTTCTGTATTATCTGGAGAGGCTGTGATTTCTCCTCTGGAAAATTTAAAGAAATAAAGAACACACGTGTAACCCCCACCTCCTCCTCCAATTCAATTAAAGTACCAGTGGGCTTCCTTCTGCCTCCCTTGTATGGTTAACATAAAACTGAAGTAAATGCACTTAAGCTTACTGCATTTTAATATTCAAATTATGTAGGGTTAATCTTAAATTAGATCTCTTATTTTTGCTAAAGTTTTTGTACTCCTAGATAAAGATTTCTTACAGTTTAAAGCAAGATATGTCAAGGTTTCAATTAACCAATTTACTGTGTAAACAGGCTGAGGGGGCTAACTGCAAGGGGGAACGCGTGGAAACACAGCGCTCCCCGCGCTCTCCTTTCCGTGAAAGGGCCCTTGCTCTTCCCGAGGACCCTCACACCCTGTGGCAGAACATCAGGTCAGCTCCTGGGCACCCGTTACGGGACACTCCGCAAGGGCGCCCAGGCGCGGCGCGGAGCCCGGCCCCTCACCTCTCACTTGCTGCTCCAGGCTGAGGATGACGGCCACAGCCTGGTGAAGAATGAGCAGCTTCGTCTGCGGCTTCTCACTCTTCAGGTGAAGCTGGCACATGCGGCCAAGCTCTTTGAATGCCTCGTTAATATCTCGCACGCGCAAACGCTCCCGGGCGTTATTTGCCATTCTCCTCTCCTTTTCTCGTTCGATTTTCTGCTCTGGGTTTAAATCCTCATCTTCATTAGTACTGCTGCAAGAAAGGATAAATAAACATATATTGAAATTATCACCAGCGTTCCAAACAAGTGTCCCTCTTCAATGCAAAATCTGGTCTGATGAATTTAAAGTGCTTGCCATTTAATCTGACTCATGTTTTTTCATACAAAAAGATATTCAAATAACATCAACTTAATACACTTTAAAAAAGGTTTAATTTTCTTAAAGATTTGCCTGGTCAGCTTTAGAAGTATTTTCTTCTTTTCACAGTCAATATAAAGGTAGCAGCTTCACTTAGAATTTTTGTATTACTTCACTTAAAATTATGGTATCAACTTGTTTGCTTTTTGACACAGATTAAAGCTGTGCTAAAAAACATACTAAAATTAATACATGAAAATGCTATTAGGTACAAATGATAGTAAAGGCTCGATATTTTGTCCCCAAACTCTAATTTTTTTGTGTTATAATCACATCAAATTTCAAAGCTTCTTTCAGGCATACCCAGAAGCATTTATTCACTATTCTTCCAAGTTAATTGTCTACAGTTTGGGAGAAGAAAAAGATGTTTCATATTTCCATGTCTTATTGATGCCAGCACCGGGCCTATAAAAGGCGTAGCAAGAAATGTACGTTAACGTACAGTTTTCAGGTAATTTTACAGGAAAACACCCTCCATTCTGTATTCAAACAGATAGATACACTGCAGACTATTTATCTTCAGGTTTCAGCTGCCTATTAATATGTGCACTAAGGCCACAAACAAGCTTGGAAATACATTTATCAATGTTAAGGACAACAACATGCAGCTTATTCAGAGCATGAGCTCAGGACCAGCTCTCTGTTTCGGGTTGGTAACACACCTTGTTCTGCCTCTAGATGAAACCTTGATATCCTTCTGAGAGGACTCATCATCTGATTTCATGTCGTCCGATGAGGGGGGTTCGTGTATATTTTCATCCTTCTCCTTGTGTTCAGACTTGATTTCTGCTGGGCCTATGGCCACAGACTGGCTCTGTAGGCCACCGGGCAAGGCTGCAAGGAAGCAGAGCGCCCTGTGAGTACCRCGGGCTGCTTCACGCGGGCACACGCGGCAGACCCGAGCGAGCGCGGGGAGAGCGAACAGCGAAACGGGGGCCGCCAAGCTCCTGTACGGAGACACGGGCCACGGGGCTGCAAAGGGAGCGTAAGTCACAGGGCAGCTGAACGGGTAACCAGCAGACACTGGAGAAGACCAAAATAYATTTAGAGAAGCAGGAAAACTTGCATGTCTTCGATGAGAGGCCTGGCAAAGGGCTGCCCTCAGGGGCCTTGCAGGAATCCCCAACAGGGGCTTTTCATAGGCTTTAAAATTTAAAATGCTAATTTTCATTTCTCAACATTAGACCCAAGTTTATCCAGGTCAACGGCCTCAATGGCTCTAGATGCTCACAGACTTGTCTGTTCAGCATTTAGCATTCACCAGGAAAGTTACCTCTGTAGCTTTCTTGTGTTTTATGATTTAGGTCTGTGCTCTGACCAGAAACTGCACTGGGAAGAACTGAATGGTTGCTGTTGAGGCTGACACTTTCTTCCCGATGAGTCCCAACCTGAGGCAAAACAGAATAAACATTTCTATTAAATTTCTACTGAGAGATGCGATTCAATGAAACCATCCAAAAATAGAAGTTTAAAAGACAAAGTATTTGCTCGACTAGGAGGCTGAGTTAAGCTCTAGCTCTGTAAAGGAAAGATGTAGCTGAAAGATACTGTTACTCTAAACCACTGGATTACACCAGAGTGGATTAAGTTGCGATCCAAGCAGTGACCAACACCTGTCTGCAATAATGCAGCTGCCAAACACTTTTTTTCAGCATTATACACAGAATACTGCAGAATTTTCTCCTTGATTTATACCCGAGAAGCAAGAGTTTGGATTATCTCTTGGATTATCCTTAAACTAGTGGATCTTTGAACTCTATGACTCGCAATGTTCTGATCTTCAAAATAAAATCTTAAGACTTTCCTGCAAGACACATGTGTATGTGTTTAAATACATAGGCAGGAGTGTGTGTGCGTACAWAGACATATAGATATATATRTATGCACACACAAAAAACCATGTACTTAACGTTTTCCCCTCATTTCTTGTTCACTGAAACASGATTAAGAAGCAGATCTATTTTCACAATATCATTATTCTATTGCCTTCAATAATTCTCTGTTCTTCCTCTTTTCTCAGCTGAAGACATTTCTATTAGTCCCATTAGAGAATCTTATCATATGAAAATAATCCAGGCATTTAACTATTCTTACAATTCCTTCTGTATTTTTTAATCTGCTCTTTTATAATACAACATGTCTAAGAAGAAAGCATGGAGATGAAGAGTCCTAAAAAAAAAAATCTGATTTTGCATGAATGTGAATGAGTGCTGCTTACATAACAGTGGTAAGTGCGCACACACACACACACACACACACACACACACACTCAGGGCACTGCGCTTGTTATCGCTGTTATCAGTTCAAGGTTCAAGTTAAAAAATATTGCTCTGTTTGAAAAGGGAAGAGGGGAAAGACACTGCCCGAGTTTAAATAATCTGCAACATTGGCCATTAATGCTCTAATTCCTAAAGACACAAATGTCCTGTAAATATTTATAAWACTGCATAACGCAATTAAACAGTTAAAAAAGAACAAAGATGAAGGATCCTACTATTATTTGTATAGTTACAAAATTGGCTACAGATGAAGCTTTTTATTGGAACGGTAGCAAACATGTCAACTAGAAGATTAAGCCTTTAATTAAATAGGTTTATTGCCTGGAGTTACACATGAGAACCACTGTTTTTCAATAAATCCTTCAATCCTAGTAAACTGCTGAGCTTTGAATCCCTCTTGAGTAATTAATGCAGCTTTTACCTTTCATGTCTTAGTATGGGTTTTACCCAGAGAGAGATAAATACCCTTATGCAAGTTTATCCTTTGTTTAACACACGCGTGCTCCCGTAAGCTCCAGCACCGGCACGAGAAGGGGGAAACCCCGGCGGAGGCAGGAGGAGCGGGGACCGGCCCCGCTGCTCGGGGCGCCCCACGGGCCAGGCCGGRTGCTGGTCCTGGTCCTTTGGGCCCCTCCTGCGCTGCTCCTGCTTGGTGCCAGCACACGAGGGGGCCTCGCGCAAGCCGCGGCCTCAGCGTCCCCGCAGGGGCGGGTTAGCCCCCAAATCTGCTCCTTGAAAAGGGCCAACGTTTCGTAAAGCGGCGCGCCGCCGCAGGGCCGCGAGACGCCGCAGAGCAATGCCGCACGACGCCGGAGCAGCCGACCAGCCCTGAGAGAGGCAGGAAACAGATGAGAAATAGGGACTGAAGTCCATGAAACAGCTCACATGTTCAAAGCACATCCTTTGGACTGGCATCAGTCAGGACCTTTTAGCTCTTAGTATTTTTTTAATGGAACTCACAGCAGCGTGAATTTTGATTCATGATATGACTCCTATCTGTGATGTAAAGAAGAAAGTAAAACCAAGAACGCAGCAGCCCAGCAGCGCAGCTCCCAGGCGGCAGCGTCGCTGCAGGTGAAGGCGCCTCACGGAAGGCTGGAGCTTCGCGCGACACCAGCGGCTGCCCACAGGGGCCGTGTGGCAAGTTCACCAGCCCCTCCGGGCCCGGGAGCGCCGTTCCGCCTCCCAGCTCCCGCTCCGCCACGGGAAGGAGCTGCCAGCAGAGCGCCCGGCCGGCGGCCGCGGGGCCTCGCAGCGCGTGGCGCCCTGCGGGAGGCAGCAGTGCCGAGCAGGATGTGGCTGTGCAGCATTCCCGCAGGGGCCCCGCTCCTCCCTTGCGCTGCGTCGTCGGCACGTCCTCCGCCGCGCGGCCGCCGCTGCACAGACACCGGCAATGACGCGCGTGGCGGCGGGAGCCTCCCCGGGACGGCGCCGTTACCCCAAGATGGTGCCACCGCCTGCGGGTCGGCGCAAGGACGCCGCAGCCGCCTCGCTCTGCAGACCGTCCACGCGGCCCTCAGCAGCCTGCAGCGGCTCTCCCCAGGCCGGCACCGCACGGGCTGACTAACTTGGAGCTCATCTATCCCTTCACGGGCTGCTTTAGCCCCATCCACATCCCTGCTCTTAGGGGAACCTCAGATACTCACAGGGCACACGGGATGGAGATGTGAAAAGCYGGCTCTGCGCCACAGAGAAGGAAATCCTACAAGCTCAGCTGCAAAACCAAAACCCTTCAGAACAACCTGAGAAGCAAGGAGGTCAGACACACGTATGCCTGAGCTGTGTTTACACCACTGGCCAGTCCCTGCCGAGGGGAGGGGTGTGGGGGTCCACATTTATTCTAATGCACGGCAGGACAGTCTGGCCTACGGGATGCGCAGGGACAGAGCTTCCCAGCGCGGCTGCGACACAGAKAGAGGCAGGGCTCATTCCAGCTGGTTGAAGTGACCAGATCTGCTCTCTGAAGCAGCCAGGAGCGTTTCTGGCAGCGCAGCGGCCACCACAGACAAGGGGTCTGCGTGGGGCGCGAGGGGCCCCGCTGCCCACGGCGCGCCAGCCCCGGGCGCTCGCRCCACCGCTCGCTCTGCTCCTGCGGTGCCTGGACAGAACCCGTTGCGTGGGCCGCGACACCCCGGACCGCTCTCCCAGGCCATTATTTATTTATTTGCTTTTAATCAACTCACGCTGCTCCTTTTCYGCTGTGTTGCGAGGACAAGTAAAAAGCAGCCCGAATAAGAACAAAAGGARTATTCCTGCTTAACTGCGCGGCCATGCACAGAACAAAATGCAACGCAACTTCAAAGGCCACTTAGCAAGGACTTGATGAGTTTGAGCTAGCCTAATGGACAGCCTGGCTAAAGGAAACGAGCCCGTTCGGGGAACAGGAAATGAAGTCAACTAGAGTTTTAAAATAAATCTGGCTCAAAAATTAAGCAAATGTTAAAATAAAACCATGTCTGGTTACACTAATTATATAAAAAGGAGTTAAATTACTCATTTCCTAGCTCCTTCTGCCAAGATCATCTTCTTCTAGGGAAATTTAATTTGTTCTTTTTTTTTTTTATTTTTGCTAAAGAACAAAAATGTCTTGCTTAAAGATCTTTTACTCCCAGACAAGAGAGCTTCATTTATCACCAAATCCCATGGAAACATTTCCTGACCCCAAAAAACCCCTCTGTCACCCCAAACAGAAGCCAGCACAGGGAAACAACCCTACCAATGTTGACTTTTCTCATCATGCTAAGCCAATACCCATCATTGCCTTAAAATCTATGGGAGGTCCTCTTAAACAAAGCGGTATTTAATTTCTGAACACAGTGCAGCTCTTGCAGATCCAGGGGGTGTGCGGAATTCTCTCCCCTTCTACGCTTGCAGCTTCAAGAGAAGCCAACAGTCAAGGACACACCGTTGGAAAGGAGGCGGCTCCCACCCGCACCGTCTCGGAGCGCTTCCCGCGGGTGCAGGGCGCCCCAAGCCGGGACAGGCCCCTCTCCCCAGCGCCTGCCCCAAGTGCGGCCACCCCGGGGCACCAAGCGAGGCCCGGCGCCGGTGCCCGGGCCCGAAGGCCAGGGCGGCAGCCGGCTCGCGGAGCCAGCTCTTCCCATGTAATACAATTAAGGYTAATCCAAGAAATCCGTTAGCTCACTCAATTTTCAAGTCAGATCTGATCTGAAAATTTGTTTTGCCCAGCCAGGATGAAGAACAAAAGCTTTTTTTTGTTTGTTTGTTTGTTTCCTTAATCTACATTTATTACGAAGAGTTAGCAAGCATCCCTCAACCAGAACTGCAGGTCCATCATTACATGATAAAATCAAGCCATATTACATTTAAATCACACAACTACATTAAACTATAGCAGACCTAGGAACCTTTATTCATTTTGGAGAGCCATTTTCCACTGTCACCTATTTTAATCAAAACTTAATTAAGGCATTTGTCATAGGTCAGTCTAGAACAGAAACACAGAGCACTTATGTATATTTTTGCACTACCTCCATTTGACTGCATCTGACTGAGCAGCAGTATCAGAAGGTTTGGCAAATAGAGAGAAATTTTGTCACTGTATTTTCAGTCACTTACTTCATCCTGCATCTTTAAGATAAAAAAGTAGTATTCTTTTGTACGACTAAATTTCAGTCTGCCTTGAAACACTGTAAAGCTTTCTCTTAACAGCATTATTTAAAAATTAAATAGGAGATTGCATAAAAAAAAGAAGAATCAAACTTTAAGGTATTTATTCATCACTTCCTTCACTACAAAAAGCCACTGTGAACTTATATAGAAGCCTAAAGCTGGATAGGCAACTGGAAACTCCCTGCCTCCAAGCCCCCAAACACACACAGCTTATAGAAACTATCCAGTTCTTTTTGATGTTTACTGCAGCGGTTCTGAAATTAATATAAATGGATGTGTGACGTGCGAATGGGAGAGCCTGGAACTAATTCTGTTTTATAGAATACAAACCCTTCAGCAATTGGGGTACCTAATTATTTTGATGATAGGTGAAATTTTGCCTTGATCACACAGTACCCAGCTGTGAATCTGTTTTATAACAGAAAATTTCACAGCATGTAACTGGTCTTTAAAATGATGCTGTAAATATACAAACACATGGCACCGCTAAAACGAGCATGTTTTAAAAAAGCGCTTTAAGCATTCTGAAAAGGAGGGAATGAAAAGGAAGAAAGACTGAAGTGAGAAACACTACAAACAGAATTCATTTACTATATAATGCTTTTAACATACTCCTGCTCTACGAAGGGCTTAGCTCTTTTTTTTTCAGAAGAGTTCACATTTTTAAAGAAACTAAGAGATGGATTGAATTATTTCAGTCTTCTTGGGGATTAATCTAAAAGTTGTTTCCTCTTCATTGTTACTTACACTACAGCTGTGCTCAAACTCCTTTTCATTTGAAAAAAAAAGTTTAAATTTTGAGCCTGCACACACTATGGTTCCACATTCCAACAGCTTCCTCCCGTCCTCTGCCAGCATCTGCTATTGAAGACTAGTTCCAATTTACAATAAACAGCTTTTCCAGACCAGAACACTTGAAATTCAGTCCTTCTTGACTGCTTTTCCCATTCAATCTCCCTATTCACCATTTCAAGGAGAAAACTGTTCTGCCAATTATTACACATCTGGAAAAAATGCATGTATAAGCTGAAATGCTCTCAGCAGAAAGTTTCAGCTTTCTGCATATGGTCACAGCAGGATTTTATGGGCCACTGACCAGGCCAAAGTCTAAGTTTTCCCATCTTTCTCCTCCGCCTCATTTCTGTCCCCCCCTCCCCAGCCCCTCTAATTGGAAACCCATAGCAGGTGCAAGTTGTCTGCCATCTTCTCCACCACCATCTCTAGCAGTTCTGTCCTGACAAATATTAGTCTTACAGTCTGGTTTTAACTCATTAGGCTCTATTACAACCTAAAGTTAGCAGCTAACACTCCTTTGCACATATGTCTTAAAATACCATTACCATTGACGCTTGTCTGTTGGTGGTTACAAGGCTAGATGCTCCATAAGTGGAGTTCAGGCTTCCAATGGGCCCGTTATGGGATGGTCCCAACAAGCTATGGATGTCGCCGTGGCCACCCGAGAGGCTCGTCGAGGGCCCCACGGCGTGATTCCGTAGTACGTGGATGGCATCGTCCAGTCTGTCCAAGCGATCCTCCATTCGCGACTGCTGTTGGATTTAAGGAGAACCCTGACAGTCACTACTGCATAAATCCCAGGCCTTGCCACACTGTATCAGCTTCTACTTTGGAGACATTAAGGACGGAAGATGAAATGCAGTACCAAAAGACTCTGACAGCACCTACCAGCACTACAAACAAACAAGGAAGAGAGAACGTATCTGGCGATTTTGCTCGAGATAGCACTCATTCCACAAATAGGTGGCAGCTTTTAAAGYGAAGCTTATTATAAGGTTAATGTTACTTAGCTTCTATCATGTGGCATGAACAGGAAAGAAAAGGAAAGACTACAAAATAAGCTATTACAGGATGAGAAGCAATGATTGTAAACCCAGCCTTGCCACGTTGGTCTCAATTAAGAGAGGCAGGGGCTTTGTGAGAACCTGTATTAAAGTTTCATCCAGTCTTTTTGTAAGTTACCATCTTCTAAATACTGGTCTACAAACACATACGTTAGAAATAAAACACGAGTTCTATATGTTAACATAAGTCTCTAAGCATTATTTTTTTTAAAGACAAAAAAAAGGCAAAATTGATTCYGACATTGCAGCTCTCTAGAACCTGAACTAGCAGAACGTTGGCCCAAAGCTGGGTCACACTCTATGCTAAATAAAGCTTTTAATGGGGAATCCAAAGGAAGCATTAATTGAAACACAAAAAGGCACCATCTAAAGAGAAATAGTACCTCACAGACATCCTTTAAGAAGGACATTGCATCTTGCAAATGCTCGTGAAGTTGCTGTTCAACTCGATTTTTCTGGCAAAGTCAAGACAGAACAGGAAGCAAAGCACAGGTTAAGATTAATTCAAAAAAGAGGTGAGGAAACAGCTGATGTGCATGTCAGCAATAAATTGTTAGTCAAGTTAATGCAACAGAGATCTGATTATATAAGATAAGAAAGGCTAATACTTAACACTGCAGTTTTGTTAGGATCCTAAGGTGTATATATCAACCATACTTAATTGCCAAAATTGTGAAGAAAAGAAAACTGATTTAGCTTAAACTTACTCCTGTTAGTCAAAAAAAAAAAAAAAAAGAAAAAATATCATATGTGCAGAAGCTAGAAATATTAATAGGCGATCAAAACCTTTCTCAATGTTCCCTCACATTTTTCCCCTTTCCATCCCAAAGCTGTATCAGAAATTTATGAAACTAGTCAGTAACTAGTCAGTAACTTAAATCTTCAAATAACAAAAAAAATTCCAATAAGATTATTTTATGTGTATTTGTATCTAAAATGTTTTTTTATTTACAAATGAACATCCCTCATGAATAAACATAATTATTACAAATAAAATATATGAATACTTGAATGATAATGTAATGACAACAGGCCCAAGGGAATACCATGTTAGGGAGAGAATGGGAAGGACAAGCAAATGTAAAGGCATGAAGTCTTTATCTTTTCTCCAGACTGAACTTTAGATAAGAATTAGCCATGGATTTGTGAAAAGGTACCAAAATCTCCTAACAGCGCTTTAGCACCAGCTGTCCTTAGCACAGAAGCCTGATGCCCAGGGAACAGATGGTGAAAGACACACCCTGCACGTCTTATATTGTTCGACTGAACAGGCCATTTGTTAGCAAAGAATTCATTTGTAATGCTATCCTACTGTTTCCTTTAATGATATGCAGGATTTATACAAAAACAAGCCTTCAATGCGYGAGTAGAAGTGGTATGTTGCTTTGGACATTTCTTACCAAGGAGTGTAGAGAGTTTTCATAGTTTGGAGATGAGGGGGCTTGTCCTCCGCTCCTAGACCACTGACTGGCACCTGTCAAAATTGTCTGGGTTACTCACAGATCTATGTGGCATAAGCAGGAAGCAGAGAGGAGATTTTTAACATAATTAACCAACATATTCTGCACAAAGGTAGGATAACATATGGGTTTGCAAAGGAGAACA
The DNA here is from genome assembly GCA_003342815.1 of Eudromia elegans. Lineage (NCBI taxonomy): Eukaryota > Metazoa > Chordata > Aves > Tinamiformes > Tinamidae > Eudromia > Eudromia elegans. The sequence continues at coordinate 2,635,046 of PTEX01000021.1, read as the reverse complement.
AATTCCTTCATTCTGCCACGTTACTATGACAAAGCAGTGACATTTTCAACCTCCTTCAGCATTAGAAAATAACAATAGGCCACATGCACTGTGGTTGAATTGACACCATAAAAACCATAGACGAATCCTTTTTTCTTGGTATTATACTCAGTATACACCACAAGTGTATCTTCACTTGCATGAAGATACACAGCAAATTAATATTAAAAAACCCATTAAAGATAACTGGACCATTTTTATATAACATCTCTCTATTAAACAACAAAGCTTAAAACTAGATCTAAAAGCTCTCCTTATCTTGTCTAGCTTCAGTCTGCATTCTTTTTTATTTCAATTATAGGGAAAAAAAAATCTAGATTATAATGCGTGTAAAGTTTAGAAGATCAAACAAACTTTGAGTTATTTCCTTTTGTAATATCAGGTATATCGAAGGTAATTTGGAACAGATCTCATTTCAGCTAAAGAAACATTGACTATGAACAAATCAGCAATTATATCCATATTACTTATATACTACAAATTCAAATATATAACCATTCTAATCTGACCCACCAAATATACCTAATTATCATGTAAAATTTAGAAATAATTAGATGTGAAACGCAGTGACTAATAAAGCAGTACTTCTAGAACAAAGCCTGTAGTACAAAGTGTATTTTTCTCACCAACTAATAATGCATCTTTTATAAAGATACTACATGAAATTCTATGTCCATTAGAGACAGCTTCCTTTCAGCCGTACAAATGTAATAATAAAGCAATTACATTAATAAATTATGGACATACAATCCAAAGTAGCTCATTAAAGGAAGAGCCTGTGGGCTTGTTCTTTCAATAACAGCCAGAGCTGAATGTCTGGAAAACTGGGAAAAGGTTTAATAACATTACAGTTCCTTTGTTCAGAGAGCTGCAAGTAGTTACCTTTAAAAGAAAGGGTTTTATTTAAGAAAAAAGAGTGCAGCTTGTGTAGCTATTAAAATACCCAAATATTTCCTTTCTAATTAAAAAAAAWTCTCCAATTTCATAAAAGCCCAGAGCTGCCATAACTGTGCTGGAATTCTCTTTTAAAATACAAAGGCATCAGTGAATAAGGATAAAATTACAAATTTTCACTTCACACAGATACATCAGGTCTTGGATCTATAGTTTCCCTTTGCACTATTCTCATTCCCAAACTTGGGAATAACGCTCAAGAATCCAGTTTATTTCTGCAGAGCACTAARGAACTAACTTCAGACTATTTTGACTCAGCAGAGCGTTCAAATTTTAGGATTGGAGATTTGGCCAGATAAGAGACAAGACTGAGGTTGTGGTTTCAAAGAGTGCTTACGACTAAGCAGCCTGAGCGTGCCATGTCCTAAAGCACAGCATCAGCCCAACGTTACAMAGAACGGCAAACTACTACAAAAATAAAGCAATCTTTTATTTAGAAGTGACTGGAAGCCCCTGTGCCTAGCTTGGATGACCCTTTTTAAATGGAAAAAATACTCTTTCCTTTGAGCGAGTCCAGAGCAAAACTATTTGAGTGGAATTTCTCGCAAAGAAGGGGAAGGAAAAAACCCACCCCTTCTCTCCTTCAAAGAGCCCTACTGCAACCTGCACTTTTTAATCACACCTCTAGCAACGCTGGTGCTCTTCATTAGGGCGGTGGATTGTGTTTCCAGGCCTACGCAGGTTGCCAGATGGCTCTGATTTCCTGCCTGCCTCTTCCCACTCCCCCTCCTGGAAGTTTGTGCATGAAATCCACCAATTATGTTAAAGAGCAGCCTGGCAGCACCAGCCCTGCAATTAACAACTGCAGCTTTTAGTGCAGCACCAACAGAGCAGCACGAAAAAACAAATAAGCCAGGCGAGCGGCCGGATTTACAGGGGTCAGCGCTAGAAGGGCTGCATTGCGGGGCGGCCTCCCAGCACCTCCCAGCTCCCGGCAAGGGCTGCACCAGCYCCACAGACCCGCTCAAGGCCCCTCGCCCAGTGAGGGCCGCTCCTAACGCACCCAGGCTGTGGGTGTATACGTGCAAAATTATTTAGGAAACAAGGGGAGCAAAGATGAGAGGTATACCACTGCCTCATCACACCTGGGCAGCTTGCATCAGGCTGTTTCAAAAGCTTTTTGCTTAGAAAAATACAAATAATATTGTTAATCCATATGCACCAGGAACCAAAAGGCCAAATACTCAAACATGAACTCGTATATTTAAATGGCTCAAGAAGTGACAGTCTCTCAACGCTTGAAATGGGAAATCGGCTCCTATCCTCATGCATAATTACAGAGCAGGTAAATCAAAGACTTAGTCAAATATAAAATAATAAGATTGACAAATAAAGAAAGGGTTGATTACAAAAKACGACAATCGAGAGAAGGCTAAAATGTTTCAAAATATATTATTTTAATACACATAAAATATTTGTGCTATCTGCAATAATTTTTTGGGGTCAGGACAAAAAATGGCTACCAGGAGTATAAATAGCAATAAATATAGTAGTAATTACTTTACATTGTGCTTCACTGTGTTCTTAGTGACTCATCTGGGAATAAAGATAAAAGTCCAGATTCATAAATGAAGGTAATTAACTACTGGAGAAATTTACCAAAGGCTTGATACATTCTCTATTACTGGAATTAAAGTGTGTGTGTGTGGGGGGAAGAGAGTATAATTGTACAACAGATGCTAAATTTATGCCTGAGCAGGATTTCAGTATTACTTGCTTGTATCTACTACTGCTTTACTCACTAGTTTCTCAAATAAGGAATGCAAATCAAAGYGCCAACTGCAGAGAGTTTTACATCTGATAGGGGTTGCAACAGGCAGGCACGGAAAACACACACATTTTGGAGACCCCAATTTGTATTCTGAAAACACAAATAAGTTAKTGCTTTCATGTTTACTAAGTTAAGTGTGGCAACTAATTGGGGAGCTCMAATTGGAATGTCTAAAACTCTAAATGCTTTGAAAAAGTACTACGTTTCTTCACTCATAGCTCTTTTCTGTATTTTCTTTTTTGTTAAAAAGAAAAGAATAACTCTTGGTCTGACTTGTCTTTTCAGCAGAACAAGGATACACAAGACATATTTCATTGACTAATTTTTAAATAACAGTAATAATTTAACGCAYGCAAATTCCTTCACTACTCAATTCAACATGGATTTTTTTCATCATACAGAAAAAATATGCCTAAAGCAGCTGTTCAGGTATGTCTGGTCACACATTCATTAATCTATTAAAGTCCACAGAAAACCAGAACAGTCTCCATTAAACATGAGTGAAGTCTGAACAATGTAAGTTTTTTGAGTGACATTATATACATATGCATATATACATACATTTGCATATGACAGTCCTTACATCAATAACTTCATTAATTTATTCATCACACAACCGTTCTGCTAAGCTCACTTTCTCTGTCCTTGACGATGAGTTAATTTTATACAAGAAAACCTCTAGCGAAAAAGTGATCAGCAGCCAAGAGTCTGCAGGGATATATCCAGCAGCACCGAATGGGAATACAGCCCGTGGTATGAACTTTAAATAATTTAACAAATTGCACTATAGGAAAGAACGGGGTTAAAGTTACATCATCTTGCTTGTAATTCTAGTTCTTTGTTAAACAACAAATTTAAGTCAATGGAGCTTTCACAGTGCTCTCTATATGGAGAACAGCTGTTCAACTTTTACTAGACAGCTGAGGCCACGGCGTCTGTGAGAGCTGCGCTGGCGCGCGGAGCTGGAGCAGCTGCCCCCGGCTCCTCTCCGCGCTGGAATGCTCCTGCCCGCGCGCGGCGCGCAGGTGACAGAGGTGGCCGCAGCGCACGGCGCTTGCTTTGAAAAATGCCAGAAATTCCTCTCCCAGAGAATGAAAGCATTCATGGAAGCTGTGAATGAAAAGCTCCCCTGTTTTGAAATTGAAGGATCTCGCAGACTACTGTATTTTCATTAGAGAGCGCGCGCATCTGCTGCGCTTGTCACTGAATGCTGCTGCACAGGTTTCAYGTATATGCGTGTTGATTTTCTCCAGCGCTACTGATCAGTACAGATATTTGTAATAGCTGGGACAMCGTATGATTATCCAAGGTTTTCAATTACTATTTTAGTAAGCTGATTTTCAGAGCCAGTTGCTAAAACTTAAATGAATGTTCATAAGAAAATACGTAAGAATTTGRATAAATTCAGATTTACAACAGAAAAATAATATAAAAATGTAAAAAAAAAAAAWGGAAGGAAGCAACTACCAATTCCCTGTCATTACAAAGATGTTTTCAAAACAATGATGAAATCATTCACAAATAGTTGGTCTTTACCTGTAAGAGGCGATGGTGATCCAACTGGTGTCGATGGATTTGATGGAAAACTACTGCTGGTATGATCAGGAGAATAAATCTAGTAATAGACAAAGAAATGTATCAGTATACATCACAATACTCAGTTATTTAAAAAAAAAAAAAAAAAAAAAAGTATTTGGATTCCTTTTTATGTTTGATATTGGACTGATGAAAATTGGCCCATCAATGACAGTCCTACTTTATAACATGCAAGCTCCTAAAAATGTCCAGAGAACTTTCATTTTCAAATAGTTGCCAGAATAAGCACAGTGACACAAACAGAATAGATCTCATTTGAACTTCAACAGAAGAAATTAGGTTTTTTTTCTTTCAAGAGAAATTATATATATAAAGAATTGTACACAGACAATTATAATGAAAAAATCAGAAAAAAAAAAAATCGAAGGAATGATGACTTCCTARTCTTTAGAGAGGTAAAAGATTTTACCTAAGTAAACGCATATTGGTTATGTTTTAAAAACTAATCTTTTGCAAAAGGAAAACACAGAGAAAACATTCAGTTCTAGACAGTTTGTACCTAGCAAACTAAAACCACCTGAAATTTTGTTGTTGTTACTACATTACAGCAAAACCATTTTTTCTCTTAACATATACATGTGTGTGTGTCTACATATGTATCTCAACTGCTCCTCTAAGTCTTTTCTGTTCTTTAAGCTTCCACTTGCACTAAGTTATCCTTTTCTCTTCTTGAATGTAATAGAGGAGATGAAACAAATTAGAAGACATAATGCTCACAATTTTAATTAAAATGTAGAATTCCAACATTCTTTGAAAATTCATTTTGGAAAGGGAATTAGGTTTAGCAGCTGACTGTGAATTTAGAACATATTTTTATAGGTCATCAGTTCAAACCTGTTTCACTTGAGCAGAGACCAGGATTTGTTAGTCATCAGATGGCAGTTAAGAAAAAAAAAATCCTCCCTGGCAGTGTGGTTGATGCCTCTTCACACAGACAATCTGACATTTCAGCGCTTAGCTGACAATAAACTGGAACTTGGTTAAGTTGCATATTGTATTTTTTGAACTGACAAAAACAGGATCTGATAGAGCACATGCTCCTTCCTGGCCTAACATACTTGTGCATTAGAAAACACCATCACCTCCCTAATGAGAAGACCACATCCTTTTCATATGTGCTAGAAAGAAAATGTGGAGAACAAAGGACTTGCAGGACACTGCAGRAATTGACGCGTTGCACATCAGTGCAAACACTTGACGAAGTCTTGGTCAGGCTGTTCTGAATGCTGCTATATGAATTGTCAACTATTGCAAAGGCGTCTGCGACAYTGAAAGCAAAACGCTGCCACAGGAAGCCCCTCAAGTCTTCTCTGAAACTCTTTTCCATCGCTCTACCTGCCAGTCTTATTTTACTGCACTTCGTAAGCAAAAAAGCGCGTGGAGAAGAAAGCCCCGAATAAATACACGACGTCAGGCTTCATTCTGCATGCAGCGCCTGGCTGCTGCACTGTTAAATGACCAATGATGAACAACCCTGACACCTTCTGCCAGGCTTAAACGGTGACATGACTCATTTTCCTGCAACAAATGCGCCGCCTCCTCCCCTCGGTCGCGGGCCAGGCGGGCCGCRGGGTGCCAATATGCCAGCGCCTAATGAAAAGGCGCCGAGACAAAGGCCGCACAATGGAGAGCCCGCAGAGCCAAACCTCGGAGCTGTTAGTCCAATTTTTTAAACACTACAGTGTACATTTCAGTTAGCCTTTGTTATGTTAATGTTATTGAGTCTAAAGCAACAAAGAAACTTAATTCATGAATTACTTTTAGAAGTCAACTTCCCTACATTTTCTTTTCTTTTGTTCGGAGACCAGTGGCTATTTAAGTGCCAGAGAACACAAAGGCCTTTACCCCGGCGCAGAGGTAGGAATCAAAACATAAGTTATCACAAAGAGGGCTGATATAATCAACAAAGTTAAACAGTCCTCCTGTTTGATCTCCTCTAAATTAAAGACCAAGTGTTTTGATTTGGCATTAGGCAATGAAATAAACCAGATGTTTCTCCTGCCATATAACCCTCCATGGGCACAATCTTAAAGGGTTATTGTTTGGCAAATGTTCAGGGAAACACATTAGAAATGGCACGAATACCCAGATTTTCTTTTCTTTCTGTCTATACTAGTTCATTATCCAAACTAATGCATAATCCACAGGGCTTTGGGAACTTTGTGTAAATACTTTCATGTACAATTCTCTTTCTTGCCTACCCTGAGATTAAGACCACAATTATCCAGGCTTAAACCAAAAATAAAAGAACCTTTGCAAATGTATTATCTGGCCTTACATGTTTAATCACATACTATTCTGTACGGTCTTTAATACCTAAACTGAAGAACAAATGTCGTATCCTCTGATGTTTCGCACATGAAAGGCCTATTGTAAGATGCGCATCAACATTATTTTAGAATGAGAAATTGCTCTTAGCAGCAGCACCATCTAAAGCACTAACAAAAAGGCTTTTTATTTTAATAAAAAGGGAGTATTTAACTAGGTGCTGGCTCAAACAGAGAAACCTTCCGAGCGCGGCAGCAATGGGAATGGAGGGGCACTATGTCCACCTGCAGACCCAGCAGCTCCCTTCTCATTGCAGCAGGCGCAGCTCCGGGACGGGGGCTCGGCTCGCCCGCGCGCGGCGTCGTCATCGCGGGGCCGGGGAGCGGGGCCGGGCCCGCGGCACGCACGGCGCGAGCAGATGGAAAGCATCACCCGCGGCTCCGACAGCCGTGATTTATGGACTGACCCGCCTGCTCCTGCCAAGCGGCAAGAGCGGATGACACAGCCGCGTTGCCAAGGCGACCAGAGCCCACCCACCACTTACACTAAACATTTCTGCCCCGACTTCCACTCGCAATATATTTAGAGGTTTTTTTCCTCAAAACACCAGCCTGGTTTTCTCAGCACAGGCATGATTATCGGAGAATCTCGCAGACAGAAAAAAGACAACAGAGTAACTATATATATGTAATAAAATTGGAGAGTAATGGAAAGCCTCGAACTCAGAGATGTCTCATTGACCAACGCGTCAAACTGCAGTTCTGGGGAGGCTGCAAAACAACAGTCATCCCAAGACATTTGCGCATAAATGAACAGCTTGAAGCATGTAAGGATGATTGTCCTTACTCAAAACGATCCCACTTCCGTTCTGGCAGGTCTTAAACAGAAAAAAAAGGAGCATTAACTGCCCTCTGTACTCTACAAATGTTATCAGCTTGCTGAATTCCCCCAAAGCCAAAGAGCGACATTTTTCTCCTCCAAGCCTGTAGGTCAGAGCTTTAGATACTACAAGAGTCCCCTGACACTATCAGTCCTAGTAATCTTTTAACGTACAACTCTTTGATGGAAGCAGGAGTAATGGGGGCTGCAGGAAAAGGCACTTTTGCATGTGCTGATACAAGGGCAGGGAAGCAGAAGGCAAGCGAGGTGCTCCGCTGGGGCTGCGACGGCCCCCGTCCTTCCATCAGGATTAGTTGCCCTCTGTGCTAAGCACAGGAAATCCGAACTGCTTTGCCAACCACCATCCACAACTCTGCCATTTCTACTATAAGGAGAATTAAGCCAGACACAGTATATAAGAACTGTTTTCAAAATAATCTGTATTATATACTGTTTTATGAAAAAGCTCTTCTTCGTTTGATAGCATTAATGCAATGTAATTGTTGCCTCTGCAATATGTAAACAGAGCTTTAAATAATTTTAACAGAATGAAAATACTTGCAGTGTTTTGCATTACCTGCATTGTTTAAACATGAGTTAAGGTTTAAACTTTATACATACATAGGCTTTTAAAATCTATTCCATAAATTACAGCTGTACAACACGGCTTTCAAAATTTCTCAGTTTTACAAGGCCACTGAGAAAATATTTTAAACCTTGAGGAAGAATTTACTCTGAGATTAATGTTAAAAATATTTGACTTTAACTAGAACAGTATATGAGAAAAAAAAAGATTTATTTTATAATTAGACCAAACACAGTTTTTTTGTGAATTTTACTTTGTACATGCAACTTTCTAAACCATATTCATCCTTAGTTTTCTGATCATCCAAAAAAGCGGATCAGAACAAGTCTCCTACAAACAAAAGCATCTCATGTGCCTGTTTATGGACATTTCTGTAACATCCTACATTGCATCATAATTCATTACCTTAACTTCATATCTAAAACCACTGATTTAATAATAAAAAGCGAATGAAAATGTAAGTAATGAAAGTAATGATCAATATGTTGAAGATGTGAATATTCTAATTACTACTTACAGATGCCAATGCCTTTCCAAGTGCATCACCTGTCTGTGAGCTCCCAGCACCATTTCCTCTGTTTCCTGAGACATGGAAAATAAACCAAATACTTATTGTTGCTGAAGCTTTACTTACTTTTATTATTCTATTAATTACATATGATGAGAAATCAACTTTTAAAGGAAGATATTCTAAAGGAGTCAATGTCAATAGAATCAATCTTCATCATGTTAAAATAAAAACAATTTAGGTGCTTCCCTTTAAAAATCAGAGTATCATGATGACAAGTTAAYTACGTGTAGTATCACTGATTAATTCCAACGCTATATAAAACAAAAAACAAAATACTAAGTAAATTATATTATTAYACCTGACTCCTAAAGTTTAAGTTAACACTGAAGTGCTGCACGTTTCATTAGTGCTAGAAGCAGAAATTACTGARACACTAGAGCTCTTTGTGTGTCTCCTTGCTCTTCTGCTCTAATTATGTGCTGTGCTCTAATCTTTATTTTAGAAAATCCCTGAAAGGCTCTTTATCCACCCCGGATTCTGTCACTGCTGCCATTACTCTTCTTTAGTTGTATGTTGGGAGCTGTGTGTGTCCTTTCACTCCGAACACCACTAAACTAAGCAGAGGCCCATCTAACTGGGAATATAGAAAAGACCTGAATCCCCTAAAATATGGGGTTTACTGTAGAAGACAGATCCTCTGAAAGCAAATCTTATTTCTGCATCAATCAGCATTGAGTGTCAACAGCTTTTTAATGTATATGGGACATTCAACCAGAAATCCAAATGATACAATGCTCGTTTCATGTCTTATGGCAGAGTTGGATTCTCCAGCCTCTAATTTCACATGCACATTTATTAACTGAGGTCTGTTTAAAGATCCAACTCTAAAATACATTTTGAAAATAAAGTCAATATAGTCACTCCAATTAAATTCTGCTTACTGAAACACAGCTAAGTACAAACCATATCAAATTAAAAGATGTCTACAATCATTTAATTTTCACACTTGTAGCTGAAGAGATATTTACATCACTACATTTAAGGGAAGAAAAAAAGGAAAACTTTGAATACAAGAGRCTGCATTTCAATCTTTATGACTGTTCCCAAGTTGGTCAAGGAGAGAAGGAAGGAAAGAGATCAAAACATTCCATACTTATCAAATACACGCAAGGAACAGATCTTCATTCTACATTTTGTGCTTTCTAGTTAGGCACTGAAGAGCCTGARCTAGCCACCATACCGGCTAGTCACTAATCTTTAAATCAGTTAAGGGAGGAATTTACGATACAGTTTATCAAGCTCCCTAAAGCCCAAAGAAACATTCTTCCTTGCCCTTGTCCTGCACAGTCTCTTAGTGATAGAGCAGMAGCTCTGAAAACTTCAATATCAGAACTACCATAATGAATTTGTAGATATACTCAAATGTGGAAACATAATCTCTGTTAAGTTAAATGAATACTTTTTTTTTAAGCAAGGACTTGGTTATAAAACCAAATAAATCAGTAAGACTTCAGCTGATCGCAAACCAACTTCCTACMCCTCAGTCACACTGAGAACAAGTGTCATAGTGGTTTAATATCCCTGACTACAATCACGTCCGTAAATCATAAATTAAATAGGAGTAATTCTATGCATGGTACAGCCCTAACTTCTTTGCCTTGCAAAATTACATTTTAAATAAAAAAATAAAACCAGCACGATTAATGTTTTTACCCAGAATATTATCTGATCCATTGACAGGTGGAGTGTGTGAGGCAGCTACATAAGGAGAACTGCTGGTACTGCCACGGTGGAAGCTAGACATTGGAGGAAGACTGGCATTTATATCCGTAGGAGAGACTGAATGTGGGGGATAGCTCTAGAGAGAAAAGAGAAATAAGACAATTTAGTAATCTCCAAACAGATATTGATATTTTAACATACAATACATACAGGACCCAGCTCTTTACCTAATATTTAAAGTGACTCATCTGCCCTTTAAATGAATCACTAAATACCCAGCCACAGCTTTGTGTTACATGATATACCTAAGTAAAAGGAAATAAATCTAATATTTTAAGATTGTGAGTCCTGACAACAAGGTTTTTAATTGATATTGGTGAGCAGCCGCCAAGAAACAAACTCCTGTAGGTGAAATCTCCAGCTCCGAGCAGGAGCGCCGCAGCGGTGCCGGGTGACTCACCAAGCGGTCATGCGTGGGCAGGCTGCCATAGCTGCCCGACTGGGACATGTGCGAAGACGAGCCCCCCAGCATTCCTCCGTAGCCAGGCTGGCTCATGCCATTGGATGAACTCCAGAGGTCAGAAGAACTGTGGGTCCCATCTTTTTTATTTAATTAAAAAAAGAAAAGAAAAATATATTTCATGCAAGAGTACTGACATCTCCTTTCCTTTAGGAAATTAATTATTTAAAAGAATACATAATTTAGCTACTCAGGCAAATATCAATAAGGAAACAGTGAATAGCTTATATTGTGTCTCTATTTTTCTGCTACCACATTTGCTATATTTATACAATAAACAAGCATAAAACCCCACCAACCCTTCCCCCTCCAGCCCTCCCCCAAAACCCACCAGAGGCTTTATAGCTGAAATACAATCCAGCCACAGCTGAGAAAATACCAAGTACTTCTGCTAATTACACAGACTTTCAGATTTATATCAAGAGAGTTGATAAAAATTCCAGACGAAAAGAAATAATAAAAAAGGGATGGAGAAGACAGATGCTTGGTTAAGCAGAGCTCACCATAAACACACAGTGCAACACATCTATTAACCTAAAATAAGCAATTTAGAGTTTAAAATACCTTAGTACCATAAAAAATATTTCATAAGCAGATTTAAATAACTGAAATGACTATATTACATAAGCCTTAGACCCAAGTGTGTCAATGCAATTTTCCTTCAGTAGCATAAATAGAGGTGCTCTGAATGCTGCTTTACTYAGGCTCCAGGCTTTCAACGTCCTCAAAACCTCGTCAGACTAAAGCAAGAGCTACTTCTTGACACAGAGACGAGGAGATGAATTCTGCTCTAGGTTTGTTCGATTCAACCCCCTCTTTGGCATGCTGGACATACAGGCATTTGAGAACTACGCCTGTTAGCTGATACTGTACAGCCAAATTCCTGAGCAGTCGAGGAACCCTCACCTCATTTTTCTGTATCACTGCGGTGTGCTGCTCTGCAGTCCCTACAAATCAAAGGATGGGGGATTCTGTCCATCTGGCCTGGTGTATAATCCCCTTAAATTTCAGTCAGCAATTAATGTCACCAGGAAAACTTTAAATCAACAGACAGCTTCCTTCATCTAACCATTTTAAAAGTACATAAAACTCAGCCACAAGACGTAGCACAATATGTTATCTTTAAGTTCAGACATTCATTCAGGGTAGCAGTGGCTAATCTCAGATTTCTGCTGAAAGGACAGGTTACACATATCCATATTTAAAAGCCATTTTACATACCTTGCATAAAGAAAGTGCTAGCAAACATACTGCTTGGCGGTTTAGGAGATGGGTAGCTTGGAGATTCTCTGTTGAAATCATCTGAACTTGGGGATGGTGCATACACCTAAAGATGGGAGACCAGAAAAACACGTCGTTAGGAGTAGCTGGATATCACAAGCCAAGAAACCTAACAAGACAGAACACAGGCACAGAGAACCACATAAATAATAATAATAATAATAATAATAAAGAACAGCACAGTAAGCTGCACCATTTGTCACCCTCATTTTATTTGCTCTTTAGCGAGTTGCCACAGCACAGGGAATTAGAGGAGAGAGAGCCTAACGCGGCACTTTCTGGTGTGCCAGCTCAGCCAGGTGGCCTGATAAACGCTCGAATGCTGAGTTTGCTTTCCAAGAGCACAACTAGCACAGACTTGTTGCTCAAGATAAAAAGAACAAGATAAAACAGCTTGTTTTACCCAACAAATTTTATTTTAACACAACTGTATGCCTCTGTGAATATTTAATTAACTGGCATCCCCACAATCCCAAAACAAAAGTCCATCCAATGAAAAATGGGAGGATTTTTATGTGACTGCTGTATCACCCATTCAGAAACTCATGTGCCTTTGTAAAACCATCCAAAGTATATGCAATGGAAGTGCATGGCCTGTGGAAAAAAATTTAAACTGCACTTCCAAGCAAATTTTTCTCAGGCCAGGCTAGTGTTAAAACCAGCACCACTTACTTATATCAGTGTAACACTAATCCTGTGCTTCACTTTTTTTGTTATTCTGAACTTGCAAATAACCAATTCTTTCAACAACTCAAACGATATAAAAGGCCAAATAAACATAATGATTATATGTTTTTAAATGCAGTCACTCCGAAAAATAAAATACATACTCAGAAATAAGCAAGTTCAATCACCAAAATCTATTTCCACAGAAACAAGCTCTCTACCCCATCCTAATTCCTATAAAAGATGCTATCTCTCTTTAGCAGTTTTTTAGACAATATATTGAATATTGCAATATGATTTCTGTACTTAAATAAAATCAGTTAAAAACAAATTAACAAATACAGCGGCAAAAAACACCAAAATAGCACAGTTAGAGCAAAGCATCTGTTTGCTACATAGTCTGTGAAAAAAAAGAAAATGTGGTATTTTTAATTTTATTTTTATATTGTTCATCTTCTGCATACTTAGTGCCTCAGATAAATATATGTATTCATTTTTAACTTTAAAACTTTAAAGCTTATGCAGCSCAACTTGAAGATTAATGTCTAAAATCCTAAAGCAGGTATTTTTACCCATCCCTATGCAAAACCAGGCATTAGTCTACACAGACAACAAGTATCTCCCTTTTCTTTACAGTTCACAGGTTGTTTACCAGTCCGGAGAAGGGACAGGAAAACAACCAAGGAAAGAGTCTAAGTCTTCTACAAGGCAACCACAGGCACAAGGTTGGGTAGAGAGGGCAGCTCTGCACCCATGGAGCTGCTGTCAGGGTACAGAGAATTAACTCAGGGCACATTTGCCAATAGAGGCCTCGTGATGGAAGTAGCAGGTAAAGAGACACCCGAAGTGGGGGAGGGAAAAAAAAGGTTTTTAGTTATATGTTTGTTTTTGTTTTGATGCAAATTTCAAATACAAAGGGGGAAAAAGTGTTAATTTGGGGGGGAGGGGAGGGGAAACTTCTGAGGTAGAGGATTTTCTCCAATATTTTTCCTGCAAATTTTAAATTTCTGAATACATTTAAAATAGATGCTAACCAAACCTGAGTGACAGAATGACAATATGTTATAACCAACGTTAACAGTACATATGTATTTACTATATAGGATGAACGCATGTATATTCCATGCCTCAGACATACTTTAACAGAAATGTCAGTCTGTCAAATTGTAAATACTCACAGTCGTAAGACTACAAACATATTAGGCAAAACTGGGCTTCATTTACAAGTTCTCTGTTGTGCAGAATAACACAGCATATGCTATAGCTGATGGTTAATCTATCACTGTCACAGGACAGCAGTGGAAACAAAGCTTTATGACATTTATCATTGACATAAAGATTCATGTTGATTAATGTGGAATAATCTACAATGACAAATTATATTTCTTTTAAATTCTGACGTTATCAATAAGACTTGTAAATACAAGCTCTGAAATTTCACAATTTTATATAATTTGATGATTTAYAAAAAGTGATTAAACAGTATCTCAAAAGTGAAATTAAACTGAAAAACCCTAACTCCTACAAATGTATCCTTTACAGATACACATGTACAAGTCATTAACATAATAAAAATGTTATGAATTATATTAATGTCAAAGAGGCCCTTCCAAACAGCTACATGAAAGTTCTAGCACAGACGTACAACTTTATATAGTTTCTACTTGTTTTGGTATCTTAAGTATAGCTTGCAAAAACATAGCTGCAAYGTTATGAAGCTGCACTTGTGCCAGTCTAGAGTTTTTAGATCAAAGAGTTCTTGCGGCAAAACACAACTGATGTGGTCTCAAAGACTTCATTAACTCCAGATGTGGGGAAACAGCCAGCCAACTCCACAAAAAGAGCAAGTCTCTTTTAGTTACAATCAGAACTACCCACAAATTAAAACCAGTCCTCTGATGTCATCTGATCACCTGCAGATGAGCGCCAGGTTTTTTTCTGGTTAATGACCTAATCATAATTTTAATGTTGTGTTACTACAAACAAAATTCAAAAGCAGAGAAGAAAATTTGCTAAGATTAAACCAAAGTCCATGAGGTACGGAATACAAAGCTTTTAAATGAAAAGGCTGACCATCGAGGTAYGACATTTTGCAGTTGGGAAGAGCTGGGTTAGGCTGGCACTTTGCTCTCTCCCACCCCGCTCGCGTGGCTGCCGGTGGCCGCGGAGCCGCCGCGGTGCGCGGGATCGGGCCGCGGGTCGGTGCCGACTCCTGTGCAAAGCTCAGGACAGCAGCTATTCATGTGACATGGCTGCTTGAGACATCCTCTTTTGGCCATTAAACCGGCAACAGTGACATCCAGGAGGCAAACTAGCTTTTCCTGGCTGATGTTCCCATTGAGACAAGGAATTCTGTGGAAAGTTCACCGCGTCTGCAAAGCCTCCCTGGAAGATGGTTCTCTTCAAGAGGGTGGACAGGAGCCCTTTCCCTGACCCCCTCCCACCCACTGCACCTGAGGGCACAGGACAGTCTCCCAAGCACCAAGCAAACCACTCTCCGCGTATGAATGGGAAATTCCCTCCAGATAAACACATGCCAAACACAGCTTTTTAAGTGACTGATCAAGTGGAGGACTCGACTCTTTTTTGGAACTGTGCGAGCATATACATTAATCCTCCAGCCACAGCATTTCTGAAGGCTAGATGGCCTCAGCAGAGGAAAGTAGGATAAATGAGTCGCAAAGGACACGAAGGCAGAGATCCATTTCTGTCTCTTCCCAGACTGAGCTATTTCACATTTCTCCAGTTGGAAAGGCAGGATGGTGGCTCAATGGCCAAGGATTTTTTTCTTTTCAAGGTGAATCTGACTTCTAGAAAGAAGAAATGAAAGGACACGAGCCCTACRAGATCAGGTTTAACAAAACACAAGCACCTAGTTCTCTGATCTGCAATTTTTCTTAATGTATTTAATGAACATCATCAAAAATGTTTATCCTTCTAAGCCTCAGCATATCTGAAATGTATCAGAGAGTTATGCAATGTGTTTTTATTTACTAATAAAAGTATCAATAACATGACTATTTTCTGAAGATATGGACATACCAGATTTTAGTCCACTACAAGAAACTTCAAGCCCCATCCTATAAATACATTTAATATAACATTTGCAGTCCTCCTATTGGCATACTTTCTCTCCTGAAATTTTCCCTTAATTTGTTTCAAATTTTAAAATATTTATGAATATTTAGTATTAATGTTAAGAGTATATTAAAAAATAGGAATGAAGCAATCAAAATGCACTTCAATGAGCTCATGCTGTCTCAAGTTAAAGTCTCCCATCATGCGCGCTGTTTACGAAATTATGAATTGTGCTACTCATATAAACCTAGTTACCAACAATTCTTGGAAGTGGAGGAAAATATCAGCACGCAGCTGCAGAGAGCGAGCGTTCAGAAGGCAGCAGAAGAGGAGTACCCATCCTGCAGCCTTTGCTAACTGRCCTATCTACATTCCAGCTGCATCAGTCATGTTGGGAGCAAGTGCGTGCTGATGAATGATTTGTACATGTGGCAAAATTTTACAGTGTATTATCTGCAAGTTTTGCGGCAAAAACTCCTTCTGCTGAAAGGCAGCTCTGGGAACAGGAAGCGCTATTTTTTTGTTTATTATATTTCTGTCTAAAACGTGTGTTATAGGAACATGCAACACTAACTATAGCTTTTCATTCTTCCCTTTAAAGCAAGGCAAAAGTTGCCAAAAAATCCATTTTTGGTTAGCTAATGTTTAAGCAGGACAATAAACTGAAGCACCATTATATAAACCATAACATACAAGATTCGCTATATCATGTCCTAAATTTGTTTCCAGCACCAGGTGTGAGGTTCATATGTTTTAAACCCTGTTCTCACAGCCCAGAAGGAAAATAAAACACTCCTCAGAGAGCACAGAGCATCAKCCTCATCTGCAAATCTGTCCATAATTTTTAAGGATGGTATAAAATTCAACCTCCTTGAAGTAGCTAGACTGAATACCATCTTAAATAAATGTTTATGCAGTTTAGGCATGCTATACATGCCTATTTGGGTATTTCTGAAATGCAGACTCCTACTTCAATGATACATACAAGCTCTCCTTAGTTTTTTCAGTAGGAAACAACCTTAAAGTCACATTAAAAAGTGTAGRCCAACTCACTGAACATCCAAAATCAGTATCCAGAAACTTTCTTATTTTTAGTTTTTTCATTGTAGTGTGAGGCAGCGAAGGGACAGACAAAAAGGTGAGGCAGCAGGACCACCCCTAGAAATAAATCCCTGTATACTAATGTCTGCAGAGTCTTTTTTTCTTTCCCTCCCACTTTTCAGATTCAAAACCCAAAATACAGTGTCACAAAATAAAACATACTGGCGATTCTTCAGAAATTCCTGTTTAAATTCAGAAATAGTTAAGAAAACAAAAAATGGGGGCAAATTGAACTAATGACGCTATTTCCCAACCTGCTCACCACTGATCAGAAAATTACCATGGCTGTGACAGGAAYGCCTGACACCAGCCCTGGCTGCAGTGCTGGATACGGGGTGGCTTTTGCTTTTGGTTATTTTCTCCCCGAAGCCACCAGCACTCTGGGCTTCCTGCAGCTCGGCCTSTTCCATTTCCAGAGCCCGGCTGGGGTGCGCGCCAGGGCAGCGGCCGTGCTGCAGACGCCACACGCGACACCTGATGCCATCGCTGTCGGCGCCCACGCAGGGCCGGGGGCATCGGCTCCCCCATCGGGAGCTCTGCGGCGCTGGGCAGGGAAAAGGCTGAGGCTGCCGCAGCCCGACTCGTGGCACGTTTTGGGGGAGCGGGAAGGGAGAGGAGGGTGCAGGACACGAGCAAATCTCCCTGGCCAGGCTTTACGGTTGCTCCTCATTCACTGTCCACAGCAGAGCACCCCTAGAGATTTTCCAGATGATCTTGTATTTGTCCTGACTTACAAATGTTAGCTCTGACCTTGCCTAAGTTGCTGAGGGCAGCATATGGTACAGAACGGATTTAATGGTGCTTTTCTCCCTGTATACTAACTAGCCAAATACCAATAAAAGCAGAATTGAATCACCCTTGTTAGCACCTGGTTACTCTAAAATTTACAAACTGAAAACATTTTATATTGATGTTAAAAGACTTGCTACATTATTTATTGTGTAACAGCTACAAATAAAAGTATACTGTCATGTACTGTCTAAGCATTATGCAGCATTATTAAATATATATCTCAGTGTTGTAACTCAAAGCATGATGACCACGASAGGCCAAATTGCATCTACTAAAAACGCATCCACACACACGTGTGCGTATATAGATACACACACACACCCAGTTACACATACACCTTCACAAATGGCATTCTGCGCTCTAAAAGCTCTCAAGAACCCTCCTTTTCTCCAACTATCTGCACATAAGCTGTCTTACAAAACAGAAAGCACAAAACACTAAGTATTTTCAAAAGTGCAACCAGTGAATTTTGTCCTTCCTTCTTTAACAGCTACTGTAGCAATTTACTGTGATACCTGCAGAAGCTCTATGCAAGTACTCAATGAAATCTTCAGCTGGGCTGGGAAACAGCATTTATCCAATAATAAAAGAAACTCAAATGCAGACTAGTGTATTGAATAATCTCCTGCCATCCACAGAATGTAACAGTGCTGTGCAACCCAGTCATGAGTTTGTTCTGCTATGAAACAACAGTCACAGGTCATACAAATTTCATCAATGCTGTTTCTTAAAATKATTTGATTTGGAAGGGATAACTGACATATTAGTCACTGGGATCAGTTTTAAAATAACACAATGGCAGGATTGTTAGATCTCTTAGAAAGTGCATTTAGAAAATAGTCAATTTTTAATTGTTCAAATAAACTGAAAAAGTAAAAAAAAAAATTATTCTTTAGCTGTTATTTTTTATGCAAAAAAAAAAAAAGAAAAAAAAAAAAAAAAAGCAAGAAAGCTTCCTCTACCATTATTTTGGTTTCCTTGATTATAAAACTTAAACAAGAAAGCACAACATGAAATGATAATGTCTGTCTAATTACTTATTGGTCAAAAAAAAAGAAAAAAAAAAAGTCTAAACTGTTAAAAAAAAGTGCCACATGCTATTAGTCTCCCAACATAAATATGTGTACATTATTTTCTCTCAAACATCTAGGTGTGGGRGTTTTTTTTCTTTTTTTTTGTGGCTTGGAAGTTTTGGCTTGGAAGTTTTGATTTTATGTCTATTGCCTGGTTTTGTAGAAATGAAGGTAACAGGGAAACGTCAAAGAAAAAATAGATGATTTTTTGTTGTACTTTTCAAAATGGATAAAAAATTCCATATGAATTAAACCTGTGAGCGTTTTAAAAAAGTAAAGTATGTTTGTGTATCAACAGGTGAAAGGAAAAAAAAAAAAAAGATTTTTCTGGAGCAGTGCAAGTACTTATTTTCTTTCTGAAATAAATCAAAAACTTTTTTTCCTTTATCAACTGGAAAAGATTTCTTGAAATACTTGAAATATATGTATTTAAATACTTTATGCACAAAAAGGTAGTATTTTATTTCTTGACAGAGGTTTTGCATCAGGAAACAGCTTCCACTTTCATGTTCTTCTTCCAAAACATACTAGAAATTAACATAAAATATATCTCTAACAATATATATATAATAAAGATGCTTTGAAACTTTTAATTTATGTGTTAATGCAAATGAAACTATCTATTGGGGTGCTTAAATCTTAGGATTTTTTTTCAGTTTAATATTAAGATACATTCTAGTTTACACAATTTAAAAGTTTAGAAAGAATTTAACATTTAATAAAAAGTTTAAATCACATTTTCTCTATGTCAATTCCCACTCACTTGACTTATAAATAAATCAGATTTTTATATCCACATCAGTGGATATCCAAGGATGCTGACATCCAAAATCTAATACAATAACTCAAATAAAAAACTCAAAAACCTCWAACAATGAAGCAGATGCCATTAACTCCTAACTGATCAAGCAACACAACTAAAAGCAAGACACATCGAAATCAGGGTACGTACTGTTTGCCAAGTATGGAAAGGTTTAAACAAGGCTTTGACACCTACGCTAAGAAGGAACACTAAAAACAGTAACATGAAAATTATCCCCCTCCCCAAATTCACCAATCTTGCTTTTATATATTTAAATTAACCATTTATGAACTTGAAATTGCCAAACTCCTGGGAGAGAAAAATGCCAAAAGCTAGTGAGATACACACAAAAAAAATTAAATAAATCCTGAGGCAAYATGATATAGGAGCATCATATGATTTGTCATCTATTTACTAACTCTTCGAGCTCATAAAGGTCACCTCTGACCCGTAACAGGCACATGCTATCAATTTCCAAGCCATGCTCCCCTACGGTACCCACACTTCCATCCACTATATGCCTGGAAATACTTAATAAGATCAAAGCCTTTTCTCCTGCTACAAGAACAAAGAGAAATGTTGTAATAGAGTGATCTGTGCTCTAAAAAGAATAAAATCAAAACTCCATGCAAGTTATACTCTCTTTGCTTCAGGGGTACTGTATAGTTAATTTTACTTAAGTCTTATATATATCTTCACATAAAACTTCAAACAGACTGTTTTAGCTTAGGAGCAGACATGAAAGAAAAATAATTTCATATTTGAAAGGCAGCTGGCATTTATACCAAAGGAAATGAAATAGAGACCGAGCAATTTTGCTGATTCTCCTAACCTCTCCTCTAGTGTCTTTTCTGTTATTCAAGGAGCTCACGCAGAGCGTCCTTAATGAATATAAAGATCCACAGCTGAATTACCACCCAACAAAAGCACGGGCAAAAAAGTTTAACTAGC